>SJXQ01000428.1:332242-413191 GCA_006408695.1 Aepyceros melampus | reverse complement strand
GAAAAAGAAACAACTAGAATAAGTGTTTGATCAACTGTCTGGGCATCCCATGGCTTAGTCTAGTGGACACATAAAACTAACCATCACAAAGACTGTCTCTTTAGATAGGTGTTGCACTCTGAATGGAATTTAGAAGGAACTGCTAGGGAATGCAGCTTCTGGGGATTTATTAAAATTGAATATTCCCTTTTCCTCCCACTTCCCCCACAAAGAAACATATTGGAAGTTATTCTGTGAACTCTTTTATCCACATTTTGGCTACTTAGCTCCAAAGCATACATAGAACTTGAAGAATAGGAGACAAAGCAATTGGGACCTTAGGAGTATGGTTCCTAGGATAAGATTATTTGAGCAGGCTCACACTAAAGTTATTTTCCACTCATCTTCCCTAATACCTAAAGCAGCCCACCCCCCTTAATGGATGTGTTAGCTGATGGGGCTGATCATCAACATTGCAGAAAGACATTAAGAGAACAGCGCCACAGAAAAATGACCCGGGCTGAGAACCGATCTGCTAGGGGGTAATTTGAAAAGTGAAATCTGAAGCTGTGGCAAGCCGTAGAAAATTACTATCTTGCTCAATGGGATTAGTTGTCCAAAATGAAGAATATTTTCTTCTTATACCATCTCATTTTCTGATCCCTCTCTTTTTGCCAGTTGTACTGATTTCCCTCTTCTGTGCCAAGGGCTGGATCTCAGGGCCAACAGCCTCCTGGTCATCAGCGCTGTCCCAGGCTAGCTGTGGTGATGTGAAAGCAGAGAAAGGGGGGTGGGAACGTCCTTTTTAAAAGGAAAGAACAAGTACAGGGAGAGCACAGAGTTGGAGTCATTGGGAAATTCTGCCGTTCTCCATTGTCATTTCCATGACACCCTCATCACTTTCTTATTAGAGCAGGGGTCATTTTTCCAGTGGGTCAGGACTGCATCTTCAGCTCTCGCTTGAATGATCTGTCCTTCTCTGAGAGAGAAAAGCTTTGTGGTCCAGGGCAGGGCAGTGTGAGAAGCTGAGGCATCTGTGCCTAGGACCCAGCAGGTGGCATGGCTCATTTATGAGTGAGGGGTGATTGACCAAGAAGTGTGTGTGTGCTGGGTGGGGGAGGCACAGATGTCTCCATAAAATCGGGAGAACTTACCCCACCTGCCTCCCCTTTACTCCCCTCCCCAACCCACAGCCTTTTTTTTTTTCTCCCTGCTATGTAGAGACATATTGGAATCTCTTTCATCTTCAAATTTTATTACAATAAAACCCCTCCCTCGACCCTGATCCAGGGATAAGTCCCACCCTATGCTCTTTTGTTCACACCAAGTGCCTGGAAAGAGAAGCCCCTGCTTACTGTCACCCACCCCACCCCGTTCAAACATCAGCAGGCAGGCACCCTCCCCCAGGACAGTTCCTCCCTGTCCCTGAAGCCGCCTGGGCTCTGGTCCCAGTGTCCCAGTCTCCAGCCAGTGGATGCTTCTCAGACTCAGAAAGCAGGTCTGTGGGTGGTGATTGACGCTGCTGCCCATTCCTTCCTTCCCTTCCCTCGCTTGCATAACAAAGTCAGGTCTTCCTTCTCCATGGCCCTGGATTCCCAGGGTCCTTTGTGGGTGCCTGGGCTGCACCTTCTTTCACAGTGTTTGTTCCCAGAACAGCGTGCCTGCCCATGCCTGAATGTCCAACCCAGGGCACCGTGGAGCTTCAGACTCAGCCTCCAGCTCATCACCAGACGTGTCTGCCTGGGTGTCCTTGCTACCCCGCTACCCTTGAGAGCTCAAACTCCCTGCTCCCCAGTCCGCATGCAAGGCCCCACCATCTACTCCATCATCAACATCAGAACCTGGGAGTTTTCCTGATTCCCCTGGCCCCATCCTCCATCCAGTAGGTCACAGCTTTTGTGAGTCTGTGTCCTTATTGTTGCCCATTGGTCTCGCTCTTCCGTTGCCTCCACCTTGGTTCCAGCTCGTGGTTTCCCACCCAGTTACAGCTCAAGCCCTGAAATCCCACAGCCTGGTCCTCAGGCAGGTGTGGATCTGGCTGTCTCACAATTGCTGGGACGGCTTTCTAAAACTCAAGACTTCCTGGCCCACCCCAGCCAGACAGCCTGGGTCAGTGGATGTCCTTTTACAAAGCTGCCTTCTTGCTCCTGAGGTGCAGCTGGAGGCTGGGAGGCGCTTCTGATGAACTTCCTGCCTCCAGCTTGGTCTGTATCAGTCAGTCGTCCATGTGGGTACAAGAAAGATCAGATCTGATTACGATCATGTCACTATTCAAAGCTGTCATTACTAGCCACAACCCCACCCCTCAGCCCCTCATCAAGTCCAAACCCTTAGCTAAGACACACAGCCGTTCATGATCTGCAGCCAGCGTCTCTTGCCCTCCCTCCACCCCGCACAGGGCTCCACCTGTGCAGTCAGTCACCTTGCCCCCAGCCCGACAGAACCACCTCTTCCCTGAAATGTGCTCAGTGGCTTCTGACCTCCCGACAAGCGCCCTTCTTCCCTCCCACTGGCTGGTGTCTGCTCAGCTGTGAGGTTTCAGCTCCAGGTCTTCTGGAGGCCTGTCCCCTCCTCTTACCCTCAGCTTACCCTTCCATGGCCACCCACTATCGGATGCAGCTTCTCTTTGACTTACAGCATGTGAGTCAGAATGACTTTTACCCACAGCCTGCCAGAAAGTGTCCAGACCACTCAGGTTTCTAAATGTTCCTGCTTCTGGGCTTTCTAGGCTGGGATGGAATTCCAGTGCTGCTAGTTGCCATCTCAATACCGTGATAGACGTACATTTAAGGAACCCACCCTGTGATGGCCAGACTTGGAAGGAAACCTTCATCATTTGGGAAACACTTGACAATCTACTTTTCCTTTGAAATAAAAACATGAAGCCATCACTTAGCGACCTGCTGGTACTTCATTGCCCTCGCCCAGATGGGTATTAATCGTCACCCTCCGCTGGCCTGGAGCATACCATGCTGTCAGAGTGCTCACAGCGGGGCAGAGCTGTGGCTGCGTGTGAGTGGCACTGAGGCTGGGTTGTGTCTCCTTTGTCAAAGCACCTTCTTTCTGTTCAATAAAACATCAGAGCCGCTCCCACTGAAAAGATGTAGTAGTCAGATGTGGCTGCTGTCACCTTCCCTGCCTTCCTCCTTGGCTTCCCACTTGGTCCACAGCCTTGTGCTCTCTGCAGAGGAACGTGTCATGGCTTCTGGACACCCTGTCACCATGGCCCCTCCCGTGCCATGTGGCTTTCAACCCAGTGGTGCTGGCAGGGTGTCCAGGGTCACAAGGTCAGTTGGGGAGGACCACAGGTGAGTCCTTCATGAGCCCATGAAAGTTGGGATGGGGAAAATCACCTACCAGCTGAGGACATTTTGCAAGACCAGCTGTCACAGAGGATCAGATGTCTCCTGAGGTTGGCATCTGGGCATCACCTGGAAATTAGGTGAATCCTCCAAGGGCTTCAGTGATGCTGCCTCTGGGTCTGGGCTGGGTTTTCTAAGGTGGCCCAGGCTATTGCTGACCCTCTCCTACCTGGGGGACCATCAGCTGCCCTGGGGGCAGGAATGGATGGGCACCCCAACCCCTGTCCTGATGGAGTTTCGATTATTTGTTCTGGGAACTTATTCGGTAAGGATTTTGTAAGAGAGTGAAGTAGAAGGCCTTCACGGTGCACAGGAGTTTAGGGTTCTCTGTGTCTCCTTCATTCCTTCCCTTTGAGTGGTGGGCACCCAGAGCACCCCTTCCTTATCCCTGGTCTCTGCCAGCGAGCTTATGTCGTCCACATTTGTTTCAAGGATTGGCCTTCATCCCAGCTGCCAGGCCGTCTCCCTCACCCCATGTCGGGCCCCTGAGCCGGGATGTCTTGAACTCTGGGGTCCCCCTTGCTGCCTCTAGCACTTTCCTGTGTGCTCAGGCCCACCACGTCTTACCCGCACCATTGCCTGGGTCTCCAAGCCGTGCCCTGAGCTCTCTCTCCTCCACTTACTCCCTCCAACATTCATCTTTTGGGCCTCCTGTGCGTATGTGCCTGCTGCCCAGCTCCATGGCTCCACACGGGCCTCCTCGCTCAACCTGGCTTTCTAGGGTCACCCCAGTGTGTCTCCCACTCTCTTTCCCAACTCTGTTTATCACTCATCCAACACTTATGGAGCAGGTTCTACGCAGGACTGTGATTGATTCCGTGGGATACAACAGTGAGAATCTCGGAACTGTCCTTCGGGGCTCATAACCCAGAGTATGAGGCGATTGTTCACCCAGTAATTCAGCACAAGTCTGTCACATTACAGGAGCGGAACAAAGAGGGGGTAGGTGGGGGGGAGGTGGGGATAAGGAAGGCCTCCCAGAAGATGAGGAACATGGTCCAGGACTGGCCGATGAGGATGAGGGCAGCAGGCAAGGGGCAGGCAAGGGAGGGTGGGCATCCCCAGCCTGCCTCCTCTGCAAGCCCTGTATCGCTGTCAGCCACCTGCTGCTCTGCAGGTGTCACCCGCTGAGGTATCCCAGCTGCGCCATCACGTGTGCCATTCCCCTGTGCCTCCCTCCACGAAAGTGGTTCCATCCTTGAAGTGTCACCAGTCCTTCAATACTGGGCTCAGATTCCATCTCCCCCTTCCCTGACCACCTCTCCCTCCTCAGCTCCCTTCTGCATTTTATACTTCAGTTGTGACGTTTACCGCTTTGAGTACTTTTTGTGATTTACTTTTCCTCATCTTCCTACTTCTAGAATTTTCTTGAAGGGCTGACTTGACGGTGGAACTGAAATCACTGATGAGTGCTTTTCTAAGCAAAGAGCAAAAAGCAGCCTGTAACGTGTGCTAGAATGTTTATATTCTTAGTTTTTCTGTTGGTGGAGTTTGGTGACCCACAGCATCGGGAAGACGACAGTATCTGCTCTTTATCCTAGAAGACCCTCGGAATCCAGAGAGTGTATTCAGAGGAATCTTTTCTTCTCTCTGTCCGTGTAGGGTTCGATGACCTTCAGGTGTGCGCAGACCCCGGCGTCCCCGAGAATGGCTTCAGGACACCCAGCGGAGGGGTTTTCTTTGAAAGCTCTGTCACCCGTTTTCACTGCCAAGACGGATTCAAACTGAAGGGCTCTACAAAGAGACTGTGTATGAAGCATCTAAACGGAACCCTAGGCTGGATCCCGAGTGACAGACCCGTCTGTGTGCAGGAAGGTAAAGTGGTCCCTTCCACCCCCACCCCTACCTCATGGAAGCTGCTCCCGTGGTCGCTCGTGGCTGTGGGGATACTGAGGCTGTGTGCCAGAGGGACCAGTTCCCTGGGCTTCTCTCTGTTTCAGGGCTGGTCCAGCAGGGTGATGGAGGAGCGTGCGTGCTCAGGAAGGGCTGGGGTAGGGGATAAATGCATCTCAGCATCAGGAGTAATCGTCTTCCTTCTGTGTCTCAATTACAAGCCAATTTATTGCCATTTTTGTCAATGCAAAAGACCAACTCAGATAACATGAGGGCCATTTATTATCGAACTGCCAACTCAGCACCCATTTCCATGTTACTCAATAAAAAATGCAGTAAATATATTGAGCCCAAACTATATATAATGATACAGAAGATGCATGTTACTCAGAGGATTAAATCAATTACTCCTTATCAGTCCTGCGTTAGACATGATTCATTTAAGGAAAGAAAGGACTGTGGCAAGTAATGATAGATTGATAAGGTAGATATTTATCTCCAGTAGTTATCCCTGAATTTATTGATCATGACAAGATATTCATTTACTTCTAGCAGTTATCCCCAAGTCTTTTGGTTGAAACAACTTCATATATATATATGTGAGTGTGTGTGTGTGTGTGTGTGTTTGCTTGTTTGTTTTTACTCTGTGAAGATACTTTTAGAATTTAAAAGAATGCATTGAGTTTAACTAATTGGAATACCAAATTGTGGCTTATATATCTGATGATCAGCAAGGTTGAAGTAGGAATAGGTATGAATCAAGAGGTAATTCTAGCTCCAAATTTCCATGAGGCATAGAACTTGTATTTCATCAAGTTCATTAGAAATGGGTTTCACTTTCTCTTAATACCATTATTGATTTTATTTTCAAATGGAGCTTTTATAATAATGCTTTGTAAACTCTTATTCTTATTTAGTGTATATCTTCTTTATGAAACTTTTAAAATAATTTAATTTGACAAGCATTGATCAAACATCTATTATGCTCCTCCTTATGGAAACTATGAAGGATAGGTATGGTAGTGTCTTAGTCTTAAAGTGTTTGCTTGCTATTTTCGCTTTATTTTCAAGATTTTTTTAAAAAGACAAAATTACTATGAAGAATTAAAAATGTTAAAAGTAAATTTATTTTTTCCCCTTAAATACAGTTCAGGCAAGTTGTGGTCTCTTTAACATTCTATTAATTAAAAGCTTATTTGAAAAAGTTGATTTAATATATAAAATAAACAATAAAGATCTACCATATAGCACAGGAAGTTATATTCAATATCTGATAAGAACTTATAATGGAAAAGAATCTGAAAAGAATATACATGTATAGCAATCACTTTGCTGTACACCTGAAATTAACACTATATTATAAATCAACTATACTTCAATTTAAAAAAATTATTTAGTTTATATGTAAAAACTTTCCTGCTAAAACCTATGACCTAAGATACCCAGTACTTAAAACCCAGAAAAACTCAAAAACATCAGAGAACAAAGAAAACCAATAGATTTTCTGAATATTGCCCACAGTTAAAGGCCCTCTGTTACTTGGTCATCCTGGGGAAAAAAATTGTATCCCTTTTTAGATGAGCTTCTTTCTGGCCTTGTATGTAGCAATATAATACATAGTAATTCCAAGAAAGGGAGTGAAAAATCACGTTGGAGTAGAGACTTCTATCATATAGGTCAGCATGCATAACCTTTAACACTTAGCCCCACACATAGGAGAGGGGCTGTGTACATGGGGATGGCTGAGAAGTTTCAGCTCTTTTATTCAGTTCTGTTCAGTTCAGTTGCTCAGTCGTGTTCAACTCTGTGACCCTGTGGACTGCAGCAGACCAGGCTTCCCTGTCCATCACCAACTCCCATAGCTTGCTTAAACTCATGTCCATCGAGTCGGTGATGCTCTCCAACCATCTCATCCTCTGTCATCTCCTTCTGCCTTCAATCTTTCCCACCATCAGAGTCTTTTCTAAGCAGTCAGTTCTTTGCATCAGGTGGCCAAAGTATTGGATCTTTAGCTTCAGCATGTCAGAATATGATCAGATGTTTCCAAAGGACAGTCCAGGACTCCTCATTGCTAGCTGATATGCGCTCTAATCAACATATTACAAAGTTTGGAAGAATGGGTGTTTCCTTTCTAAGTATGATGGTATGATTATTTTTAATATAAATGTTGATTTTTGTTGGTCTTTGAAAGACCTGTATAAGGAGATTACTTTCTTTGCCCTTGCCATGGAAAGAATCCTCATTGTTAATGTCCTAAGCCTTCTCTTTGAGGCTTACAGGGGCAGGGGGTGTATAGAAGTCTATTCCATGGATGTCAGAGAGGAGGGAAGGAGCCAGACTTTTTCCCCCCTGGTTTGTAAATTGCCTTTACTCTCTGATTAGGATTTATGCCGAGTGAATAGTAACGGCTGCTTAATTCATTTGTTTTCCCTTGTCAGGTAATTCTTAGAGAGCTAATGGATTTTTGTGTGTGTGCTGGTAATATTGATAACAGTAATACATTATCACATTTTTATAGGTCATTAGAGTTTGGAAGTATGTTCAGATTCACTATCTCATTTAACATGTGCAGTCACCCTACAAGGCAAATCTCATTGTCCTTATTTCCTGTTTAGGAAACTGAGGCCCAGAGTTTACTCACTTTGTCAAAGTCATATAGCTGGTGAGTAAGCTGCAGATTTGTAACTAGTTCTAAGCCAGCACTTTTTCTTCTACAAAGTTATGTCTAACTTCTTGCATCACAAAATTCCTATTTTAATCAGCTATGCAAAAACATATTGTTACACCAAATGGCATCATCAACATTCTGAGTTGAAGGGACTCATAGAAATCAGATAATTCAAGTCCTCATTCTAATTTAGTTTGTGTTCAATCAACAGGGAAACTGAGTCTCAGAGAAGCCAAGAGTCTTCCCAGACTTAAATGGCTATTTAGGGACACATCTGTTCTAGCCCAGGTCTTATCACTGTTACCTGGACTCCTTCCAATCTTCTCAGCTGTCAGCCAGTTCTGCCTGAGACACAGATTTTGAAAAATAAGTTCAAATGCATTGAAATGCTTTATAGCAGTAAAGTGCTCTATAGAAGCAAGGCGGTATTAAGGCAATATTTTCTTGTGCATTCACTCAGCTTCCCTCTTTTATGCTCCACTTCACCCTGCCACATGTACCAGTCATCTCCTTTCTCTCACTTTACTCCAGTCTAAGTGGTTTATTCCAAGCAGACTCACTTATAGACGTTTGAACTCACAGAACTGATAATATAGGCAATGGATTAATTTCCCAGAATCCAAAGCCTCCAGCCTAAGAGATAGCTCTGCTTCTGTGAGACCAGAGCCTTCATGTCCCTAAGTAGGGGTGAAGATGCTTATGGTCCAGGGAACAGGAGAGGTGACCAGTGTGGTGGAGAGGGGACCGTGGGGTTGGCAAAGCACTGGAAATACTCCCTGTGGGCATAGGGCTGCTGACATAGTAAGTACAGAGACTAAAAGCCAGGAGGACGGCCACCATCTGGGCTTCTTCCTTTCCAAAATCACTCAGCTCATCTACTGGGGGACGCTTTCCCTGCTAATACATCCCTTTCCTACATTTCATAAGAAAAAGTGTAGGTAAAATCAGATTGACTTTGCATAAATTCACTTGACACTTATACAACACGCATCAAATCAGGACATAGAAACACACTGTCCTGTCCTGAAAGCTTTAAAAGAGGTGGAGTCAGTATTGTGGCAATTCAGACTGTGGTTTTTTGCACATCGTGAAGAAGTAGTTTATTAAAAAATGAACATCCTAGGACCTTCCTGGTGGTCCAGTAGCTAAGGCTCAGCACTCCCAACGCAGGGGGCGCAGGTTTGATCCCTGGTCAGAGAACTATATCTCACATGTTGCAACTAAAGATCATGCATGCCACAACGAAGACCCAGCACCACCAAATAAATAAATATTTTTTAATAAATAAAAATAAACATCCCAAAGAAACCAAAATAAAATGAATTCAAATCCATTTGTGTTATGTATAAATATCACATAGGAGGAGCAGAGAAGAATCCGTCTACGTGTTGCCCAAACCTATTTATTATCAGTATTAATGGAAATGTGTCATTACTTGACCACCCCTTGGCCCAGCTGAATACACGATACATCTCATTTCTTGTGGCACTGGTTATGCTAGCTGGACAGAAGTTTTTCTGTTTTGTTTTCGGCTGTGCTGGGTCTTAGTTCCAGCACGCAGGATCTTCCGTCTTTGTTGTGGCATGTGGAATCTTTTGCTGCAGCATGCAGCATCTAGTTCCCTGGAGAACTAATTAAAGAATTAACTAACTAACTTAACCACGATGGTGTGATTGCTCACCTGGAGCCAGACATCCTGGAGTGTGACGTCAAGTGGGCCTTAGGAAGCGTCACCATGAACAAAGCTGGTAGAGGTGTTGGAATTCCAGCTGAGCTATTTCAGATCCTAAAAGATGATGCTGTGAAAATACTGAGCTCAATATGCCAGCAAATTTGGAAAACTCAGCAGTGGCCACAGGACTGGAAAAATTTCCATTCCAATCCCAGAGAAAGGTAATGCTAAAGAATTTTCAAACTACCACACAATTGCACTCATGTCACACGCTAGGAAAGTAATGCTCAAATTTCTCCAAGTGAGACTTCAACAGTACATGAACTGAGAACTTCAGATGTTCAAGCTGGATTTAGAAAAGACAGAGGAACCAGAAATCAAATTGCCAACATCCATTGGATGATAGAAAAAGCAAGAGAATTCCAGAAAAACATCTACTTCTATTTCATTGACTATGCTAAATCCTTTAACTGTGTGGATCACAGTAAACTCTGGAAAATTCTGAAAGAAATGGGAATACCAGACCACTTGACCTGCCTCTTGAGAAATCTGTATGCAGGTCAGGAAGCAACAGTTAGAACTGGACATGGAACAACAGACTGGTTCCAAATAGGGAAAGAAGCACATCAAGGCTGTATGTTGTTACCCTGCTTATTTAACTTGTATGCAGAGTACATCATGAGAAACACTGGGCTGGATGAAGCACAAGCTGGAATCAAGATTGCCGGGAGAAATATAAATAACTTAGATGTGCAGATGACACCACCCTTATGGCAGAAAGTGAAGAAGAACTAAAGAGCCTCTTGGGAAAGTGAAAGAAGAGAGTGAAAAGTTGGCTTAAAATTCAACATTCAGAAAATGAAGATCATGGCATCTGCCATGGTATCCCATCACTTCATGGGAAATAGATGGGGAAACAATGGAAACAGTGACAGACTATTTGGGGGGCTCCAAAATCACTGCAGATGGTGACTGCAGCCATGAAATTAAAAGACGCTTGCTCCTTCAAAGAAAAGCTGTGACCAACCTAGACAGCATATTGAAAAGCAGAGACATTACTTTGTCAACAAAGGTTCATATAATCAAGGCTATGGTTTTTCCAGTAGTCATGTATGGAGGTGAGAGTTGGACTATAAAGTTGGACTCTAACGAAAGCTGAGTGCTGAAGAATTGATGCTTTTGAACTGTGGTGTTGGAGAAGACTCTTGAGAGTCCCTTGGACAGCAAGGAGATCCAGCCAGTCCATCCTAAAGGAAATCAGTCCTGAATATTCATTGGAAGGACTGATGCTGAAGCTGAAACTCCAGTACTTTGGCCACCTGATGCAAAAAACTGACTCATTTGAAAAGACCCTGATGCTGAAAAGATTGAAGGCAGGAGAAGAAGGGGACAACTGAGGATGAGATGGCTGGATGGCATCACCGACTCAATAAACATGAGTTTGAGTGAACTCTGGAAGTTGATGATGGACCAGGAGGCCTGGTTTGCTGCTGTCCATGGGGTCACAAAGAGTCGGAAGTGACTGAGCAACTGAACTGAACTGAAGGCTGAATATTGTCATCCTGCCTATTTAACTTATATACAGAGGGCTGGACTGTATGAAGCACAAGCTGGAATCAAGATTGCCTGGAGAAATATCAATAATTCAGATATACAGATAACACCACGCTTATGGCAGAAAATGAATAGGAACTAAAGAGCCTCTTGATGGAAGTGAAAGAGGAGAATGAAAATGCTGGCTTAAAACTCAACATTCAAAAAACTAAGATCATGGCATCTGGTCCCATCACTTCATGACAAACAGATGGGGAAACAATGACAGACTTTATTTCTTGGGCTCTAAAATCACTGAAGCTGGTGACTGCAGCCATGAAATTAAAAGACACTTGCTCCTTGGAAGAAAAGCTATGACCAAAGTCCATGGGGTCTCAAAGAGTCAGACATGACTGAGCTACAGAACTGAACTGAACTAACTTCCCAAGAGTGCTAACTAAATAACTGTGTGCAGTTCCTGGGTAGGGTGAGAGACCATTACCTAGATGACCGGTGTCACCTAAATCCCTCCTCCCTCTGATTCTCTTTCCTGGGAGAGTGTCTGGGACATCGTTTAACGCCAGACCCAGAAGTTGAGCTTCTGAGTGGATTCAGGGTGTCTGTGGAGCATCCTTGGAGCTAGATTGCGTACTTGTGCAGAAACACACCTGTTTCTTGTCTCCCTTGAGTTTCCTCCTCCCGAGCATGTGCCTGGGGAGGTAGCAGCTACACCAGCGGACAAACATTTCTTTGTAGAGGGTCCTTATAATTGAGGACTTCTTCTCAGACCTCTCCTCTCCAAGGTAGAAGGGACCTTTCTCTTTTCTCCTCACCTCTCTTGAGCAGCTCTGCAAAGAGTTAATGATCGCATTGGTAAACTTCAGATAGACCTGTACCAAGGAAATAAAAAGGATTTGGGTTCTCGCAGGCAGTTGGCCTATTCAGGTGAGAGTCTTCCAGAGCACATTCCAGACCAGCTTGAAGCCACTGTGGCTCTTCTGAACAACTCTGGGACCATGATGCTGAGAGCTGAGATCCCTCAACTGCCGCTTGTTTGAGAACCAGCTCGCTGAGCAGGCAGCTTTCCCAGGATGCCCCCACTCTGTGATTGGCTGGAGCAAAGCAGGAGACAAAAGCACCGCTTAAAGCACATATTAGTGTAGCCCGTGAACTGCTGCCCCTGTAAGGAGAGCCCCCCTTGGGATGGCTTTCCTCTCTTTGAGAAGGACCAGCGAAGCCCCTGGCAGGATGGTCTGGTTGGACCTGCAGCCCTGGGGCTCTGGTGGTACCTGAGAGCTTTGCTCAACAACCCTTACAGCAATCTCATCCCCTCTCTCAGTGCTTCTGGAGGGCAAGGTCCCTCCATCTAGAGGGAGCTGAGGGTACAACTCCTTGGGATGGCTTTCCTCTCTTTGAGAAGGATCAGCGAAGCCCCTGGCAGGATGGTCTGGTTGGACCTGCAGCCCTGGGGCTCCGGTGGTACCTGAGAGCTTTGCTCAACAACCCTTACAGCAATCTCATCCCCTCTCTCAGTGCTTCTGGAGGGCAAGGTCCCTCCATCTAGAGGGAGCTGAGGGTACAGATGACACATGAGCATGTGATGACCAGCTCCCACAGTAGATAGCACCATGTATTACCAGCCAGTCCAAGCAGGTGGTTCTCCTGCATGAGGTGGGCAAGGCAGGCCCCAGTGCAATGGTAGTTGTTTCCTGTGGCTGCTTCTTTCCTGTCTTCTCTCATCCCTTGGCCATGGGGCTGTGCTTTTATAAACAAGAAAACTAAAGCTGAGAATCCCCCAGCAGTCCAGTGGTTAGGACTTGGTGCTTTCACTGCTGCGGGCCCAGGTTCAGTTCCTAGTTAGGGAACTAAGATCCCTCAAGTTGTGTAGCTCCCCACTCCCCAAAAAAGTGATTAAAAAAGAAAAGAAACTAAAGCCCATAGAGTTTAAGCAACTTATACAAGTCACATGGCAAATAAACCAGGATTAGAACCTGCACCTCACTCCTAGTTCAGTGCTCTTTCCACCATCCCGGTGGTGTGCAACCCAGGCTGCATGTCAGCATCACCTGGGGAACTTTTAGAAATAACAGTGTCTGGAACTTTCTCCAAGAGATTCTATTTTGGTGGTTCTGGGCAATGGGAGCTCAAACATGGTTAAAAGCTCCCAGGGTGATTTCACCTACCACTGCCACCCGCCCTTCTTTGTCTCTCTCAATCACCTACATTGTCTGCTTGTGGCTGAAGGTCACAGACAGCACAGGGGCACTGTCCCTGCCCCCACCTGCTGTAACCCCATGCTGAACCTTTGTCTGCCCCAGCTCCTTACAGAGTGCACAGTGGGGAGCAGGGGGCGGGGAAGAGATTAATTCACTAAGCAAACATTATTTTTCAGTGCTTGTGAAAGTATTTGACTCGCATAGATCTGACCAGGATTGCTATGAGATTAATAATTTGATGTTAAGGTTCTTTGAATTTCCTGGGTAAAAGGTGCAATATGAGTTTAAGTAGTAATATTACATTATAAAGTTTGATTAAAAAATTCAACTTGACTCATGAGCTAAAGCTGGCAGTAAAAATGGCAGATGACTCCTTTATTCAGTGAAACTGTAGGGTGCAGGCATTTTTCAAAAGCAAAGTAGTCATACTTCTTTTTTACAGTTGCTCCTATATTAAGGTAAGTTGTCTTCCAGCTCCAGAAACTTTCCCCAAACAGATGGATGCTTTCAAAATGTTTTATTTAGGATCCTTTTCTTCTCACGTACATTTTCTATCATCCAAAACTTCTTTCTTGTTGCCTTGGACATGGGTTATCAGAAACAGCAGGCAATGCCCACAAGGGCAAGAATTTGCATGTCTTCCCCTAAGATAATCTCTTCTCATTTTCCATCTTCTAAGATGGGAAGGAGCAGAGGGCTGCCTCTCTCTGTCTCCAGGACCACAGTCACTTCTTATTTATGTTTCTGATAACAGAAGTCACAGCTTCCCTACCCTCCCTCCTTTGTGGCTTCAGTGTGAGTTCAGGTTTTGTTCTTTAAAAGATTTTTTTTAACTTAAATGTGGTCATGACTTAAAAGGAAAAAAAAGATCCAGAGGAAGTAAGGTCAGGTCAGACGGGGGCACATGCAGCAAAGACAAATGACAGAAATGATCAGTTATCATTGTTGCAAGATGACAGCTGGACCGCCACAGACAAGCCTGCACAGCTGAGCCCCCTGGAAGTGCAGAGGGAAAATCCGAATCCTAGCAGACTTTACCAGCTGCCTGCCGTCATCTCGCGTGTCGTGCGAGTGTGGCAGTTCTCCCTCTCTTACAGGTGCCATGGGAGTAGGAACTTGCTTTAAGCCACAGGATTATTTGGCAAATGCAGAACGTCCATATGTGTACACAGCCTTGCCAGATCATGTGTAAAGGTCACAAAATGGTTGTTAACAACCTCAAACACCAAGTCGATCACCAAGATTCCCTAGAAAGCCAGTTTTTCACAAGCTTGCAGCAGATACTACCCAGAATTAGGTTGGCTGCCTGTGAAAAATGCAGGGCAACCCCCACGGCTGTCCTTCCAAACCCATCCCAGACCAAGTTTATTTCCCCTCATGTGGTTCTTGAGTGGTTTGGGGATGACCGTGGCTCCCCAATCTGCATCCTGAGAGTCCTGTTATGATGCAGATCTCTTTGGAACCCCACACCTGACTGCAGAGGGAGAGGCCTTGGGCTCAGAGTGCCTTCCAGCTGCTCAGATAGGATTCTGTTCTTTACTACATTTGTCTGACATAGTTGCTAAGGGTTGTGGGGACTTGTTAAATGTGAGCCAGCCTCTGCTAGTCAGTCACCTTGTGTATCCATGAAGCAGTGGTTCTCAACTTTGACTTCATGGAAGTTGCCCAAACAGCATGTTAGAAATGCACATCACCAGACTTCCTCTTAGAGATTTTTATGCATTAGGAATCTGAATTTATATTTCTGAATCCACACACCTATGGACAGCTTATCTTCGACAAAGGAGGCAAGAATATACAGTGGATTAAAGACAATCTTTTTAACAAGTGGTGCTGGGAAAACTGGTCAACCACTTGTAAAAGAATGAAACTAGATCACTTTCTAACACCATACACAAAAATAAACTCAAAATGGATTAAAGATCTAAACGTAAGACAAGAAACTATAAAACTCTTAGAGGAGAACATAGGCAAAACACTCTCTGACATAAATCACAGCAGGATCCTCTATGATCCACCTCCCAGAATACTGGAAATAAAAGCAAAAATAAACAAATGGGATCTAATTAAAATTAAAAGCTTCTGCACAACAAAGGAAACTATAAGCAAGGTGAAAAGACAGCCTTCTGAATGGGAGAAAATAATAGCAAATGAAGCAACTGACAAACAACTAATCTCAAAAATATACAAGCAGCTTATGCAGCTCAACTCCAGAAAAATAAATGACCCAATCAAAAAATGGGCCAAAGAACTAAATAGACATTTCTCCAAAGAAGACATACGAATGGCTAACAAACACATGAAAAGATGCTCAACATCACTCATTATCAGAGAAATGCAAATCAAAACCACAATGAGGTACCATTTCACACCAGTCAGAATGGCTGCGATCCAAAAGTCAACAAGCAATAAATGCTGGAGAGGGTGTGGAGAAAAGGGAACCCTCTTACACTGTTGGTGGGAATGCAAATTAGTACAGCCACTATGGAGAACAGTGTGGAGATTCCTTAAAAAATTGCAAATAGAACTGCCTTATGATCCAGCGATCCCACTGCTGGGCATACACACCAAGGAAACCAGAATTGAAAGAGACACGTGTACCCCAATGTTCATTGCGGCACTGTTTATAATAGCCAGGACATGGAAGCAACCTAGATGTCCATCAGCAGATGAATGGATAAGAAAGCTGTGGTACATATACACAATGGAGTATTACTCAGCTATTAAAAAGAATACATTTGAATCAGTTCTAATGAGGTGGATGACGCTGGAGCCGATTATACAGAGTGAAGTAAGCCAGAAAGAAAAACACCAATACAGTATACTTACACATATATATGGAATTTAGAATGATGGTAATGATAAACCTGTACGCGAGACAGCAAAAGAGACACAGATGTATAGAACGGCCTTTTGGACTCTGTAGGAGAGGGAGAGGGTGGGATGGGTTGGCAGAGTGGCAGTGTAACATGTGTGATATCATAAGTGAAACGAATCGCCAGTCCAGGTTTGATGCAGGATGCAGGATGCTTGGGACTGATGCACGGAGATAATTCAGAGCGAGGGTGTGGGGCGGGAGGGGGGAGGTTGGGGTCGGGATTGGGAGTTCATGTACACTCGTGGCTGATTCATGTCGATGTGTAGCAAAACGAATACAGTATTGTAAAGCAAAACAAACTAAAAAATAAAAATTAATTAAAAAAAATTAAAAAAAAAAAGGAATCTGAATTTAGCAGGTACCTCCAGGAGAGCCTCATGCTGGCAGGCCTCAGAGCGCACCTTGAGATATTTGCCATAGGCACTCCGCAAGTAGAACATCAAGATGTAGGTTAGAATTTCCAAAAGTCCTCAGCCCATGAGACTGGTATTTGAATGACATTCTTTTATTTTTCTTGTGAGCTCAGCTCTGACAACCAAGTGCTTCTATCCTTTCACTGCTGAAAATAAAGTCTACCTCTGGAAGGTGGAAAGAGACCTCAAAGGTTTTTTTTAAAAGAAAATAGTTTCTAGAAAATAATTAAAGTTTTATGCTTTTGGAAATTTAAATGCCCCGATGTTTAGTCATTCATTTTCCAAAATTCTGGTAAGCATTATCTGTCAGGCCCAGAAGCTCCCAGTGTAGCTGGGAAAGATCAGTGCCTTTACAGTGAATTCCCTTACTCTTCTTTCTGGATTAATTTTGTTGTTGTTTCTTTAACCTTTTGAAATTTATAAAATATAACATATAGAGAGAGATTCATATAGAACTAAACAGTTCAGTGAGTTATCACAAATCAAACACTCTTGTCGTGATTATCCAGGTGAAGTTGTAGAGCATCACTGATATCCCAGAAGCCCCTCCCAGTCACTGCCTCCCCTCTGCCTCTCTGAGATAACCCCTTTCCTGAATCCTGGTGATCATTTCCCATGGTAATCACTTTGTCTGGAAGTATATCAATAACCTCAGATATGCAGATGACACCACCCTTATGGCAGAAAATGAAGAAGAACTAAAGAGCCTCTTGATGAAAGTGAAAGAAGAGAGTGAAAAAGTTGACTTAAAGTTCAACATTCAGAAAACAAAGATCATGGCATCTGGTCCCATCATTTCATGGGAAATAGATGGGGAAATAGTGGAAACAGTGGCTGACTTTATTTTTCTGGGCTCCAAATCACTGTGGATGGTGATTGCAGCCATGAAATTAAAAGATGCTTACTATTTGAAAGGAAAGTTATGAACAGCCTAGACAGCATATTCAAAAGTAGAGACATTACTTTGCCAACAAAGGTCCGTCTAGTCAAGTCTATGGTTTTTCCAGTGGTCATGTATGGATGTAAGAGTTGGACTGTGAAAAAGGCTGAGCGCCGAAGAATTGATGCTTTTGAACTGTGGTGTTGGAGAAGACTCTTGAGAGTTCCTTGGACTGCAAGGAGATCCAACCAGTCTATCCTAAAGCAGATCAGTCCTGGGTGTTCATTGGAATGACTGATGTTGAAGCTGAAACTCCAATACTTTGGCCCCCTGATGCGAAGAGTTGACTCATTTGAAAAGACCCTGATGCTGGGAAAGTTTGAGGGCAGGAGGAGAAGGGGATGACAGAGGATGAGCTGGTTAAATGGCATCACTGACACAATGGACATGGGTTTGAGTGGACTCCGGGAGTTGGTGATGGACAGGGAGGCCTGGCGTACTGCAGTTCATGGGGTCACAAAGAGGCGGACACGACTCAGTGACTGAACTGACTTGAACTGAACTGATGCATTCCTAAACATGGTACTCTTTTAAGCTTAACTTACTTTTGTCTTAGTTTTGAGTTTATATACATGGAATTATAAAGTAAGTATAATTTTATGTTGGACTTCTACTTTATGTTTGTAAAAGTCATACATGTATTATTTTAAAAAAATATTTATTTACTTATTTGGCTGTGCCAGGTCTTAGCTGCCACACATGGGATCTTTGACCTTTGCTGCAGCATGCAGAATCTTAGTTGCATCTTGTGGGATTTAGTCCCCTGAGTAGGGATCGAACCTGGGCCCCCTGCATTAGGAGCTTGGACCAGCAGGGCAGCCCCCATGCATGTTATGTCATGTGGCTATAGTTTGTTCATTGGCATTGCTACATTGTGTTCTATTATATGAATAGACAATATTTGAACACTCTGATGTTAATGAAAATTTAATGTTTTTCCGTTGAGTCTGTTACAAATAGGGCTGCTGTGAACATTCTTGAACACACCTCTTGGTGAATATATATATATCCACATTCTGTTGGATATACTCCCAAGATTGGACATGCTGGATTGTAAGATATACCTGTATTTTAGCGTTAATAGGTACTGCCATTATCCAAAGTGGTTGTGCCAGTGTACACTCCCGCGACAGAGTGTTAGAGTCCCAGTTACTCCTTGCCAACACTTGCATTATCAGTATTTTAGACACCAGTGGGTATTTAGTGGTAGCTTGTGACTCTGATGCTCGGAGGGATTGGGGGCAGGAGAAGGGGACAACAGAGGATGAGATGGCTGGATGGCATCACTGACTCAATGGACCTGAGTCTGAATGAACTCCGGGAGTTGGTGATGGACAGGGAGGCCTGGCTTGTTGCATTTCATGGGGTCGAAAAGATTTGGACACGACTGAGCAACTGAACTGAACTGAACTGTGGTCTCCCTGGTGAGCAGGAATTTAAACACCTTTTTGTATATCCATTGAACACCTTGTAATCCTCTCTTATGAAGTGCCTGTTCAATTCACTTGCCCATTTATCTACTGAGTTGTCTTTTTCTCATTGATTTTTATATATACTGAGTTTTTTATATGTACTGAATACAAGCCCTACATTGTTTGTGCTAAAAATATCTTCTTGCATTATGTGGCTTACTTTTTTATATTATCATATTATTATTTACAACTATTTACATGTAATTTATATTGTATTAGTCTAGAGATGATTTGAAGTATACAGGAGGATGTGTGTAGGTTGTATACAAATGCTTCACCATATTGTATAAGAGATGTGGGCATCTGTGGATTTTGGTGTCCATGGGGTGGGGGAGGAAGTCTTACTTGGAATCAGTGCCCCATAGATACTGAGGGATGGCTGTATTCAATTCTGTTTCACTGTGACCAGAAAACATACTCTATAGTCTCAGTCTTTTGAAATGTGTTCTTGTTTTATAGCCCAAGTATGGTCAAGTTTTGTAAATTTTCTTGTATGCTTAAAAGACATGTATAATGGTCTGAGAACTTCAGAGTGGACACCTAAGAATTCTTTCTGAGAAAGAATTACTCTCCAACTGTTAAATATAAATAAATAACAGATACTAATTGCCTTTTTCCACCACAAATAAATAAAATATATCAATCTATAGATCAAAGGAAAACACAAAGTACAAGAAACATGCTTATTTATAATAACATGACTCCATGCAGTTCTCTTCCGCATGCCTTCTTCTCAGTGGTTTTAAGGATGGCCTCATGATAATTCCACTTTAACATTCAGCTGAGAGCCATGTGGTCTTGAGTACCCTGTCCTGGTGTGTCTTCTGTTTTTGTAAGAGTCAATATCCAACAAATGAGAAAGAAACAGCCTGAGCTAGCCCTGCTCCCAAAGCAAAACTACCCACATGGTGGTGCCCCTTTTCTATGAGGAACCCTCTGTCTCCAGTCATCTCCTTTCTGAATAGCACCAACCCTTGCCTCTACTTTTCTCATGTTGCTGGTTTGTGATGACATCATTAGCTGCAGTTGATTTTATTCCAAGTAAATGATGGTGGTCAGAACAGTTCTCTAAGCACTATTGCATGGAGCAGGAGTTCTGTAGAATAGTAGAGATGTGGAACACCACAGATACACAGCTGTGATTCTGAGGGGTGTTAGCCCTTACAAATAGCTGTGAAAAGAATAAAAGTGAAAAGCAAAGGAGAAAAGGAAAGATATGAGCATCTGAATGCAGAGTTCCAAAGAATAGCAAGAAGAGATAAGAAAGCCTTCCTCAGCAAACAATGAAAAGAAATAGAGGAAAACAACAGAATGGGGAAGACTAGAGATCTCTTCAAGAAAATTAGAGATACCAAGGGAACATTGCATGCAAAGATGGACTCGATAAAGGACAGAAATGGTATGGACCTAACAGAAGCAGAAGATATTAAGAAGAGGTGGCAAGAGTACACAGAAGAACTCTACAAAAAAGATCTTCACGACCAAGATAATCACGATGGTGTGATCACTCACTAGAGCCAGACATCCTGGAATGTGAAGTCAAGTGGGCCTTAGAAATCATCACTATGAACAAAGCTAGTGGAGGTGATGGAATTCCAGTTGAGCTGTTTCAAATCCTGAAAGATGATGCTGTGAAAGTGCTGAATTCAGTATGCCAGCAAATCTGAAAAACTCAGCAGTGGCCACAGGACTGGAAAAGGTCAATTTTCATTCCAATCCCAAAGAAAAGCAATGCCAAAGAATGCTCAACCAACCACACAATTGCACTCATCTCACATGCTAGTAAAGTAATGCTCAAAATTCTCCAAGCCAGGCTTCAGCAATACATGAACCGTGAACATCCAGATGTTCAAGCTGGTTTTAGAAAAGGCAGAGGAACCAGAGATCAAATTGCCAACATCTGCTGGATCATGGAAAAAGCAAGAGAGTTCCAGAAAAACATCTATTTCTGCTTTATTGACTATGCTAAAGCCTTTGACTGTGTGGATCACAATCAACTGTGGAAAATTCTGAAAGAGATGGGACTACTAGACCACCTGATCTACCTCTTGAGAAACCTATATGCAAGTCACGAAGAAACAGAACTGGACATGGAACAACAGACTGGTTCCAAATAGAAAAAGGAGTCTGTCAAGGCTGTATATTGTCACCCTGCTTATTTAACTTGTATGCAGAGTACATCATGAGAAACGCTGGGCTGGAAGAAGCACAAGCTGGAATCAAGATTCCCGGGAGAAATTTCAGTAACCTCGGATATGCAGATGACACCACCTTTATGGCAGAAAGTGAAGAGGAACTAAAAAGTCTCTTGATGAAAGTGAAAGAGGAGAGTGAAAAAGTTGACTTAAAGCTCAACATTCAGAAAACGAAGATCATGGCATCTGGTCCCATCACTTCATGGGAAATAGATGGGGAAACAGTGGAAACAGTGTCAGACTTTGTTTTTTTTGGGCTCCAAAATCACTGCAGATGGTGACTGCAGCCATGAAATTAAAAGACGCTTACTCCTTGGAAGGAAAGTTATGAACAACCTAGATAGCATATTCAAAAGCAGAGACATTACTTTGCCACCAAAGGTCCGTCTAGTCAAGTCTATGGTTTTTCCAGTAGTCATGCATGGATGTGAGTTGGACTGTGAAGAAAGCTGAACGCTGAAGAATTGATACTTTTGAACTGTGGTATTGGAGAAGAGTCTTGAAAGTCCTTTGGACTGCAAGGAGATCCAACCAGTCCATTCTGAAGGAGATCAACCCAGGGATTTCTTTGGAAGGAATGATGCTAAAACTGAAACTCCAGTACTTTGGCCACCTCATGCGAAGAGCTGACTCATTGGAAAAGACCCTGATGCTGGGAGGGATTGGGGGCAGGAGGAAGAGGGGATGACAGAGGATGAGATGGCTGGATGGCATCACGGACTTGATGGATGTGAGTCTGAGTGAACTCCGGGAGATGGTGATGGACAGGGATGCCTGGCGTGCTATGATTCATGGGGTCGCAAAGAGTCGGACATGACTGAGCGACTGAAGTGAACTGAGTAGATAGTTATAAAAAGGGTATTGTGATACAAGGTTTGGGGTCTTTCCCCAAACCACCGTCACCTCTGAAACCAACTACAAGTTCAAGGGTCCCCAAGACTGTCACACTGAATCCAGTCACAAGTTTATGTATGATGCCATACATCATGTTGATGTATGGCAAAACCCATACAATATTGTAAAGTAATTAACCTCCAATTAAAATAAATAAATTTATTTAAAAAAAAAGAAGTCCCCAAGTCCATCTTCAGGTTCAGTAATTCACCAGAAGGACTGATGATGCGCACGATGATGATGTATGACAGTGAAAGGACACAGAGTGACAGTATCTGGGAGAGAGGCACACAGGGCCCAGGAGGCACCAGGCATGAGCTTTCAGTCGTTCTCCTAGTGAGCTGTACACACAGTGCCCGTTCCCCAGCAACAGTGTGTGTCAATACACGTTGAGTATTGACAACTGGAGAAGCTCACTGAGGCTTGGTGTCCAGCATCTTAATTGGAGCTTGGTCATGTAGACATGGTTGGCCATTTGTGCATCTCCAATTCTTTCAAAAGTGGAGCTGGTAACTGCACGGGCCAATGTTCCCTGGCTGGCCAAATCACACTGTTGTTGTGGTTCAGTCGCTCAGTGGTATCCGACTGTTTGCAACCCCATGGACTGCAGCGCACCAGGCTCCTCTGTCCACTGTGTCCTGGAGTTTGCTCAAATTCATGCCCATTGAGTCGATGATGCCATCCAACCATCTCATTCTCTATCATCCCCCCTTTCCTCCTGCCCTCAATCTTTAAACTCCAATTTAAAAAGATACTCATTGCGCATTCCAAGGACTTAGTGGTTACTTCCCAGGAGCTGAGGGCAAAGCCAGAACCCCCTTTGGGCAAGGCCAGCCCCTTACTGCACGTACCCACAAGATACAGAGCATATCATGGCCCATGCTTTAGAAGTCCAGGCGTTCCCACCACACTGAAGTAAAAACAAATGCCCTGTCCTTATCTACAAGGCCCTGCATGATCTGACTTTCCATCTTACTCTCACTTCCTATATTCCAGGCACTCTGATCTTCCTTTGTGTTTCTCAGGACACTGAACTCTCTCCTGGCCACAGTAGTGGTAGTTCCCTCTGCCCGAAATACTCTTCTCCCCAGTCCACACATGATTGAATTCTTCTTGTCATTAGATCTCAGCTTAATAAATGTCATTTCCTCAGAGGCACCTTTCCTGTCTTCCCAAATTAAAGGAGTCCCTGAGTCAGTCCCTATTCTATTACCTTGTTATGTGTTCATCATAGCAGTGATCATTGCCTATTATTTTCTAGCTCACTTACCTGATAATTGGCCTGTTAGCAATCTCCTGCCATGCAAATGCCACAAGAGGAAAATTCTTGACTTTTTCTTTATCCTCAGCACCTAGAATGTACCAGGACTAGAGTAAGTGCTCAATAACTCAGTGAAGGAATGAACTGATAGATTAATAATAAGCTTTACAAATGCTGGCTTAAACTAGATCCAGTGGAATTCTTTACAGCAAGGCTTTCAGAGCCTTTAATATACTAATAGGAATTATGAATCTCTAAGTGTGTATCATGTATCCATGTTTCTGTGAACATGTTGGCAGGCATATTGATGCAGACATTTGTCATTTTAAAGGAATCAGATTTGTTTTCACATATGACTAACATTTTGCTAAGTCGCTTCAGTCGTGTCTGACTCTGTGACCCTATGAACTGTAGCCCACCAGCGCCTCTGTCCATGGGATTCTCCAGGCAAGAATGCTAGAATGGTGTCGTGCCATCCCCCAGGGCATCTTTTCAACTCAGGGGCTGAACCTGTGTTTCTTACATCTCCTGCATTGGCAGGTGGGTTCTTTACCAATAGCACCACTTGGAAGCCCCAACCAGCATTTTAAAGAAAAATAAATCCTAAAATATGGCACATATTCTTTGAAATTCCTCTTTCTCTTTACTGCTCCATCCTTTAGGACTTTGCTGTCTGCAACTAATTGGATCAATTGACTTGTACATGAGTGTATGTGCTTTATTGACTATGCCAAAGCCTTTGACTGTGCAGATCACAATAAACTGTGGAAAATTCTGAGAGATGGGAATACCAGACCACCTGACCTGCCTCTTGAGAAATCTGTATGCAAGTCAGGAAGCAACAGTTAAAACTGGACATGGAACAACAGACTGGTTCCAAATAGGAAAAGGAGTACGTCAAGGCTGTATATTGTCACCCTGCTTATTTAACTTCTATGCAGAGTACATCATGAGAAACGCTGGACTGGAAGAAACACAAGCTGTAATCAAGATTGCCAGGAGAAATATCAATAACCTCAGATATGCAGATGACACCACCCTTATGGCAGAAAGTGAAGAGGAACTAAAGAGCCTCTTGATGAAAGTGAAAGAGGAGAGTGAAAAAGTTGGCTTAAAGCTCAACATTCAGAAAACGAAGATCATGGCATCCAGTCCCATCACTTCATGGGAAATAGACGGGGAAACAGTGGAAACAGTGTCAGACTTTATTTTTCTGGGCTCCAAATCACTGCAGATGGTGACTGCAGCCATGAAATCAAAAGACGCTTACTCCTTGGAAGAAAAGTTATGACCAACCTAGATAGCATATTCAAAAGCAGAGACATTACTTTGCTGACTAAGGTCCGTCTAGTCAAGGCTATGGTTTTTCCAGTGGTCATATATGGATGTGAGAGTTGGACTGTAAAGAAGGCTGAGCGCCAAAGAATTGATGCTTTTGAACTGTGGTGTTGGAAAAGACTCTTGAGAGTCCCTTGGACTGCAAGGAGGTCCAACCAGTCCATTCTGAAGGAGATCAGCCCTGGGATTTCTTTGGAAGGAATGATGCTGAAGCTGAAGCTCCAGTACTCTGGCCACCTCATGTGAAGAGTTACTCATTGGAAAAGATTCTGATGCTGGGAGGGATTGGGGGCAGGAGGAGAAAGGGACAACCGAGAATGAGATGGCTGGATGGCGTCACTGACTCCATGGGCGTGGGTCTGGGTGAACTCTGGGAGTTGGTGATGGACAGGGAGGCCTGGCGTGCTGCGATTCATGGGGTCGCAAAGAGTTGGACACGACTGAGTGACTGAACTGAACTGAACTGTATGTGTGTAGGACTGCCTTAGGGTCTTCTGTCCACTCTTTTATTTATTTATTATATTAAATCCTCATTATTACTAGAAGCATTACTACAAAAATAATGATAGTTGTAGGTTTGTGAAAGAGGATTTCAGGCATGGAAGCTTTTGATACCCCTCAAGTTATATTTCCAAAGTGCCCATTGATACTCTGTAGACAAAAGTCTTGACTGTTGACCTGATTCTACTCAGTAGAATCAGTTATTGATAGACCTTCTTTTCACAGTCTTTGATAACAATATTTTTGCAGTTGCTTTTACAAATTCTTTGTGTTGGCTGAATCCATTTGTGCTATAGAAAATTGTGTGATTTGTATTGAAAACTTTAGAATTGATGAAGATGTGTGTGTTTCTTTTCAGAGACTAAAGATCCTGGTATGTTTCTTTCCATAAAAATAAGGACTAGAGTTGTTGACTGCTACCACTGATGGATTAGGACTTTTTCTAGAAGCTTTTTTCTTTCTACATAACCCTCCTTCAGTGGGAGGACTGCTAAGTCACTTCAGTTGTGTCTGACTCTGTGCAACCCCACAGATGGCAGCCCACCAGGCTCCTCCAACCCTGGGATTCTCTAGGCAAGAACACTGGAGTGGGTTGCCATTTCCTTCTCCAATGCATGAAAGTGAAAAGTCAAAGTGAAGTTGCTCAGTCGTGTCCGACTCTTAGCGACCCCATGGACTGCAGCCCACCAGACTCCTCCGTCCATGGGATTTTCCAGGCAAGAGTACTGGAGTGGGTGCCACTGCCTTCTCCAGTGGGAGGACTAGGTGCCAGCATTCTGGATTAAAAAAAAAAATTAGAAAGGCTCTGGACAGAATTTTCTCCTATCACGGTTTAGTTTAGGCTTTGCTAGAGCTGGTCGATTTGAGTTTTGTCTTTACATGTAGAGCATAGCTGCTCCTGGTCTAGCATGGTAGAGTTTAAACTCCAAACTTCCACTGACTCCCCAGTGAATACGGGGATCACCTCATGTAGTAAATTGGTCCTGCATCACTCCCTGTGCTGACTCTTCTTTGAGTTGAGTACATAAATTACTGGCGTATCGGAGGCAGTGAATCCCCTTTGAACCTCTAGTCCCCGGCTCCTGCCTGTGGAAACAAGATGTTCTATTAGAAGTTCAAAGCATTCTATACTATAGACTACTATGCGGCGTAACCACCTTCAGAAACAAGGTTTGGTGCTTCTACTTCTGGTCAGCCAATGTCCTTGTGTTACTACAGCCACATGGCTCTTCCCATCCATTGAGTTTACTGCTGCTAGCTGACCACCTCCTTAGAATACTGGTTAATTCTTGAATAAGTTTTAAATCAATCATTAAAATAGTTGTTTAGTCATATAAATGACTACCACAGGATCTATTTACAGCCCAGATTTTATAGATGGATGCCTTGATAAATGTGTTTTTATTTGCTGTGAATAATTTCTGCAGAGCGATATTGAAAAAAATGTAATTCACATTTTCCATTAAGAAGAAGGCTGCAGTGGTGTGCAGAACTGTCAATTATCTGTGTCTCCAGTCATGACTGGGCTTCCCTGAGTGTCTCAGCAGTAAAGAGTCTATCTGCCTGCAATGCAGGAGGTGCAGGAGACATGAATTTGATACCTGGGTTGGGAAGACCCCCTTGAGGAGGGCCTGGCAACCATTCCAGTATTCTTGCCTGGAGAATCCCATGGACACAGGAGCCTAGTGGGCTACAGTCCATAGGGCTGCAAAGAGTCGGATACCGCTGAAGCAACTGAGCACACACAAACGCACCAGTCATGATTATTCTGGATTAATTTGGGAGGAAGTCAGCTTTCTTGTAGAAAAACATGAACAGTTAGAAAACCTCTTTCCATAGCCTGAAAAACACTTTCCATGCAAAAATGAGAGGTAAAATTGAAACCAGAACCCAGTTTTCCAGCCAAGATTCCCTCTGTTGGATCCAGAGGCAAAGGGAAGAGCTGATAATGGGTTTCCTCATCATCAGGGAGAGGCTTAGCTGCCAGACCCTGGAAAGAATCCGCTTCTCAGGTCTCCATGGCCCCTCTCAGCCTTTCCTCCCCAGGTTTGTACAGAGGTCTGGAAGCATGGAAGGAATGTTGCAGGAAGTAGTGGTATAGTCCCTGCTCTCGAGCTCATGGTGGGAAGGAGGCTGAGGTCACGGCAGAGCTGGGCTCACGAGCACTGGGCTCTGATGACCCATGTGGGCTGCTGAACGGCCACCACCCCTGCCTTCCCAGCTGCCAGGTCCCTCCTCTGCCTAGGAGATGCTTTTCTGCCCAAGGCTTTCCTGTAACTCATCTTCTGTTTTCTGGAGTCCATTGTTGTCAGAGTGCTCCCAGTAAACCCAGCCCCAAACCCACATCATAGCCCCCGTGACATGCTCTTTTTAAAGCCCCCCAAGTCCCAGCCCCCAGAGCCCTCCTCCAGCCAGTCCCTGCATCAGAGTTCCCACGACTTTTTGCCTGAGAGCTGACAGTTCAAAGCTTAGAGGAACTTGAAACTCAGGTTTCTTATGAATGCCATTCCAAACTATTCTGGATTCAGTAGGCTTTGAATTCGGAATGGCTGAGAAATCCATTGAAAATTTTCTGGAGGAAGTCTGTATGATCCTCAAAATGCTGTTTTTAAATTTTGCCTTGTTTCAGAAAATTAAGACACACAAAAAATGGGAATATAAGTCATCTACCTGATTCTAAAACTAGAGCTAGATAGCTCATGCTTTTAAGCCCATATGCGTGTAAAATCAGAGACTTTAAACAGGAGATGGAGAGAGACACATGGTGACCTAAGTGACTTACACCAGATGGAATTGACATATACACACTGCTATATTAAAACAGAAAACCACCAGGAGACACTGAATAGCTCTCTGCTTAATATTCTGCAATAACCTAAATGGAAAAGGAATCTGAAAAAGGATGCATGTATATGTATAACTGATTCACTTTGCTGTACACCTGAAACTAACACAACTTTGTTAATCAACTATACTCCACTAAAAAACAAGCAAATGACAAATCACAACAACAACAAAATCCAGATGGGATTAGTTGGGTGGTGTTTAGAGTGAGGGGCCAGAAGGAGCAGGATTGCAACTTGCCAGCAGAGTGAGTGTCCCACAAGGTAAACTGGAGGTAGACAGAGTCAGAAGCAGATGATTACCCATCGATTAGTTTTATTTGTTCATTTATTTTTTATTTATTTGGCTGCATCAGATCTTAGCTGCATTTGCAGTGTCTTTCATTGAGGCATACTGGCTTCTCTCTAGTTGCGGCACATGAGCTCAGTTGCCCCGCAGTATGTGGGATCTTAGTTCCCTGACCAGAGATCAAACCCACATCCCCTGCACTGGAAGGTGGATTCTTAACCACTGGACCCCCAGGGAAGTCCCTAGTTCTATTGTATCTTTCATTGCCCATTCTGTTGCATGGTCTGCTGATCCCTCCCCACTGCCCTTCCCCTGACTCTTGCCGTGAGTCTTCCCCTCCCAGAGCAGAAGTCAAAGCAGAGCTGAGAACCACTCCATCTGCCCCTACCTTGACAGAAGGGCAGATTGTCCCACGTTCCGTTGTCCCAAAATAATGAAACAACGTATAGGTTGGGGTGTGCTGTGTCTGTGCTGACACAGTCAGTCGTGTCCAACTCTTTGCAACCCTATTAACTATAGCCCGCTAGGCTCCTCTGTCCATGGGATTCTCCAGGCAAGAATACTGGAGTGGGTGCCGTTTCCTTTTCCAATAGGTCGAGGTACCAGATTTTGACTCGTTCAGGACAAGTGATGATCAGCTTCTGCTCTGACTCTGTTTTTAGGAGACAGCAGCTGCTTCCTCTGAGCCTTTGTGATAGTGGCAGTAGAGGTGCTGCTCTAGTTATTCAAAATTATCTTTTTAAAAACAGATAAGGTGGATGGGAAATGCTAACAGCCAATACAGCCACAGCTCAGCCCCCTGCTGTTCTGCAAAGCCTATTTCCTTATCAGGCCCTGGCCCTGGCCCCCCAGGCAGAGGCAGCAGAACTGGGTGAGCCCTGCCAGCCAGGCTGTTTGGTGCTGTGTACCATCCACAGATGCCACCAAGTGGGCAACCTGCCAGACAGTTCAGGTGAACCTCCAGCTTTGGTCTTTCTTCATTCATTTCCAGAATTATCTGTAAGCTCAGCTGTAGGGTGGGAAGTATTGAAGGCAGAAAACAAGGTTCCTTTTGGGCTTAGACCTCTGCACCCACAACTCCTCTTCCTGTTTCTCTGTGAAGAAGATTCTGCAGCTTCTACTGCTTCTCTTTGGGACCTGAGCCTTAGTGATAAATAAGGAACCGTTTATCAGATTGCTGTGTAGGTCGAGACCAAGTCTGAAAATAAGAGCTTCCTTGTGAAGCTGTGAACCACAATGGCTTTGAATTCCAAAAATAATGTATCCTTTTTGCACAATTGCAGATTGCCGCATCCCGCAAATTGAAGATGCTGAGATTCATAACAAGACATACAGACATGGAGATAAGCTAATCATCACTTGTCATGAAGGATTCAAGATCCGGTACCCCGACCTATACAATGTGGTTTCATTATGTCGTGATGACGGAACGTGGGACAATCTGCCCATCTGTCAAGGTAGGGGCAGATGGAGGCTCTGGTTCTCAGCTCTGCTTTGAGACTTGACTGCAGATCAAGTGCACGTTTCTCTAATAAGATGGCAATTGTTGTTTAGTTGCTCAGTCGTGTCTGACTCTTTGCAAACCCGTAGACTGTAGCCTGCCAGATTCCTCTGTCCATGGGATTTCCCAGGCAAGAATACTGGAGTGGGTTGCCGTGCCCTCCTCCAGGGGGTCTTCCCAGCCCAAGGATTGAACCCACATCTCCTGCACTGGCAGGTGGATTCTTGACACTGAGCCACCTGGGAAGCTGGCAAGTAACAAAGAGAAACACAGAGGCATGCACACACCATGGTTCAGCCGTTAACAAAGGGAAACACAGAGGCATGCACACACCATGGTTCAGCCGTTCTGCAGTCTGATCAGCAAAGCTCTGTTTTTGGAATCTTCACATCGATCCCTGTTCTAGCTCCCTATACCCAGCTTTAAAGTTTAAAAGTTTAAATGGAAAGTACTTTATTCTTTAGAATGCTGGCTGTCTCCTTTATTCTAAGAAACCAAAAGTAGTTGCAGAATTAGGAGCTTTGTAACTGAGTCGTGAACACAATGATGAACTATTGTATATTTAATGGAAATAACAGAGCATTTATACTGATTTCGGTTGTGGTACGAATATATTTAAAGCCAATCTTACAGAGGCCATTTTCTCTTAATAATGTTATCCTTTTTTATAATGCATGAGGAGCGGAAAAATAATCAAATTCAAATTTCATCCAAACCAGACGGTGAATATTTATCCTCTTGCATTTTTAAAATTTGCCTAGGCTGACACAGAGGGCCCTGTTTGTGAAAATAAGCCCTCCAGTTCACATTAATTCTGATTTTTATTTTTTGACATGTGACTTGGACCAAAGGACCAAGAAGCCCATGCATAATTCATCATCCAGGGGAGAGGGCGAACAGCCTTATTTGCACCAAAAGCAGTGGCATGTTAAAGTTGAGGCGGATGTCAACTTTCTGCTTGGAAATCACCACTGGCAGACTCTGATATTGCTTTGCACGCCCCATAGTTGGAAATAAATCATTTCCTCATGCGAGAGCTTAAGAGCCATGGCCCCTTGAAGAAACAAAGGCTTCAGGATTAAGAGGACCAAGACAGTCCAGGTCCTCGCCATCCTACATGTTTCCCTGGAAACTTCCTGTGTTGTTGAGCTGTTAGGCATTACCTTGTTAAAGGAGATGCGTGATTTATTTGCACTGTCAGAGACTCTCCTTAGAATCAGCAGCTGTCTTTTAGGTGGGGCTGTTTATCCAATGAACTTTATTAACCACTGCTTCGTTCTGGTCCTGCGGCGATATTCAAACCAAGATAATCATTTCAGATTCCAACCCCCTCTTGCTTTTACATTTTCCACTTTTCTTGTGGTTCTCCCACACTTTTCATTTCCTTTTATGTCATGTAAATACAGGATGCTTCTTTACGAGTTCTTTTTGCCCCAGTGATTTTCTTTTGTAAATGCCCTATGGTGATAGACATCTTGGAGTGTCATTGTTAGGAGTTCAAGTGCAGGCTTTTTCTTGCTCTGCCCTTACCCCTCCACCACCACTCACTACATCTCAGTCCTTAACACAGCTTTGATGGGTTTTTTTTGTTTGTTTTTGGTATTTTTTTTGCGACAACAAATTAGCTGGCTGCTGATCTTGAGAGGTGTGCTTCTTCTGAGGGCAATACAGCCTATGGCCACCTTCATCCCTCCTCAGAGCCCTTGGTCCCCACAGAGAAGGTGCCCCTGTCCTGGGCCCTGATCCCCCTTCCAGCCCCTGCACCTCGCCTCCCACCCTCACAGACACAGCAGGGTTGCTGTAGAGAGTCTGACACCTCTGGAGTCCCTGGGGGGAATGTAATTGGCCCTTCGAGTTTCATCCTGTAATTTTTATTCGCACCTATAGATCCAGGGGTTAAAGCCTGAGGAGCCTTCTCTCTATTATCTCAAAGTGCAAATAGAAATCACATTCACCTATTGAGTCGAAGCAAGTTTTCTACTGTATTTTTAGGACAGGCTGTCAAAAACCAAGAGTGGCGTCGCTTTCCTTCTCTGATTAGCTGCACATGTTACAACCCCCTCTTCCATCTCCTTTTGGGTTTGGATGGGGGACTGTCCCAAGGCCATTCCTCCCCAACCCAGGGACTTTGTGTTTTAGGAGATGCTTCCTTCTCCCTGTGGGTCAGAGTCAGTTTTTTTTACTTAGGGGATGCAGTCATCCACATGGGTAGCTTAGAACTGCACTCCTCCCCAGGAGGGGGAATGGGCACCCAAATGTCCTCCCTCATTTGACCCTGCACAGAAGTTCGAGTAACACCTTCCCTGTTTGTGTTGATTTGCTTTTTTTTTCCCCCTCAGATACTGATCCTGCTTATTCCTGATTACCAGCTTCCCTCCTCCCATTTCTCTTTTGCCATGAACACTGTCAGTTTTCAGCTCAAAAAAAAAAAATAATTTTTTTTTGGAGCTTCAGTGGTTAAGACTCTGCACTTCCAATACAGGGGCTGCAGTTTCGATCCCTGGTTGGGGAACAGAGATCTCACATGTTATGTGGTCAGCCAAAAACTAGTTTTTAAAAAAATTTTAAAAAAGTCATTTAAGGCTGTTGGGCCTGCCAGAAAGAATGGCCTAACACCACGTGTTTATGATCTGGTCCATCCTGAGTGTGGCTGGTTCCGGGCAGGGGTCTTTGGGGTCTATGGGGTCTTCAGGGCTCTGGGACAGCAGGCTGCAGTGGGGCAGGTTGATATCAGCACAGCCCCAGAGTGAATACCTCCTGCATTCTGTACCCCCTCCTTCACTCTGGTCCTGCCCTGATATGGATGTCACATTCTGGGGCACTGACCCAAGCAGTTCACTCAACACAGAGCCTCTCTATCACTTGTAATATGCCACAAAGTCAGCTTAGGAGAGGAATTCCATCACTCGCTGCTGTGCGTGTGCGATATAATTTGTACTTGGTGATTGGAAGGGAAAGTAGATATTCCCATTATCCGTTATTTACTTCACACACAATTAGTTCTCTCTGGGAAGAGCACCAGCTCTGCAGCTCTCATTATTCCCTCCAGTGAAACTGCTGAAGCCAATAAGAAACTCCATGATCACAGCGGATGCCACACCAAGAGGGATGCTGTACCACAGGGAATGTTCCACTGGGCTGCACAGGCTTCAGGACAAAAAGGCAGCTACTGATTTACAGAAGGAGGCCTCCAGGTCTCAGGTACACTCAGACGGCACACAGAATTCTGTGCACAGACTTGCTGTAGCAGGTCTGCACAAAGCCCGGGGTCTCCAGCAGCAGCCGCAGCGGCAGACCTGCCAGCCTTTAGCAGTGCCGATGCTTGGGCTCCGCATGGACCCAGCGGGCCAGCAGCTCTGGGGGTGGGGCCCAGCGTCTGTCCCGTACTAGCCCTCTGTCTGGGTTACTCTCAAGTTTGAGAACCACTGCCCTACATGCTACTTTCCTAGTTCACCTAAAACACAGCTGGATTTTTCCAAATTTTCATTGCAATGTGTCAGGCAGGTGTCAATTCAATCAGTTGTTGCCCTGGAATCCAGTTTGCATCCCCAGATTGGTGGCTCAGATGGTAAAGAGTCTGCCTGCAATGCAGGAGACCCAGGTTTGATGCCTGGGTCAGAAAGATGCCCTGGATAAGGGAATGGCAACCACTCCAGTGTTCTGGCCTGGAGAATTCCATGGACAAAGGAGCTTGGCAGGCTTAGTCCATGGGGCCACAAAGAGTCAGACATGACGGAGAGACTAACACACACACATCCTCAAGCCACCACCTGCTTAAACGGTTGGAATGTCTCTTATTTCTGTGGCACGTTAGTTGTTCTCAGCCCTGATGGCCACTTGAAGGTTACTTGGGGAGCTTTAAAAAAAGATAGGGGTGCCCAGGCTATGCATCAGCCTCGGGCACAGAGCCAGCTATTGGTGTTTTTAAAAATTTCCTCAGGTGATTCTAGTGAACAGCCAGGGCTGGGACCACCAGCCAGGGGGTCCTGAGCCTCAGCCACACCTCCCTTGACTTCTTCCCTACTTGTCTGACCCTCTTGGAGCCACTTGCAGCTATAAAAGCAACTGCCTGCTTTAGAAAGAGAGTAAATACAGAGATAAGTAGGTCTGAGCATGCAAGGCCAAGCTGCGCAGTCCTTAGAGGGGGATCCAAAAGATGCCTAGCGCTTCGTCCTTCAGGGGTATGAAGGTAACCTCATAAAGTTACTTACCCTTGTCTTCCCACGTCACAGGCTGTCTGAGACCACTTGCCTCTGCTAATGGCTACGTGAACATCTCTGAGTTCCAGACCTCCTTCCCAGTGGGAACTGTCATCTCTATCACTGCTTCCCTGGATTCAAACTCGAGGGGTCAGAGTATCTTGAATGCTTGCACAACCTTATCTGGTCGTCCAGCCCACCCCGGTGCCTTGCTCTGGAAGGTAACACATCTTATCCTTGTGGAAGTTGAATTTTGGCTTATTAAAGTGGAGGTTTCCATAGGAGGTGAAGAGCTGAGAAATTACTATCAGCAATAACTTTTGTTCCCTAAGTACATATTGCTTCCCTCTGTCCCGAGCAGAGGCAGCAAGCCTGGTCATCTGCCATGAAACAGTACTTAAACAGCCAGACATAAAACTGGCTTCCCCTGTCCTTAGGCTTAACGGGGATGAAAGAGAAAAGTTTCAAGCATCAAAGGTTAAACTGCAAAATATTGCAAAGTTAAATGAAATGTCTTCAAAAATTAATTTTCTTTGCACCAAATGAAAACAGATTGTATTATGGCATTGTTAATCTCACCCCTCGTTTTATTGTTGTGTCAATGTTTCTTCCTATTTCCATGCGTTTTATGGCTTGGCTGTAAATGTTTTGCTGCAAGCACACACTCGGAAGCCTGAGAACAACAGATCTTTCCTGCTCATTTTGGTTAAATATATGTGTTTATTTTTGAGTGTGGTTCACTTAAAGACCACTAATCAGTAGTATGACGTGGTGGCAGTTGCAGGGTGGAGGGGTGGGAGTGGGAGTCAGAGCATCCATTGCCAGAATCAAGCCAGTGTCTGTGATTGCAGACTTTTAAAAAACTTTCTAGGCAAGTTGGGCCTGCTGGCTCAGCTTTCACTTTAATTCAGGTCTTGAAATTATGATTGAAGGAAATACATACCAATTTACTTCCTGGCATCTGAATACAGTGGGCAGGAGGGGGAAGAAAAAAATGGAGAAATATGGGGAGAGGAAAAAAATGAAAGGAAATCTCTAATCAGGAACCTCTCCAGAACCCATCTGTAGCTTTTCTTGGGAAACAAATCAACACAGAATAGAATGTAGAAACCAGCAAGTTCTTACAAGCACCATCTCTAGCATGTACCTCAGTGTAGGATGAGGTTAAAATGGGAGGTATGTTGGGGGTGGAGGGCAGTGATCAGCAGTATCTCCTAAGGAAGACCATGAATTAGAGTGGGTTGGCTGGAGCCATGGAGCCTCCTTGAAGGGACAGGGAGAAGAGATGAAAGGGAGGGAAGCCTGGTGCTTGGAGAAATGAGGTTGCCAGCCTGGGCCATCAGTGGTACTGTTCTCCTAGGCTCGTAAGTGGAGCCCCCACTCACCCCTACTTCCCACCCATCCTAAATCTCCTAGGGGATCAGGGCCCACTGATAGAAATGTCAGATAAAGTACCAAAAGCCAGTTAAATCTGAATTTCAGATAAACAACAAATAATTGTTTAATAAGAATATGTCCTAAATATTGGGTGGCCCTTACTTATGGACAACAATTACTCTTTGTAATTTTTGTTTATCTGAACTTCAGTGATAACTCCCTGTCCTATATTTTCATTTGTGAAATCTGGCAACCCTAGCCTAGGGGGAGAAGGTCTTCCCCTCTGTTTCCACTGGGAACCACCGCTGGCAGGTGAGGTGAGCACAGGCTGCTGATGAATGCAGGCTTTTCTGCTTCCTGGAGGTTTCTCCCTGCTCTGATAACCAGAACTAGAGGACTAGTTTTAAAGATATCATATTACGATTATATCCATTTCAAATGCCTATCTTCAAATCTTTTCAAATTTGGTTTAAATGTCTTTCAAAATATCATATTCTAAGCTTCATTTGGGGACTCTGAAGCAGTTTTTCTGGAGCTTAGGGAATATGATGTGAATAGGAATAAAACAAAATCTCGCTTAAAGGGGCAAAAAGTTAAGGTTATGAACAAGAGGCTGTGACTGACTTCTGATTGGAAATGAGTCTCATGGCTTAAAACCTGTTTCCTTTTCCTCTGCCAGCCTGTGCTGTGATGGAGGGGGACACTAAAAGTCCAGGTGACAGCTGCCTGTGACAAGAAAGCCACCTAATACCGTTTTTTTCCTCCATAAAAAGAAGTCTTTACATCTTTATTTTATTTATTTTTTTTTAGTGTTTTTAATATGTTTTTTTTTAATTAATTTTTATTTTTTTAGTTTGTTTTGCTTTACAATACTGTATTCATTTTGCTATACATTGACATGAATCAGCCACAAGTATACATGAACTCCCAATCCCTACCCCCACCTCCCCTCTCCCGCCCCACACCCTCTCTCTGGATTATCCCCGTGCATCAGTCCCAAGCATCCTGCATCCTGCATCTAATGTTTATTTCAATTATCTGATGCAATTAGTTTGTGAGACCTCTAAATGGTACCCTGGCTAAAGGCACCAAAGGCATGATTCTAAGAGACGCAGAGTGGACTAAAGTACTTTTTGTCTCAAGACTTGGTAGGAACTGGGTTAAGTTAAGCAGTGTGTTAAAATAAAAGGCAAGGATTCATGAAAAACGTATCCCGATACACCTGGGTATTAGAGTTTCTATAACTCTTACTTGAATTGTATATCATCTTATTCAAGGGCTGCGCCTTGTTTATGCAAATTGTCAAAGGGTATTCAACATAGATGCACTATCCCAAAGGAATCTACCCACCTCATTAATACATCACCCCCTCCCCCCTTTTTTTCTTGTCTTCTGGAGCACACGAGTTGATTTTTCTTCATGGCAGAATGAAAATGATAGCACTGTGCTGTGAGATCATGACGCTTTTGGGGACTTGGAAATATTAGGGTGTCTGACCCCTGAAGTGACCAGGTCTGCACAGCTAGGCTGGAGAAGCCTTTCTCCGTGAACTTTTTTATCCCCTTCCCTATCCTGTCTCCCTACTAATCCATCAATCCATCGCATGTCAGCGTACCTGTCACTGCACCACCCCTGGAGCTCTTTTCCTAATCTGCCACCAGCCTGAAGATGGGATCACCAAGACGGTCATGGAGATGCTGTGGGCTATTGATTACAGTGTTAATTACCATCTGACTGGCTGAGTTTGCATCCTGAGTCTCCTACTTAATCAGTTTGACTCAGGGCAGGTCACTTAGCTTCTATCAGTCTCTATGTCCTTGTTTATAAAGTGAGGGGGATGATTATAGTTGTAAGACTATGAAGACTATGAGGGTCCAGTGGATAACAAATGTAACTCTTTCAATGAAGGGCTGGATACTGGTAGGTGATCAGTCAAGTGTCCACCATTATTATTGCTCTTAGAATTGTGTAGAGTCACAATAAGGAAGACTCTGGGTCTGGCTGTGAATGGAGTACCCAGGTCTTTAGCATCTACCTTGTGACACTGTTTTGGTTGCTCAGATTCAGTTTTGGTTACTTGCATACTCTTGTTTCCTCCACCTTCAAAGCCAGCAGCATAGCGTCTTCCAACCTCCCTTCTCTCTGACCTCTGCTTCCGTTATTCTTTTCTCAAAGTTACTGACATACTTGTAACTGTGCTTGTATTAACATGAATCCCAGATAATAGGAGGAAATATTAAGCAGTAATAAGAATTGCTGTGAATCTTGAGAGCTTACTATGTGTCAGAATGTTTGACACAGTATCTCATCTAGTCCTCCTATTGCCTTTGTGAGACAAGTACTTTTTTGGTAAGTATTTATTTATTCAGCTGCTCTAGGGTCTTCGTTGTGGCACACAGGATCTTTGATTTTTGTTGCCGTGTGCGGGATACAGTTCCCTGACTGGGGATGAAATCCAGGCCCCCTACATTGGGAACTTAGAGTCCTAGCCACCGGGCCACCAGTAAAGTCCTGACACATACTCTTTTTAATCCCATTTTACTGATGAGCAAACCCAGGTTTCTAAAGATTCAGTAACTCACCCAAGGTCACACGGCTCCTCAGTGGGGGAATGGGGACTCAAACGTGGATCTTTGCCATTCCAAAGCGCACGCTCTTCATCACCAAGGTACATTATCTGATTGTGCATTATCCAGTTTGTTCTGATTTCTTTACAATTCTTACAGCTATTTTTTTTAAAGCGTCAAAAAATTCAGAAGAGTGATCACATAGCAAGGGGTATGTCCTTCTAGTCCAGTTGGCCTCCCTGTAGAACTCCTAGCTGCAGGGGGCCGTGAGGCCACAGGAAACCCTGCTGCCCACCAGGGGCCAGAGAGCCCTCCCCACTGCTCCCCAAGTGCCCACTGGTCACCCCATTACAGCAGAGCCTCACTTCAGCCTGGGGCTGCTCAGAGATTGTGTCCTCTTTCGCAGACCTAGAGACTGACACCTCAAAGGGTGTCAGTGGCCTGACTTTTCCATACCGCCAGTTCTGGGCTGGGCTTTTTCTACCTCATGGTGCCTCCCCGCTCTAGTGGCATGGAGCAGGCTTTGCTGGTTCCAGTGTCATGTGGCAGCTGTCACACTCAATGTCAGCAATCCCATCATTGAGGTCTGGCTTCATGAAGGACTTTATAATTTGAAAGGAAAAGCTCTTGCAGCTTCACCAAGGGTGGCAAGAATTCCAAGGCCCAGTAGGAAGTTGTGGGTGATATGTTTCAAGGTCTGGGCTGTAGTTCCCAGCTTCTGTCTGTTTTCCCACAGCCAGGTTCTGAGTGGGGAGGGAAAAACACCTGAAATCATAATATTTTGGACCAGAATGTGGCTACATCATTTTAAAATACATGAATATATAAATTTGAGCCTGGAAGGAGCCCCTTGGGTTTCTGTGTTCTGGTCTGTCTCGCTGTAGGTCTGAGTGCTTTTCCTTATCTCTGTGTATCTTAATGTTGTCCATTCTTAGGCCATCTTCATCTCTGAGGCTCTCATCTCTCTCTCTCTTTCACACATACGTACGTGTACATACACACACACTGAATTCAGGCAATCTTTAAAAAAAAACTATGACAGTGAGTGTGGGCAATTTCTCATTTGTAAGTGCAAAGAACTCGGTTTACATTGTCAGCAGTGTTTATTGAACACCTGGTAGGCACAGAGAAACACCAAATTGGGCTCTGGGGAATTATAAAGAAAGAAAAGAACATCATTCCTTACTGTGAAGAGCTTATAGTTTAATGGGGAGAATAAGATGACAAATCCCATTCCCTGGAGATGAGCGTCATCACAGATGGCAGCAAGTATGCCTGCAGCTGACTTTCCCAGGGGGCAGGTGCATGCTTCTGCTTTGGAAAAGGTGGAAGGGAAGTTCTGATAAGTGGTATTGCAATTGTAAAATGAAAATTTCTCTCTGAGGTTTATGAGTTTGGGGTTCTTTTCCCTGGAGATCAAACAGAATCATGTTTGTGTGTGTGTCTCGGCTTTGGGAAAAGAGAAAGGGTCTAAATATTTCACTTATCCGCAAGGACCATGCATTTTGAAGGTCTGTAGAGCTCATTAGCCAAGGCAACATGCATTAATGTGTGTGCGGAGTATGCTGGCCCAGTGGTTTGAAGGTAGAGAATAGGAGGAGATTGATTTCATTCACTATGACTTAGGTGGGGGCTTCCCCAATGCTGACCTTTCAAAGCAAACCTGACCTTATTAGAAGCTGAATATCCAAAACATTTTGTTTTTAAATCCAACCAGTTCCCAAACTCAGAATGCCCAAACCAGTTCCCCAGGCCTGCCCCTTACCATCTATTTCACTACTCAAGTGGTCAGAGATGGAAGCTTAATCAGTTTCAGATTTAGTTACAAGGAAGGCAATGGCATTATTTCCGAAGAAACTTCTAGTGCTCAGGGTTTCTTTTAGGTCAGCGTCCTTACATAAGAAAAGAAGGAGAAATGAGAAACAGAAAAGCCTTGTTTGGCCAAATATGAAATAACTTGAAAGGTTCCAGTTTGGGATCAAAACTCAAAGCCAGGGTGGATGGAGAGGGATCCCAGCTCCAGAGTGGCCCTTGGCCTTTGCAGTGTGCTTTCCTCCACAGTCAAACCCTCTTTCTGGGACAAGAGGCAGCAGTAAGTGCCTCCCCCTCTAGGAGCCCTGCCTTCACCCAGAAGTGCCTTGGGACTTTAAATGAATCCTGTGTAGGAACAAGAAAGACGGCAGAGGAGCCCAGGCCTCCTCAGATAAGACCCCTGTGTCTTATCCTTGGCGGACAACATTCCAAGGAATAACCACAGTCCTCCCCGTGCCAAGGTGGTTCCCATTCTACAAAAGGAAACTTCTAAGCACAGAAAGGAGACCAGGCCTGGTCTGAAGAAGGCTGCGGTAAATTACTATCCGTGGTGAGATCACCTGTCACTGTGTCATCTCCTAAACCATAGTCAGACACGCTACCTCGAGCTGTATTTCCTGGGCCTGGAAAAGAGGAAAATCACAGGTCCTCCTCCGTCTGCAATACTTTGGCCACCTGGGGCGAAGAGCCAACACATTGGAAAAGACCTTGATGCTGAAAAAGATTGAAGGCAGGAGGAGAAGGGGAGGACAGAGGATAAGATGGTTGGATGGCATTATCAGTTCAATGGACGTGAGTTTGAGCAAACTCTGGGAGACAGTGAAGGACAGGGAAGCCTGACCTGCTATAGTCCATTGGGGTCGCAAAAGAGTTAGACACAGCTTAGGGACTGAACAACCTCCATCATGTGACATTAGCTGGGGAGAAACCCTGTCTGAAGCCACGTGGAGGTCGCCTTGTGACCCGAGAACCATCTTCTGCCATCTGGGCACATATGTGAGTGCATCAGTTCCTCTCCTGTTCTGGTTCCCGGCCATGAAAACTCCCGTTATCTGGCAATGTTTATATTACAGCCACCTTGCCTGTGACCCTCACGGGGTTTTTTTTTATTAGAGGGAGATGCAAAATAGCAAGCAGCTTTGGTAATTTATTGTTCACAAGCAATAGTAAATTATCCTAATACCTTTTCCATGTACTGTTCATACATTACAGCGGAGTGATTACTAGAAAATAGCCGCCTGCGTGTCATACCAGAGCTTCTCAGGGCTCACTGTGCTTAATTCTCCTCTGTCTCTTTTTCTTTACACAAGCAGTAATTGCCACTCTAGCATCTTCCTCTTCTCGGGCACACGTCTCCTTGTACTCAAGAGTAGATTGTGCTGTGGCATCAAGAAGCTTCATTATTTTTTCCTTTTTTTCCCTTCTATATTGAATCCAGAAACACTGATCTTTCTGTCCTAAGGAAACCAAGAGACCTTGTTCCTGTTTTTTAAGTGGAACCAAGTTCTCAGGCTTCCCAGCTATTGCATTATAGGCTCTTTTTCTCTTGAATTGTAAGACTCCTGATCGGATACACAGCCCTGGACTGCCCCCACCACCCTCTCTCTCCAGGCCCGTAGCCCCTCGGAGACTCCGTCAGGCACTTTCCCTTCCTTTTAATCTCCTTGGAAACATGTAACCATCAACCCTCCAGCTCTCCAGGGCTCCTGAGATTTTTTTTTTTTTTTCACCTCATTCAATTGCAGAGATTTTACACTGATGTCAAAGATGAGAAGTAATTCTCCTTTTCCCACCAAAGAGAAGCAAAGGGGGCAAGAGTTCTGGATTGGTGTCTCCCACCAAATCAAGGAAAGACAAGATCGTCAGTGGGGACTCAGCTACCCCTCCCCCACCACACTCTCATGTTCAGAGCTGGGTCCCAGCAGAGGGGCTCTGGTCTATCTTCTCCAAGGCTCCCACCCCTCAGCTCTCACCTGGGCAGAAAGCCTGTCCTGGGGCAGGTGCAGGCCCCAGGGGAAGCAGTGGATCTGATGCCAGGCACCATCACTCCCGTCTTTATGGAAGTGTGTCCTGGGTGCAAGGCGCAGGGGTGGAGTTGAATCATTGGAAGCCCGCTTATGCTGTGGCTCTATCAAAGCCCTTTGTCAGACTGTCAATAAGGAAGCTGCAAGTTTTCTGTAGGGGAAGCCACTCATATAAAACAAGAATCCTACACACAGGCTTCTCCCGGGCTCACGGTTCTGAACTGGTCTGAATTCCCCACCTTCGCATGGCTGGGATATCTGAGATCTTGCACCCCTTTTTTTGCAGGCTAAGATGCATTCTATGGGGCAAGGGTGTGGGGACAAGTCTTTCAGTCACTGAGTTCATGGTTCTCACTAAAATGTATTTCTCCTTTCCTTATAGTCTCCTCATATTTTTGGAAAGCTCACAGGCATCCAAGCAGAATTCTTTATTTTGTGATGTTTAAATGTCAGGTCAATGAAAGGACCGCACAGCTAAGCGACAACAAAGCTGCAGCGAGTGGTGTGAGCTGCTCGCTTGTGGCAGGAGGGTGACTTCATCACACTCAGAAAATAGATGGGCTGATACAAATGGGAAAATCTTGGTGTTTGTCCTTAAACTCAAGAATATCTTCTCTGTCCCTGCCCAGACAGGATTTATTTCCTTCTTTCCTCTCTGGAAACTTAGATGACTTGTATTTCATGGTAATAAAACCTCTTGCAATCAGGTGCAACACAGAAGGTAATAAATCCCTTCAGTCACTCCCTGCCTTTTGCAGACTGAAGAGTCACTGGGAAGTATTTGGCAGGGTGATTTGGGGGTCATTCCTCCCCAGTGTCTGCCCCCAGCCCCCCTTTTCTTCACAAGTGATTACCAAAATTTCCCTCTTCTCCCTAAAGTGAGTAGACACTTGGGATGGTTGGCAGGTAAGGTAGCCATACCTTTACATCTCAGTATCTTATGTCATTCTTCTTTTTTTGGGGGGGGGGGGTAGAACCTGTAACATAATTCCTATGTTGGCAATCATTTTCTCCTTCTGTACTGGTGGTTTTGTAGAGGAGGGTTTTTGCTTGTTTGGGAGTTGGTTTCTACAAAAAGATGGCTGTTGTTGCTTTGTTGCTAAGTCGTGTCTGGCTCTTTGCAGCCCTATGGACTGAAGACCACCAGGCTCCTCTGTCCATGGGATTTCCCAAGCAAGAATACTGGAGGGGGGTGCCATTTCCTTCTCCAGGGCATCTTCCAGACCCAGGGATCAAACCCACGTCTCATGCATTGGCAGGTGGATTCTTTGCCACTGAGCTACCAAGGGAAAAGATAGTGCCCGACCCTAAATTGTGTCCAGTTTTCCCTAAAGTTAAAGCCCTTAGTGGAGATCTGATCATCGGATCTCTCCTCTTCCTCCCTGGGGGTCCTGCAGAAAAGTCTAGATTTTTCTCACATTCTGGCCAGTTTCTTCTTCGAGAGATGAGAACCTAATGCATTTTCTACCACCAGCTGCTCCACTCATGGGAAGGGATATAATAGGTCCAGGCATTAAGGAGGTGGAAACAGCTGAAGGCGGAAACAGCTGGAATTTTAGAACGAAGCCAATTATACTGGATTTCAGATTTTAAAACTAGTCCTTAGCTCAGGAGATCACAGGCAAACAACTGTGCCGACATCAATCTTATTTTCCTGCCATAAATATCTTATTACAAGGGAAATGCTTTTGAATTGAAAAGAAAAGTAAATTTATCAGATGCTGGAAAGTCAAGAATTCTATAGACAACCATGACTGAACTCACATATAATAGGACCTTTTGTGTGTGTGCTGAGTCACTTCAGTCGTGTCCGACTCTTCGCGACCCTACAGACTGCAGCCCGCCAGGCTCCTCGGCCCATGGGATTCTCCAGGCAAGAATATTGGAGTGGTTGCCATGTCCTTCTCCAGGGGATCTTCCTGACCCAGGGATCACACCCATGTTTCCTATGTCTATAGCACTGGCAGGCATGTTCTTTACCACCAGCATTACCTGGGAAGCCCAAGAAGACCTTTACCCACCCATATTACTGGACCTTTTCAAAGATCCTGTGGTCCTTGCAGTTAACTCTGAGTGACTCTCTACTGTTCCCAAAGCAAAGGCTCCCCATCCTGGTTCCTGCCAGCACTGCCCAAAGACAGGAATGACTGGTATCTCCCCAAGGAACCTTTAAGGTACCAGGCCTGGGATGCGGTCTCCCGGCATGACTCTTTCTCCACCCTGTCACTAAGACACAGCTCAGGAAATAACCCCTTTCGGGCACACAACTCTTTTTTTTCACTTCCCTTTGAGAAGATCTTGGTGTCTAATTATTTCCGTGAGACATTCTGACATCAGCCAGGAAACCCTCCTGTTGTCCCTGGTTGTTTCCCTGTGGGCCTGGCCCAAGGGCTTGGCCACTTCCTCCCAGGCCAAGGATAGATACATGCTGCACTAGCTCCCACAGCATAGCAAAGGCTGGGGACTTAAGTGTCTTCCTCATGGTTCTGGGGGCTAGAAGTCCAAAATCCCAAGTGTTGGCAGGACCATGGTCCTTCCGAGACTCGAGGTAGAATTCTTCCTTCCAGAGGTGGCCTTGCCATCCCTTGGCTTATAGCTACACCATTCCAGTCTCTATCTCTGTCACCACGTGGTACTCCCCTTATGAGGGTGTCTTCACATATCTTCCTCTGTGTGTCTCTTCTCCTATCATAAGGATGCCTGTCATATTGTATTAAGGTCCCACCTACTGTAACATGACCCCATCTTAACTTGATTACGTCTGCTATACACCCAATTTCCAAATGAAGTTATATTTACAGGTACCTGGGATTAGGACTTCAACAAAACTTTTGGGGTAACACAACTCAACCCACACCTTGCCTTGACTTGAGAAGAAACAGATGCCCCTGTGTCTTCCTTCTACCTCTTATTGAGGTTGTTCATTCACTAAGTCGTGTCTGACTCTTTGCAACCCCATGGCTTCCCTGTCCTTCACTATCTCCCTGTGCTGGCTCAAACCCTTGTCCATTGAGTCGGTGATGCCATCCATCCCCTGCTGTCCCCTTCTCCTCCTGCCTTCAGTGTTTCCAGCATCAGGGTCTTTTCCAATGAATTGGCTCTTGGCATCAGGTGGCCAAAGTATTGGAGCTTCAGCTTCAGCACCAGTCCTTCCAATGAATATTCAGGGTTGATTTCCTTTAGGATTGACTGGTTTGATCTTCTTGCAGTCCAAGGGACTCTCAAGAGTCTTCTCCAACACCACAGTTGATATAAAAGTATCAATTCTTTGGTGCTCAGCCTTCTTTATGGTCCAACTTTTACATCTGTACATGACTACTGAGAAAATAATAGCTATATCAGGTTTAAAGGGCCATCTGTAAAGCTTCCCAAACGCCAGTTGGTCTGCATTCTTGGACTCTCCCTAAGCCCTGTCCTGAGCTCATTCTCATCAGGGCCTGTCTATAGCATCTTGCTGATGCCCATGTGTGAAACAGGAGTACTCTCTATCCATCAGGGTTCCCCCATCACCTTTCTTCTATCTCTAGAGACTCCAAGGCTTTTCCAAACTCTAACTCTGCTTCACACAGCCCACATCTTAGCAGATCAAGAAACCATTGCTCTTACATCTGGTCTTTGGGTGGCCAACACTCCTTTGCCCCATAGCAAGACTCCATGAGAGAGCACAGCTTCAGGGTAAGCCTTGTTGCAGTCAAACCCTAGGTGCTCTATTTATTTGTCTGACCCTGGACAGGTACCTTCCCTTTCTCAAATCCCAGTTCCCTTCTCTGTGTGAATGAGTCCACAGCAGCGTCTGCTCTGCAGAATGGTTGTTAGGATGAAGTGGAGCAGTGCATGTATGCTGCTCTCACTGTAGGAGCTTGTTGAAAGTTGTCATCGTCTTTTCTGCTTGTATATCCTCTCATTGGCTCACAATGTAACTACTGCTACTGCTGCTAAGTCACTTCAGTCGTGTCCGACACTGTGTGACCCCATAGATGGCAGCCCATCAGGCTCCCCGATCCCTGGGATTTTCCAGGCAAGAACACTGGAGTGGGTTGCCATTTCCTTCTCCAATGCATGAAAGTGAAAAGTGAAAGTGAAGTCGCTCAGTCGTGTCTGACCCTCAGCAACCCCATGGACTGCTGCCTTCCAGGCTCCTCCATCCATAGGAGTTTCCAGGCAAGAGTACTGGAGTGGGGTGCCTTCTCTGAGAATGTAACTACTATATATACATAATATTGTTACCAATAATAGTAGCTGTCTGTTTATCAGGCATCTGTTTTTGGGTCAGGCACTGTGCGTGCTGATTTACAGCTACTAGATTTAATTTTTATAAAAGCTCTCCAGTGTGGGTGTTACTATTCCCGTTTTACAGATGTTGGAAACTAAAACTACTTCAGAAAGAGGTTAAATGAAATGCCCAAGGTCATGTAGCTCCTAAGTGCTTGAGCCAGGATTCGAACCCAAGAAAGTATGCTTTGCACTATGTAAGGCTGCCTTAGGGTCTTTCATTCATCCACTGACGTGTTATGCCTTCCTGGCCTTTTTCACACTCTCCTTTCCTGTTCTTCAGCTGAATTTCCCCTCCTTTTTTCAGTTTTCATTGTCCACAACTTCTAAGCCAGCAGTTTTAAAATACATTCAGATGTCAGAAGAGCATGGTACTTTTCACAGACTAGCTTTTTTTTGTTTTAACAGAACACTAAGAAATACTGTGTAAGCCTTAGAAGCCTTGTGCTAGGAGGAAACATCGCTGTTTATTTTCTATGTACAGTATAGGACCACACACACAAGTGTGCACGGGTACACACGTGCATTCACTCACACGCAGCTAGGAGCCAGGCATAAGGAAGGGCTTCCCATTATCAGGAACTTACTACTCCATTCTGTATTCCTTCATCTGCTGGGACTTGATTACAGAAAAGAGCAAGAAGGCACGAGAAATTTAATAAAACATTTATGGGATAAAAGCTTGAAATGCAGAAAATCAATACATTAAAGTATCAGCATGGTTCCTTTGTCCAATTTGTGGGGAAGGAACTTAAAAATACACTGGCAACATTGTATATTCAGCATGATCTCTCAGGGGGAAGGGTTTACTAATTGCAAGGAGAGGCAGGAGGGATCCACCCTAAATGCTCGCTTCCCTACGGGCTTTCTGCATTAACTTGTGTGTCCGTGTGCACGCTCAGTCGTGTCCAGCTCTTTGCAACCCCATGGACTGTAGTGCGCCAGGCTCCTCTGTCCATGGGATTCTCCAGGCATGAATGAACCCACTGGAGTGGGTTACCAAGTCCAAGGGATCTTCCCAACCCAGGGATCAAACCTGAGTCTCTTGTGTCTCCTGCATTGGCAGGCAGATTCTTTACCACTGGGCCATCTGTGTGGAAGCCCCACACACCTTTTCATCTTGGGCCCGGATTTCTCTCCCTTTCAAGTTAAGGACTTCCTTACCAGTGATTAAGACGTGGAACTTCCAATGCAGGGGGCGTGGGTTCCATCCCTGATTAGGGAAATAAGATCCCGCATGCCATACAGAGTTGCCAAGAAATAAAAATAAATAAATAGAATCAAATTTTTCTTTAAAAAGTCAAACCTGCCTCTGGTGAGAGAAATCTGGATGATTTTTTTTAAAAATTAAGATGCCCTGATAACCATCAGACGTTCCAAGAGTAGGAATCCTATTTGCGAAGACATTCCCAGACAACCAAACACTGACACCACAGATGTCTTGTGATTTATTTTCATGTCGTGTGAGTGAGGCTAAACTCAGCTTAGCCTCTGGTCTTCAAGTCACTACGAAGAAGGAAGTGTACCTCAGTTCAGCTCAGTACAGTCGCTCAATCGTGTCCGACTCTTTGCGACCCCATGAATCGCAGCACGCCAGGCCTCCTTGTCCATCACCATCTCCCGGAGTTCACTCAGACTCACATCCATCGAGTCCGTGATGCCATCCAGCCATCTCATCCTCTGTCGTCCCCTTCTCCTCCTGCCTCCAATCCCTCCCAGCATCAGAGTCTTTTCCAATGAGTCAACTCTTTGCATGAGGTGGCCAAAGTACTGGAGTTTCAGCTTTAGCATCATTTCTTCCAAAAAACACCCAGGGCTGATCTCCTTCAGAATGGACTGGTTGGATCTCCTTGCAGTCCAAGGGACTCTCAAGAGTCTTCTCCAACACCACAGTTCAAAAGCATCAATTCTTCGGCGCTCAGCTTTCTTCACAGTCCTCATCGGTACCCAAAAACACATGTTGGCTTTAGATGCCAACACCAGCCTCCCTCTGCGGCCCAAAGCTGTCAGAGCAAATCATGGTTTTATACCTGCTCCCTCACCTGTGCGCTCCTGCATGGTTTCAGTATGTCTCCAAAACCAGGCACACTTCGGGTTTCTTGTGTGAAACTGTATTTTTTGTTTTTGGCATTGAATTTTCCTGGTCCTCATCAGACACATTGTGTCTTTCTTCAGGGACACCCTAATGTTGGTGACTCTGGTGAAAAGCCGACCAGAACCCCTCCTTTGGGCCTGCTGAATAACAGTGATCTTAAATTTCATCTGTCTGCATGTCTCTGAGCAAGTCAACACCATGTTCTATCTGATCTGGAAATAAGCAAACGTCCACCCTCCTCATTTGCTTCTCTGAGTGGACACTTTTATTGGCCTTTCGTGTTGTTACAACAAAATGAAAGTGGAAAATGTTACATGCAGTATAATGTTTATTGATTTTCTCTGAGCTGAAAGCAAGGTTTTGAATGTAGCCTTGGAAACAGCTATGATTTGGCATGGAGGGTGCCAGCCAGCTTCCTGGAATCATTACTGCCAGACTTGGAGCCAGCCGGTACAGTGGCGGTTTTGATTATTGGAAGCCAGCAGCAGTCCTGAAGGCAGAGGTTTGCCTGGTTCAGTCCGTGGGTAGAGCAATGCCTGCTCCCTTAGTTCTTGAGAGCTGCTGCAACATCATGCTGCTGGTCTTGAGATGGTGATGCCTTTGGACTTGAGACACAGAATCACCGGCCAGCCCACCACCTCCTCATGCTCTGCCAGGCCAGCTGAGGGCCAGATTCTATATTAAGAGTGATTTCTCTCTTCTCATCACCACTGAGCTCAGCTACAAAGCTTCCTCGTGGTCTGGGGCAGCGCTTCTCAGACTGGACTGTGTGTGTGAATCACCTGGGAATCTTTCTAAAATGAAGTTTCTGATTCAGGAGGCCTGGGGTTTGGCTTTAAATTATGCATTTTCTAATAAGCTCCTGGCTGATCCCAAAGCTGATGGTCCATGGATGGCAGTTGGAAAACAAGGGTCTCATGGAAGTAAAGACTCCAACCAGACGCCATGGCAATTAATTCTCTGGCTCTAGTGCATGTTGTAAGCCCTCCATCCTAGAAGGTGAGAACACAGGAAAATTCATCTCCCCAGCTTTCAACTCTGACCACCCAGGAGAAGCACCTGGGGGAACTTTGAAGACCTGGCCACAGTGAGGACCCACCCCAGACCAGTTAGACAGAGCTGATGTTCAGGGCTGAAGGAGCACTGACTGAAATCGCTAAAATGCTCTTCAGAGGTAGTGCTAACAGGGCAGGGAGGGTGGGTGCCTATCTTTTTAGCAGTGAACTGCAGGAAAGTGGGTTCCATACTGTGTGTATGGTAGACTCATTCCCAGACCAAGGTTCCCAAAAGAGAATATTGGCTCGAACAAAACAGCTTATTTTCACACGTGGAATTAGTGTGTGGGGGTGAGCCAGTGCCTCCTTTGCACGCAGTCACTCAGGAGCCAGTGGAGACTCTGCTGGTTTTGAGGTAGTTTCTAAGGACCCTTTGAGGGGTTGTCTCATTCTAGAGCCAGAAGCTTGGGAGAGTTCCATGGATCAGGCCTGGAGGAGGATTTATCACTTCTGCTCACATTCCATTGATGAGAACACAGAGAAACAAAGGATGCTGGGCGGTGCAGACAGCTCTGTGCCCAGGAAGAAGAGGCGAATGGGATTGTGGGAGCAGGGGGCAGCCACCAGCTCCAGCCCTGTGGGTTGGATCTGGGCACACACACTGGAGGATCGGCTCCTCTCTACATGAGGACTGGCCGGGGCTGGGCGGCGCACGGATCTTTGGAAGACTTCAAACAGGCAAACCAAATGCCTGGGCTCATGGCTCAGAAGGATTAAAACAAATAATTAGCACTTGTCATGTCCTACATTCTTCTGTCCCACCCCCCCACCCCGGCCAAATAATTTCTGTGAATGTTCACAAGACACACAGACTATTTTTAAACCTCTTTTTCCTCTTCTGCACATAATGAAATATATAAATGGGTGACGGACTCTGATAAGGGATGTATAATTCTCAGCTCTAAGTCTCCCCTCCCCAGACAATGCCTCACCTCACACTGCCTTCCGAGAGTGAGAGCCTTCAGACCACAAGTTCCCCACATCTCCATCACCCTGGCTTTGATCCACTCGTCCCTGCGTCTAGCTCTGGTTTCCTCCTGCTCCTGTCAAAGGCCAGTCTGTCCACTGATGGACATAGGACCAGAGGTCCTTTCACCTTCATGATGCCCTTGCGTTCCTCCTCCAACCCTGCATCACCAGCCTGGTCCTCCGCATTGGTCTGCTCCCGCAGAAGATACATAAGCAAGGCCCACAGCGCCTATGGGGGTGGGCGGGGAACCCGCCCTCCAGCCATGCTATTGGCTGCTCCTGTGCAGCCAGTCTCCTCTTAGACTCTCTTAGCTCTGTCATTCCCACCGCACCCCTCCTCAGCTCACACTGCCCCTCTTCCTCTGGCCGCTCACCACTCTACTGAAATCACTTACCTCAAGGCCACTAGGACTTCCATGTGGCCAAATCCAGAGTCCCTGTCCTGTCTCCATCTTTCTCAGCTTGCTGGAAACTACTCCTCCTCCTCAGAAGTTTTCCTGTCTTAGTTTCAGGTGACTCAGTGGTAAAGAATCTGCCTGCATTGCAGGAGACACAGGTTCTGTCTCTGGGTCAGGAAGATCCCCTGGATGAGGAAATGGCAACTGGCTCCAGTATTCTGGCCTGGAGAATCCCATGGACAGAGGAGCTTGGTGGGGCTACGGTCCATGGGACCTCAAAGAGTCAGACACGACTGAAGCAACTGCGCACGCATCCATGCATCTTAGTTTTGGTGGTCCATCCCAGTCTGCTTAGCCAGCCAGTCTCTTTTACCCTCAACTGATCTCTGTCTTTGGATGGGGACCCCTCCTCTTTCCTCTCCACCTTCTCTTCCTGGGTGAGTTCACCCAGTCTCATGCATTTGAGTCTTATCTCTAAGCTCATCATTCCTGAATTTGGGTTTTGTTTTTTTTTTTTTTTTTTTTTAATGGCCTTGCCAGATATCTTGTGAGATCCCAGTTTCCTGAGCAGGGACTGAACCCAGGCCGTGGCGGTGAAAGCCCAGAGGCCTATCCACCCAGCTACCAGGGAACTCCCCGATGCCTGAGTTCTTTACTGACCACGGGCACTTTCTCCTGCTGCCTGATCGACACCCAGATGACGTCTCACTGGCAGCTCAGATGCAACTAGTGCAAAGCCAGATTCTCACTACCTCTCACTTCCCACAAAACAAACAAAACCCTGACATGGTGGACAGTATCACCATCTCACCAGGTGCTGATGGCAGAAATCTGGGGTCATCCTGGGTTTTTCCCTTGGCCCCAAACTCCATCTCTCAACAGGTCCTGTTGTAGAAACAGAAGGTTCTAAAATAGATTCCATCATTCTCCTTCTCACTGTGTCCCTGCCACGTCCGGTTCCAGGAGGCCACCATCCTCTGTCACTCAGTTGTGGCAGCAGCTACCTGACAGCCTCCTCACCTCCATCCCTGCTCCTGGCTTCTGCAGAGCAGCTGGCGCTTCCTGGTGAAGACAGGTCTGTGCCGGCTCTTGCCAGTGTCCCTGACACTCAGGATAAAATCTCCGCTTCCTGCCACAGGGCCCAGGGGGCCGCCCCCACACTGCCTGGCTGCCTCTTCACCCTCGCTGTGCAGCCCCTCCCCTGTCCTGTCCCTCATGGCCTCCGTCCCCTCCTCCCTTCGAGCCTCCAGCTTGCCCCTCTTGTGTCACACCCTCTGCCCAGGACATCCCTCCCGCCACGTCCTTGACCACCTGTCTCAGGTCAGGGTCCTTGCCTTCAGCTGCTCTGATTTCTGGGGGATCCTCAGTTTCTTCATTGTGGGGTGCACACAGCCACTGTCCTTTGACCCTTCTCCATCCCTAAAGGGAGCAAGGTGGCCTGGCCTTTTTTAAAGGTTTTGTACCCTTGCTACTCTAATCCCTTGCCAGGACCAGCTTGCATTTGGGTTCTTCTTGTGTGTAAAAGGGGCTTCCCTGGTGGCTCAGAGGGTAAAGTGTCTGTCTGCAATGCAGGAGACCTGGGTTTGATCCCTGGGTCAGGAAGATCCCCTGGAGAAGGAAATGGCAACCCACTCCAGTACTCTTGCCTGGAAAATCCCATGGACAGAGAAGCCTGGTAGACTACAGTCCATGGGGTCACAAAGAGTCAGACATGACTGAGCGACTTATCCAGCTCCCTTTGGTCCTCAGCGCCTTCTAGACTCTTGGGGGGAGGTTGCCCACACCGCCTCCTGTGTGTGAGACTTAATGTGGGGTTGATGTCTTTTCCAACAGACAGAGGCAAGGCCTCCTCCAGCCACATCAATATTCATTTGTTTACTTACTTATCCTCTGTCTCTCCTAGGCCCCAGGAGGACAGAATCAATGCATTATCTAGTTTCAGTGGTGGTCCAAAAAATATATAAGTAAGTGAATTAAGAAATGAGCAAGGGGCTTCCCTGGTGGTCCAGTGGTTAGGAATCCACCTTGCAGTGCCGGGGACATGGGTTCAGTCCCTGTTGGGGAGCTCAGATCTTGCAGGCTGCAGAGCAGCTAAACCCACACGTCGCAGCTACTGAGCCCGAGCACCCCAGCTAGAGAATCTGTGCGTTGCAACAAAAGATCTCATGTGCTGCAACTAAGACCCAACGCAGCCAAATAAATAAATAATTTTTAAAAATTAAAGAAAGGAGCAAAAGAATATAATCAGGATACTTGAACAAGAACTTGAAGAGGCTTTTCCTTCAGAGGGTCTGAAATACAGCCTGTCCAAGTAAAATCGCTCCCTATGTCTATGCCCAGGCAGGTGCTCCAGTGCTGATAACGAAAAACAGACAGAGGTGGACGAGGAATCTTTTTTTTTTTTTTTTTTTTTTTACTTAGACATGCATAAGCCTTTCTTTCCAGCTTCATTTCCCTTCAGGCAATAGGCTTAGTTAACCTTTCCTGAGTTCAGACAGTGGGTGTAGGGACCCTAATGGATGGAAAGACAGAAGTCCACTATAGGGACCGTCAGGCTGGAGAGATGGAAGTGGTGACTTGGGTAGGAGAAGGCAGCCCTTCCCTTCCTTCTTCCCACCCGCTACCATCAGGCATCCTGCCAGCTAGGTGGAAAGGGCTCTTTCTGGGGCCAGAGCTGAAAGTGAGGGGCAGGAAGAGACTCTAAGAGTGATGCTAGGGGTCTCAGCAATGTGTGGGAGCTTTTGGGGTTGTTCCAGTGCCCTGGAGATGCTGCTTATATCTCCTGGGCATCCAGAGAGTTAAACCTCTGTGATTCATGAGACCACACGTCCCTCAAGGAAGCACTGCCTGGCCAAAGTGCCACCGCAGCCCCACAGAGAGGCTCTGTGGGGCTCAACCCTGGCTTCTTCCAGGCTGAGATGCTATGTAATATTAAGAAAGGAATCTGATTTCTCCTGACTCTGTAAAGGGGAGATGGTGGGTGGGCTGTCTTCTCTCAGGAAGACTGAAGAGTGGGTTTCCAGGGGGGCAGTCCTTCCAAGTCTGGGTGTGTGAGCTTTGGTCCAGCACAGAGCAGCCGGCCACCCTGGACCCACTGATGCCCGTCCATGGAGGCCACTGCCCATGGCTGTCACTGGGCCAGGTCTGTAAAACTTCCGTAGCTCTTTGAAGAGCCCGCAGAGACTTTTCCAGCTGAGGAACAGACTCTTTCCGAGTTTCGTTCGTACCCGTGTTTCAGGAGGAAGTCCTGAGCATCTTCTCTCTCATCCCCCCACGCCCTCCCCATGCTTCACTGGCCATGCCTCAGATTGGCAGCTGCTGAATTTTATTTTAACGTTGGGTTAAATTCTCCCCCCACCCCCATATTTACCTTTCCTCCACTAGCACCCCACAACTCTGCTCTAAATGCTGTCCAAATGCATTAAAGGATGTTTGAGTTAAACATGCATTTCACCAGATACCCTATTGTCCCAAATCTGCACACCTGTTAGGTCCATCGTGGGAGGAGACAAACAGCCTTGCCCCAAACGTGTTAGGAACCTTGACCTCTTTATTTCAGTGTATTTCTTTTCTTTTCTTTTTTTTTTAACACCAAAAATATTTTGTATTAACAATGCTGTGACAGTTTCAGGTGAATAGTGAAGGGACTCGGCCATACATATATCAGTGTATTTCTTAAGAGTCAGGACTAGCAAAGCCCTGTCGCCTTTCACTAACACATCTGTATGTGAAAGTGTTAGTTACTCAGTCTTGTTTGACTCTTTGCCACCCCATGGACTGTAGCCCACCAGGCTCCCCTGCCATGGAATTCTGCAGGCAAGAATACTGGAGTGGGTTGCCATTTCCTTCTCCAGGGGATCTTCCTGACCCAGGGGTCAAACCCACGTCTCTCACATCTCCTGCACTGGCAGATGGGTTCTTTACCATCTGAGCCACGTGGGAAGCCACCATGCACACCAGTCTTTGTGCTGTGCTTTGTTGTCATGAAGCTTTGATTAACTTATTATCGCGTCTCAATGTTTTCCCCTGTTAAAGAACAGGGACCAGAAATGGCATGAAAATGGCCTCTCTTTGCCCTTGGGAGAGTGATAGGGGAGGAGCGGCCTCTGGCTTATCATGAAGACTCTGCAGTTTTCATTCACTTGACTAACAGATGTTTATTAAAAAATAGTGCAGGACGCTATAGGAGTGACAGTTTATAAGACACAGTCCCTACTCTGAGAGAGTTGATGGATCTGTACAAGTAGGAGGAATAGAAAATGTTCAAAGTGCCTGAGAATTCTGAGATCATGCCTGGTGGTCCAGAGGACTTGCTGAAGAAGCTGGTGTTTGTGCTGGAATTAAACCTGAATAGGTGGAAATAGCCAGAAGTGGGTGAGGAAGGACACTCAGCAGGTGGTGAGGGGGTCTCCTAGAGAAGGGGAGAGGAGGCTGCTGGAGGGGTGCTGAGGAGGCTGGGTGGGAAGGAGGGCTTACTCAGGAGAAATCATAGGCCTGTGCCTGGCATTTCCAGCCCCAACTCTGGCCATTCCAGGGCAGACAGAGGTTCCCAGGCCCCTGCACCCCAGCTTCTGCCCCTCAGTCTAGCCCATGAGAGACTAGCTATGGTGGTAACTGTACTTTGCAGCCATGGTGGGTAGGTAGGAATTTTCCTGCTGATCAGGAAGGAGCCATTGCCCTCATCATAATGCCAGGGGCAGAGCGGTGACTCCAGGTAGACAGTAATTATGGTCCATTTCCAGCCGAGCCTCAGCCAATTCGCTTGCATTCTGCCTGCAGCCACCCAAGGTTCAGACTTCAAGTTTCACAAAACCCATAACTGTTGCTAATAATTTCTGAAGTTGTGAGAAACATTTAGAAAAAAAAATAGAACTGCTGGAGAATTTTTGTTCACACCACCCACGGGTTTTGGGGGGTTATTATTTTGCCTAGAACTAGCAACTGCTAGGCCTGAGCCTCCAACTGAGCCTAAGCAAGTGCTAAGGAAGGACAGTGGCCCTTCGATCAACCAGAAATTCTAGGCACCACTACGTTGTTTGTGTGCTAACTTCCTGTCTGGCCCTCAGGGACAGTGAGAGAGGAGATGGGTAGCAGAACTCACTTTAACCCCATGGCGTTGTTGTGTTTAGATGCTAAGTCGTGTCTGACTCTTTGTGACCCGATTGACTGTATCCTGCCAGGCTCTTCTGTCCATGGGATTCTCCAGGCAAGAATACTGGAGTGGGTTGCCGTTCCCTTCTCCAGGGGATCTTCCTGACCCAGGGATTGAACCAACATCTCCTTCATCTCCTTTATTGACAGGTGGATTCTTTACCATTGGGCCACCAGGGAAGCCCTTAACCCCATGGTGAGAGCCTGTAATGAGAGGAGGAGTTCCCTGAGCTCAAGATAACCCCAAACTGTTATTTTAAAATAAGCTTCCCAAGTTTATAATTAACTTCCAAGTTAAAAGAACACTCCCCACCTTCTTTCCCTACCAGGATGCATCGGGGGTTCCTTTTCAGCAAAGTTGATGGCCGGCCAGGTGCAATTGCTGGAAACACTGCAAAGTATGGAGATAAATGTTTCTACTTAGGGGGCAAATGCATCTCTATTAGCAACCGATTATGACATTCTCAGAGTCAAAGCCTCTACCCTGGATGGTTTTTATCTGGCCTCTGAGAAAACCTCCTGATGAGATGCTTCCCGATTCCCTCCAGGAATGTTTGGAGCCCACCTGCTGCAATCCAGATATCCTGATTGTATAAGACCTGGTAGTGCCTGGCACAGGAGGGCGGCCTGGGCACCCAGCAAGTTTGGCCACCAGTGATGCTGAGCGCTGGTATTTGTTAAGTGCCTGTTGTGGTCTGGACTCTTGTGTTATGTACGTTCCATGCACTTTCTAATCCTCACAACAACCCTAGGAGTTAGGAATTGTTTCCTTCACTACATGAGTGAACATGGATTTGAGACCCTCCATGCCCGAATGCACATGCTGTACCACCCCCCTCCTTTTCTGAATGCAGGACCCAGTCAGCCCAGGCCTTCCTCAGGACATCAGGGACCACCTGCCTCAGTGTCCAGGTGATGATTTGAGCAGCTCTTTATGCTCCAAGTGAGGGAAAATGCTGCTGAAAACTGTTAACCAAAAAAAAAAAAAAACACACCTGAGAGCTGTGCGTTCAGTTTGATTTGGGGCCAAATGAGGACGATAGCCTGGGAAAGGGACTCTCAGATAGCTCCGAGGAACTGTTCTAAAGAGGAGAGAGGCGGTCAGTACATGTGATTTTGGTGACAAGGGATGTGTGCGATCAAGCACACGTTTTGGCAGAAGGTTGCTGCCAGTCACCAGGAGCAGAAGTCTCCATTAATGATTTTGATGCTTTTCTTGATGTGAGAAGATGCACGACATTGGGCTCATACAATCTGCAAATATCTAACTGTCTGGAGGCCTGTTCTGCCAGTTTGTCCTGGAGCACAGAGGGCCTCATTCCTGATCCCCACCCCGAATTCCCTTCAGGTGTGGGAGACCAGTGACTGCGGTGTCCAATGCCGTCATTCTTGAGAATCAAGTGGAGAGTGACAATTTTCAGTCAACAGAACACAATTGCATATATTTATAGGGCCTCTTCTGACCTTTTGTGACATTTTCAGGGCTTTGAAAATGTTCTGGTGATTTTCTCATCCTGGAGGGACCCTTGAGGATTTGTTCTGGAAGGCTTCTAGCAGGAGAGCCCTACTGCGCTGTATACCCTTAACTGTGGAAAGGGCCTCCTCTCCCGGCAGAGGTCCAGCCTCCCCGTGAGCCTCTGCAGTGCTGGAGGGCACTGGTGGGAGGTGCAGAGGAGGGGGAGCCCTGGGGCCCACGGGAACCTGGCTGCCCTGGAGGCCGCTGCAGTGGCTGGCATCTCTGTCAGGCTGACCGCACAGGGAACATCGGACTCCCCTTACCTCTGGCAGCCAGGGCATCCCCTCCACCGGGAAGGCAGCTCCGAGAGCCTGGCGGCCCTGCCTGGGCTCGATGCCTGTGGACACTCTCCCTTCACTGTGTTCTTCATGGAAAAGTCACTGCGGAAGGAGGGGTCTTTGCTACGAATCCCCGCTGGCATCCCGGGCCAGCTCACAATGCTGGTCTTTCTCTCTCGCTCGTCCTCATCCTTCCCTTCCCTTTCCTCTCCTGGGGCCTGTCACCTCCTGGAGAGGTGCGTGGAACACCCTGGAGGTAGTGGATTTGGCAGAAGCTCTAGCTTTTGGAACTGCAAATGCATCAGGTGACAGGACTCCGTGGCCCTGGGCAGCTCTACAGAGGGCGTGCCTCTGCCAGGATGGGAATGCCCTGCAAAGCCAGAGCCCCAGTCCCTACTCTGCCGGTGTCCGCCCATGGGACCTGAGGCGTAGTCACCTCCCAGCTACCGTTCATGGAGCACGCCCTGGGCCTGTGGGCCTCAGACACCATCTTGGACCTTCCCCTACCACCTCCTGGTCAGCTGCCTCCCCACTGCCTTTGTCCAGAAGGAGTGTGGGCAGGGGAGAAGCTGGGACATTTCCTGTTGACCCTCTCTGCCCCAGCAGGGTTGGGGCGGAGGGTGCGTATCTCTGACAGTGCCTGAGCTTCCGCAGCCTCCAGGTCCCACCAGATACACCTTCACAGCTCCAACTTCCACAGGAGCTCAGCCACTAGGACACTGTCATCCCGCCTGCCCACCGGCGGCAGTGACTTCCTGCTTCTGCTCATCTCAGGAGCCTCGTTGCCCACGTTGGTTTTCCCATCACCCACAGAGACAATTGCCTCATTATGGCCCTTCTCTGTAGACCACTGGGTCCTGGTTGTCCCTGGCTGCCCACTTTACGTCATGTCAGCTCTGAAAGGAGGCCTGGCCAGCCTTTCCCAACCCTCAGATGCTCTTACTTCACAGATGAGACCGCTGAAGCTCGGAGGGAAGAAGTGACTCATTTGGGGTCACTAAGCTGGTGAGGAGTTGAGCCAGAATTCAGCCTGAGCTCCTTCCTGTTTCTCTAGCCGCTCCTGGAGGACTTGACCTCTCTGAGTTTCTGTCTCCCCAACTCTGTAAAAAGGCAGCAGGAACTCTTGCAGCATCCTTTGCAGAATGAGAGAGTGTCTGTTAAGAGCCTCCAGGTCCCAAACCATGGGACCTGGTAAGCGCTTACTTTACAAAAGGTTTTCTGCTGGTCACAAGGAGCTGATGTCCCATGAAGGAATCTGGAACTTTTTTCTAAATATGAGAGTGTCCCTGGTAGTGTCAGTTGCTGAGTCACATATGACTCTTTGTGACCCCATGAACTGTAGCCCGCCAGGCTCCTCTGTCCATGGAATTTCCCAGACAAGAATACTGGGATGGGTTGCCATTTTCTTCTCAAGGGATCTTCCTGACGCAGGGATCAAACCCAGGTCTCCTGCATTGCAGACAGATCCTTTACCATCTGAGCCACCAGGGAAGCCCTTTCTAGATATGAAGAGATGCAAAAATCGAGATCCTGAAATCAGTTCCTGAAGATATCCAACTATATGACCTGTCCCATCAGATTCCCTGGAGCACAGAGGACCTCACTCCACCCTGAATTCCCTCAGGGGGTGTTGAAGGTCAGCAGCTGCAGCAGCACAGGGTTCAGTCTCCACAGAGGCAGATGGCAGATGCCCATCTTGTTGTTCAGTCAACTTGGCAAAGGCCCTTGGCAAGTGCCAATTTGTAGTTGACAGGTTCAAGAGAGGAAACAAAGCAACTTTTTCTCCCCCTAAAAATCATAGAATATGAGGGTCAGAAAAAATTATCAAGGGCAGAATAAGCGTCCATTTTACAGAGGAGAAAAACAAGGCTTCAGTTGGGTTAAGTGACCTTTATGAGGTCACGTAGCATGTTGGTGGCAGAACCAAGCCCAGGTCCCAGGCCTCCTCCCCACTAGTCAGGGGGTCTGTGATGGGGAGGCTGTGGCCTGGGCCTGCACAGAGCCGCCTGTGTGTCATTGCCCAAATTCCAGGAGGACATTTGAGAATCAGATCAGGGACACCCAGGGATTTGGACAGTCCTAGATTACTCCCATAGCTGCAGAAACAGGCTCAGTCTCGGTGACGATTTTGCCCATAAATATCTTAATTTTATTTACTAGGTTGTCTGGCACATAATAGCATGCATTATTAATAGAGTAGCTTAATGCTATCTATTAGGTAGGCATACTCTTTGCCATGGAAGATGAACATCTCTTTTACGATGTACTTACAATGCCATATGACAGCCGCACGTGCTCAGAATCTTGTCACAAGCTTCCGTCTGACCTCACGTGAAGGGACGGGAGTCGGGACAATCTTGGGGACAGCTCAGCATCACTAGAATGATGTTTCATGTATAAGCACATCTCCAAGTGAAGTGTTCTCTGAGCTAGATCTCTGTTTTGAGGGTCCGGACAGGATAAGCATGTGGTTCTGAAACTCTTATTCTCCCCAACTGCCCAAGTCTGTCCGCTACCTCCAATGGTGAGTCACGGCGATTTCATCTGCCACCCGCGACCTTGTGAGCGCTACAACCACGGAACTGTGGTGGAGTTTTACTGCGACCCCGGCTACAGCCTCACCAGTGACTACAAGTACATCACCTGCCAGTACGGGGAGTGGTTTCCATCCTATCAGGTCTACTGCATCAAGTCAGGTGAGCATGTGGAGAGCATCCCTGGACCAGGTTCAGACTACACGCAGCAGCCAGTGGCATGTCCTGGGCCCCAGCCCTCCTCGCCCACACACAGTTTTAGGCACAGGATATAGAAGTTCATCTTTGTGGCTCCATGTGGCTGGTGCTTCCCGACCCTGGTCAGGAACATTAACCCACCCGTGCCCAGGTTAACGTGCTGACCCTCTGAACAGGATCCCTAGACCCCAGCACCCAGGGAAGGACCCGGCCACTGTGGACTCTGTCTTCTCCCAGCCTTGTCCCCTTCCCCTGACAAGGACACAAGCCCAGGGTTTGACCCAAGCAATGTAAGACTCTGCCTTTCTCTTACGCTCAAGGATGCATATCAGAACACAGATGATATAATTATGGGCAAGACCTGCTCTCACTTTCAAAAACAAGCCTTTTGCAAGCTTCAGTGCTTCCTGTTGTTCAGTCACCCAGTTGTGTCCAACTCTTTGCGACCCCATGGACTGCCACACGCCAGGCTTCCTTGTCCCTCACCAGGGAACAGGTTTAGAGTTTGCCCAAGAGTTTGCCCAAGTTCATGTTCATTGCATCGGTGATGCCGTCAACCATCTCATCCTCTGATGCCCTCTTCTCCTTCTGCCCTCCATCTTTCCCAGCATCAGGGACTTTTCCAGTGAGTCGTCTGTTCACATCAGATGACCAAAATACTGGAGCTTCAGCTTCAGCATCAGTCCTTCTAGTGAATATTCAGTGCTTCCTACTTGATAACAAATGACTAGCAAACCATCCTCACCACTGGCCTCAGAGCATCAGGGTAGGGACCCCATGGTGAAGACCTGGGCACCAGCGCACCACTGTCTCCTGCCTGCCCTGGTCCTGCCTGCTCACCCTGGTGTTTTCCAGGGATAGCCATGGCTGCCTGCCCCAAGCTGGGGTGATAGCTGCACACCTTCCCCCTGGATGTGGCACGTGGGGGAAGCATTCGCTCACACAGCACACGTGGAGGCCCACCAATGCTCATGTGAACCCATGCAGGAGAGGGGCCCACCCAGCCATCAGTGCGTGGGCAGCCCAGTGCCAGCGCAGCCCGGCAGCCTCACAGCTACTGTGTTCTCTCTCCCGGCAGAGCAAACGTGGCCCAGCACCCACGAGAACCTCCTGACCACGTGGAAGATCGTGGCGTTCACGGCGACCAGCGTGCTGCTGGCGCTGCTGCTCGTCATCCTAGCCAGGATGTTCCAGACCAAGTTCAAGGCCCACTTTCCCCCCAGGTCAGTGCCGCAGCCCCGGACAGCCCACAGCCACCCAGGCCGGGCCAGCTCAGCCGCCCGGAGCAGCAGAGAGAAAGGATGGTCAGGCTGAGGGGTGCAGAGTCCAGCTTTTGAGGGGAGTAGGGGGAGGAAGCCAACATGCTTTCCTGCGAGGTTTTGGGGTCTCTGCAAAGTGGAGACAGACTCATTTCCCTCTTTCCGCCTCCCTCCTGCCCCTCCCCCTACCCCCCCAACTGTGAACCCCTATCTCCCTCTTTCCCTGGCTAGACATTCTCAAGGCAGGCCTTGTACAGGGTGCAGAGAAGGGGAGCAGAGTCAGAGATGCATACCCCACACCTCCCCACCCCCAGGGGCCCCCCGTTGCCCACTATGTGCCTGTGGCTCTCGAGTTATGTACCTTAGAGCTTCCAGGCCACAAATGAGGATAAGAAATACACAGAACTAATTAGGAACGAGGTCCAAGGTGCTTGACCTAGCAGAGTTTCCAAACTGGTGTGCAAAACCTCAGCAAGTCTCAGGAAGGAGAAAGGCTCTGTTTGGGGGCCAGAGCAGGGCTGATGCACTTCTGCCTCTAGGTAGGATCTGAGCTTTCGGAGTGGGACCTGTGGGCAGGGGTGGAGTGGGGGTGGGGTGGGTCTCCATCCAGCTCGCCTGCACCAGTGAGCTGGGCTCAGTGTCTTCATCCTCGCTCTCGTTATCACCAAGAGGAGTCTATCAAAGTCCCTCAGAGGCGAGTCTGGTCCTCTCAGTGCCCGGGGCGGCTGTGGCCCTTCCCCTCTGGTGCCGGCCACTCGTCCGGAACCAAGCATGCCAACGCCCTGCAAAACCAAGAGCCACCCAGTGCTGCTGTTGGCGGATCACAGTTCCTGAAAGGAGAAGCCCTTTAGGAAGCACCCGGATGAGCTTGTGAACGTGAGGAGAAGGAAGGCGGGGCACCGAACGTCACAGGATGTTAGCCAGGGCTCCCTGATTCACAGAAGCATCACATATCCCTGTGGATTTCTGTGCCCACGTCAGAGTCTTCTCACATAGGGACCTCAGACTTCAGCCAAGGGCATGTGTTTCTGCCCACAGGGACAGGCTCGGCCCTCCAGGAAAACCCAGGCTCACGCTCCCAGCCAGGCGTGGTGGGGAGAAGCAGGCAGGGCTGCTGGAGACAGCATCCCACCTTTCTCCTCAACCTCGCGCCCCCAGGACGGCCTCATCGCACGGAGCACTGCACCGTCCCCACCTGGCTGCAGGGGCCCCATGGTCTGAAGGCACCCCGCTCTTCCAGCCTCGGAGCTGTGCTAGCTGGGAGGGTGGGGGTAGGGGCCTGCATCCTCTCCGGACACAGTGTATGAGCACCATCCTGGGGCCACAGCCAAGCCCCTGCTAAGTGCCAGAGCCTTCTTTCCTCTCAAACCCGTCACCTGCACTCTCCATCCTCACATTATTTATGAGTTCTATCATTGAGCAATTAAACTATCTAAAGAAGGCCTAGGGGTTACAAGGAGAAAGCTGAACTACATACTGTCGTTTGTAGTACATGGAGTATTTGAATGTGGCCTATAGAGCTATTTTTCTACGTAGGCTTGGGAACCGAGTTTCCAGGATACAGACTAAATATTAAGATTTTTTTTTAATGATCCCTAACACTCACTCTACTTTTTTTTTTTAAATTCCTTGAATATTTCATTCATAGGTTACTCTGTAGCTGTGTGGAAACTGGTCTCAGCTATGCAAATTGATCATAAGATTCTCAGGCAGGTCCAGGAAGGGGTTTTTGCTTGTTTTTCTCCTGGTCCCAGAGCCATAGACTATGAAGAGATGCTGATGATAGTCTGTGGGGCTGGGACCAGCGAGGGAGAAGCTGACGGCTCGTGGGTGCCCTGGTGAGAGCTGTTGTGGGGAGAACGGAGAACAGAGGCATCCTTGGGGTCACCCTGACCTGGGCAGCTTGCAGCTGAAAGGGACTGAAAAGGTAGGCAGGCCCAAGTGAGACAGGAGGCCAGCGTGAGACTGTGCAGGCTGAAGAGCTGGGGAGCTCGGCAGATCCAGGATCCACTCATCAGGGCCACGGAAGGGGAGAGAACCCTGATTTAAAGCAGACTCTTCCTTGCCTCCCAGCTCCTATCTTTGGGTGTGGGGTATGGGCTTTGTAAGGGACGACCGAGGATGAGATGGCTGGATGGCATCACAGACTCAATGGACGTGAGTCTGAGTGAACTCCGGGAGTTGGTGATGGACAGGGAGGCCTGGCGTGCTGCGATTCATGGGGTCGCAAAGAGTCGGACACGACTGCGTGACTGAACTGAACTGACTGAATCTCCCCCTGTCTCTGCGTGGCCTTAAGGGTGGTGGAACAAGGGGACCCTGCCAGCATCTCTAAGCAAGATGCTCCAAAACGCCAGTGGCCCAAATGTCAGAGAGAGAGACAGCCTGATGCGTTCCTCTGCCCCACATGCCAGCATCCAACCCTCTTAGTCCTCAGACTTGGAGCTCCTGCAGAGGCCAGCATGCAGGAGTTCATGGCCTGCCCACCCAGCTGACTTGTCCTTCTTCTTGATAGTTCGCCTTCTGGCCACATCCCTCAGCACCAGTTCCCAGCAGAGAAGATAAGGAACCAAGTCCCACTGGCCGCTTACTAGCCACCCCAGTTCCTCTAGGGCCCAGGAGCAGAGAGAGGTCAGCTGAGCTGAGACTTCGGCCTCAGACCTGAGGTCTGGAAGGTGCAGGGGACCAGAGACCAAGGGCAAAGCCAGAGCCGAGTGCATGGCAGGGTAACGGAACCCCCACTCTGGGCAGCACGGTGAGTCTTAGGTTCAGGTGGCTGTGAGCCCACAATCCTGGAAAGAGTTCCTTTTTTTTTTTTTCTGTTGTTGTTGCTTCTCTGTCTTGACTGAAAATGAGTGAGTTTTAGACCACAGCAGAAAACAAACAGGAAGCATCCTAAGTGCAGCAGTAACTGACAGGGGCACCTAAGGTCCACGCTTTCCCAAGCTCTTAATGATGCTATTCCATTTCCAGCAGGGGACACTGCAGGGGCACCTTGGAATGCTTGGAGTGGGCCACAGAGTCCCCTGTCCATGAGTTTATAGCACGAGGAGACCATGGAGCCCAGAGGAGGGCAGGAAAGGGCAAGAGGGAGGCGGAGGGCAGGGGCCAGTGAGAAGAAAAGCCTGTCAGTTGTTGCTTCTCTGTCTTGACTGAAAATGAGTGAGTTTTAGACCACAGCAGAAAACACAGGAAGCATCCTAAGTGCAGCAGTAACTGACAGGGGCACCTAGGGTCCACGCTTTCCCAAGCTCTTAATGATGCTATTCCATTTCCAGCAGGGGACACTGCAGGGGCACCTTGGAATGCTTGGAGTGGGCCACAGAGTCCCCTGTCCACGAGTTTATAGCACGAGGAGACCATGGAGCCCAGAGGAGGGCAGGAAAGGGCAAGAGGGAGGCGGAGGGCAGGGGCCAGTGAGAAGAAAAGCCTGTCTCGTCTGGAGTGTGGCCCTGGCGGATGCACCATCTGCTGGAGGGGACCCAGCAGAGCAGCTGCATGTCCTGTACCACCAGCTCCGCTGCCCTGAGGACCCCAGCTGCAGTGGGTGAGCGCTGGGGCCTCATTCCTGGGGCAACCTGTCACCTTGGCACTGCTTTGCTCTCCACAGGGGACCTCCCAGGAGTTCCAGCAGCGACCCCGACTTCGTGGTGGTGGATGGCGTGCCCGTCATGCTCCCGTCCTATGACGAGGCTGTGAGCGGCGGCTTCAGTGCCTTAGGCCCCGGGTACCTGGCCTCTGTGGGCCAGGGCTGCCCCTTACCCGTGGACGACCAGAGCCCCCCAGCATACCCCGGCTCAGGGGACACAGACACGGGCCCGGGGGAGTCAGAGACCTGCGACAGTGTCTCAGGCTCTTCGGAGCTGCTCCAGAGTCTATATTCACCTCCCACGTGCCAAGGGGGCACCCGCCCCACTTCTGACAACCCTGACACAGCTCCCAGCACGGCAGGGGAGGTGGCATCCACCAGCCCAGGCATCGACATTGCAGATGGTAAGCATCGGCCCCGAGGTCCAAGCCACCCTGGCGCGGCCCACCCCTCCCGCCACCCTGCTCCCAGCTCAGAGTCAAATCGAGCTTCCCTCTCTCAGCTGAAATTGCATGCTGTACATAGAGGCTATGGGCAAGGCCAGTTTTTGGAAGGATCATCACCTCACAAGTGATCAGCCGAAATTTCAGGAGGCACAAAAGAGCGCCAAGCCATCCAGAGTAGAAAGGCTAGGTGGGCAGCTCCCAGCACGGCAGGGGAGGTGGCATCCACCAGCCCAGGCATCGACATTGCAGATGGTAAGCATCGGCCCCAAGGTCCAAGGCACCCTGGCGCGCCCCACCCCTCCCGCCACCCTGCTCCCAGCTCAGAGTCAAATCAGAGCTTCCCTCTCTCTCAGCTGAAATTGCATGCTGTACATAGAGGCTATGGGCAAGGCCAGTTTTTGGAAGGATCATCACCTCACAAGTGATCAGCCGAAATTTCAGGAGGCACAAAAGAGCGCCAAGCCATCCAGAGTAGAAAGGCTAGGTGGGCGGAACTTGATTCTCATAGCATCCATGTAATCCAGGATGCTTTTCTTCTCTCTCCCTTAATTAGGCAGGACTTCTGAAAGTGGTGCTCAGGATCAAGGTAACACATGCATGCTAAAAGGGAAGACCTACATCCAGGCACAAGGGCCCACCCCGGAGAAGTTCTGGATACATACAGGCTGTTTACCAGGTGTGAAGTAGAAGGAAGGTACTACTACTTCCTTGCTATTGCAAGGAAAAGCAGGTTGCAGATCATGGTAAAATAATAAAAATGCGTCAGATTAAATAGGGCTCATTTCCCAGGGGAGGGAGTGCCAGTACCACTTTACAAATGAAAGCACTCATTCCAGCTTATATTGGCAGTAAGTCGCATTAACCATGTAGATGCAAGGGTCTCCTGGTTCCCCATAGAGAAATCTGTACTTGAACTTGTAACCTATACCATTAGGACACACGGTTGAAGCCTGACATTTTAATTTTTATGAGCTGGGTATGAGATCTTCCAGCTAATGATGTACAGAGGTGTTGGCTTATTTGCTTGTTAACTGATATGTGGAACTTAGCATTATCTTCTTCTTACTGATTGGCGTGTGTGTTAGTTGCTCAGTCGTGACCGGCTCTCTGCGATCCCATGGATGGAACCTGGGTCTCTTGCATTGCAGTCAGATTCTTTACCATCTGAGCTACCAGGGAAGTAGAAACTCTATTTTACTGAGGTTCACAATTCCAGATCTTCACAGTATTTTTCAGTGTATTAGTATGATAATCATCTCTTTCTTTGCAGTTTAATAACCTCTCTTTTTACAGAGATCCCTCTAATGGAAGAAGATCCATAACTGGAAAAAGTCCTGATAATTCTGCTACCCCTTTGGGAATGGGAACCGTGTACCTTGGAGTGAGGCCTCTGGAGGACAGAGCTTGGGGGGATGGAGCAAGTTTTCTAATCTATCAACAACATGGGGACAGTGACTCATATTGTGCATCTCGGACTCAAGTGCGCGGCCGATAAACGGCAGCGGCAGTGCTTTAAAAGGAGACTTGAGGATTTGCCAAGACCAGTGAGGAGCAGAAGGATGAGGGGGAACCCTGAGCAGTCCTGCATGAAGGTGTTAAGGGCATCTCGTGCTGCCGAGCATGGGACAGACGGTTCCACTCATATATCCACCAAATTCCACCTCCCACCGACTTACGAGTACTACCCGCCTCCTCTGAAAAGCATGTCACATTACCTAAATCGCTTCTAAAATCCGCTTCAAACTGTCTCTGGACTCCAGATGCGGATGGCTCAGCCTCTGCGGGAAGTCTGTGGTGAGCTGCTGGAAGAGCAGCAGAGCGCCCCCTGCAGGCTCCCAAAGGAAGGTTCTCGAGTGTCCCTCGGACAGTCTTTCTTGAAAGGCTGGACAACCCTACTCAAGGCAAGATTAAAGCGGGACGTGGCAGTTCCACCGAGAATGGAAAGGAAAGACTCAGGCAGACTCTGCTTTCTGGAAATTTCTCCAAAAGGCAGAGTTCCTGTCTTCCGCGCTGTCCTTTGGTGAAATATCGTCAGTATTTGTATTCATGGTCTAGCACATGGATCCACAGCATTGGCTAAACCTTGTGACTTTACACATGGTCAGAGTGTATTCAAATACATCTCATGGTGGAGAAGTAATCAAGGTAATGTTTTGTTTCAGCATTTTTAAAAGCTTCCACTTGACAGTTTATCTCAGTTGTGAGCCCCTCACCTTTTAACTATTAAGAGTTGTTGCCCCCGCTCCCAAACTCAGCCAGATTTAATTTCCCAAAACAGAAATTCTATCTGGAAGCAGATAAATATGAGGTTGAATACTCATACTCCAGATAAAGTATGAGGTTGAATTATTTTACCCCTTTTATTTTGTCCTGCAAAGCCCGCAGGCTCCAAAGATGGACGGCTCTGCCCTCCTGCTTCGGGGGTCCCCTGGCTGCCTCACCCATCAGTCCATCCAGCACGCCCACCGCACCCTCCCGGGGCCCACTGGGTGTCGTTCCTAAAAAATGATTGATAAACACATTTCCCGAGTCCCGAAATGTCTCTTCAAATACATGTTAATCTGTGGAGCTGATTCTTTTTCTCCTCTGGGTTTCAGACAAATACAAACAAAACTCTTTTTTTTTTTTTAATCCGTAAAATTGCTATGCTGATAGAGTGGTGAGAACTGGAAGCTTGATCAAATCCTGGTTTTTCTTGACACAGACTGATTAAAAATTAAAAAGAAAATGACAGTTTGAAGCGTGACTTTAATAGTGGAGTGGATTTGGGTGGGCAGGGAGGGGCAGTGACAGTGATCCCAGGGGAGTGGGTTGGAGACAGCACACCAGAGGCTGAAAGAGGGAGGGAGTGGCAACGGGGGCATGCCTGACCCAGCATCAACCTCAAGCTGGGCACCTAGGTAAAGGTGTTTGGTAATCAAACGTTGTTTAGTGCTGAGGCTGGTCTTCACAAGCTTCATGCTTAAACTCTACCTGGCTGGCTCAAACACTGATGGCTTGGGCGGCTGAGCGAGAGGGGAGTCGAGAGTTCACTGTGGAAAGCCCCCTGACCACCACCAGCCCCACCTTCTGCAGCCTTCCCGGGATCCCTGTGGGCTAGTTCTCAGCTCTTCACACCACACTGTCCCCTCCCCCCCGCCATTCACTCCCAATTGAGGCTGTGCCTTGAGACTACCAGGTAAGTGCTTATTTCCCACCAAAGAAGCCAGGGCAGGGGGTGGGGGTGGGGGCTGTCTCTGAAGCTTGGCCTCGCCTCCTTCCAGAAAATGTTCTTCCTCCCAAAGCAGAGAGCTGCAGCACACAGCTTGTGAGCCAAGCACAGAGTGCCTCTCCAGTCCCCCACCTCCAGCCTCTGGGAGACAGGTAGCTCAGGTGCCACATACGTCCAGCTGTTAGTGTCCACATCATTCTAAGCACAGATGCTGGTAGGAGCAAAATGCCTGCTCAGCAACAGCGTCAGCCTCCAACCAAATTACCTGGATCTACCCCCACCCCCTACCTCATCCCTTTGTGGCTGCCGCATCAGAGTCTCATCCCAAATACCCTTTACTGTGATTGTTTTTTCGTTATAATGAACTTAACATGGCAAGGAAGAATCCTCATGCTAGCCTAAGCATGCCATGATTCTGACTCTTCATGTCAAAGTCCCAGACGCCCTCTGGGTATGAATGGACTCCATCTTTCTTCTGCTTCCCCCCTCCCCTGAGAATTAGGAGATACAAAAACAAACTGGGCCATGTTGAGAGCTGGTGCCCAGAGGGGTGGTGTGGGAGAAAGCCATCCCCCTGAAAGTGCTTTCTGCTTTGGGAGAGGGAGTTACCCCAGCTTAGAAGCACACGACCTAGAACCCAAGGTGTTCCTGGGGTCAGCCCGTGGTATTTACACAAGTGCATGCTGGAAGGAGCTGCAGGCCAGCAGTTTTCCAGCTGACCAGCTCCCGTCATAGGCACGCCCAGCAGAAGTCACAGGACGCCTTCACACTTCACTTCCATGTAGCTTTTTTTAATTGCAAGGTTGTGACTGGCTGGCGTGGGCTCTTTAGAGCCTTTTCCGCCTAATTACACCCATCCCAGCAGCTGGCACAGAGTCAGGTGTTTGGCACCAGAGGACACAGCAGAATGGGTGATTGGTGGGGAGTGACATGCAGAGGTTCACCCAGCCTGCAGGGGGTGTGAAGAGCGGAATGGTGCAGGGGCCTCTCCCACTCCTCTGCTTCCTCCTTCCAACCTGGCCGTTCTAGGCAGCCCTCCTCTTGGGATGCCCAGGTCACAGGGCATGCCCTGAAGAGCAGGTGCCGTGTCCTGGGAGAGCAAGGGCTTTGATACACACCCACCACCTGCCTCAAACCTGCCTCTGCCACTAACAGACCATGGACTTGCAGGAGATCTTGCCCCCAACCCCTACCTCAGTTTCTTCCTACAGAGGTGGTGCCCTTCTACCCTCCTGCTGGGCTGTGGCGAGGGTGACAGCTCATGTAAAGTCACAGCACACAGCAGACATCTGACAAATGGCCGCTGCCCCCCCACTCGTCACCCAGAGTGAGAGAGGGTGTCACATGGGTGATGTACTCTGTGCATCCCTGGACACCGCTGACCCCCCATGGCCCGGCCACCCTCCAAACTGTTTGCAGACGTGGCTGGTTTGGGCTGCCCCCAGTGGGTGGACTGAGCATGTGCCACCCTGTTCCCCTAGACCCTCCTACTAGGAGCCCCTCTCTGGTTTCTATACCTAAGCTTACCGTGCCAGGGGAAGCTGTCAGTTCTTCATGCTTTGGGCATTTGCCTTCCCTCCCAGCATAGCCCTCTCTGAATGTTAAAGTTCTGCTCAGGGAGGGCAGGACAACCTCAGAAATTCCCCCCAAGGACTCTGAAGGACTCAGATCACCTCCACAAGCAGCCCTGTAGATTAACACTAACCTGCTTCCCTAATTTTATTGTCTATTTTGGATTTGAAGCATAAAAGTTAATGCCCATGCATCTCCAAAGTGCTAGAGAAGAAAGTCCTTGGGAAAGATGCCTGCTCTATCTTACAGGCAGAACAGGGCCCCGGGGAGCAGCATTTACCTGTCGGAGAAGGCGGATGCTGAACACTGTCGCATTGAAACCATAAAACTTAACAGAGTGTGCAGCCTCACTAGGTTCTGTTTAACTACTGGAAATCAGTCCTTGGGAACCTGCAGTGAACAGTGTTACGTGGCCAGAGGAGGTCCCAGCTACCTGCGTGAAAGCCGAACCTGCCCTGTTTAGCGCCTCGTCCATGTGTTCAGGGTCTCTGAGAATCCTGGATCCTCATCCTCCAAGACCCTGGGGCAAAGAAACCTGAACTCCAGCAGATGCTTAAAGAGCTTGGGACAAGGGGGAATGGGCTAAGCCTGCAGGAAAGAGATTGATATTGTCTTCTTGGAGCTCAAAAGAGTATAGACCCTGTTCAGTCAATAAATATTTATTAAGAGCCTGCTACGGGCCAGGCAGTTTCTGTGCACTCTAATCCAGTGGAAATAAGGGCTGGGAAACTGGCAGCTAGAAACCCGGAGCTCCGAACAGCTGACCCAGAACTGGGCTCTCAGAGAAGAAAGCCCTTGGGCTGGGAGCAGGCTGAGAGGAGTACGCGGGGAAGCTGGGAGAGGAGCACAGGCCTGTGCTGAGATACAGGAGGGCTGGGGGTGGGAAAACAGGAGAGGAGGTCTGTGCTCGGGGGCCTGGAGGCGCGGGGGTGGTGAGGGGCTGGAGAGGTAACTCAGGACCAGACGCCAGAGCCTGGTGCCATGTGAAGGAGGCAGATGATGGCTCTCTTCAGGGAGTAGGAAGCCAGAGCAGAAGTGAAGCAGGAAGTGCTGGAGTGAGATGGGGCAGGGCAGNTCCATCTAGTCAAGGCTATGGTTTTTCCTCTGGTCATGTATGGATGTGAGAGTAGGACTGTGAAGAAGGCTGAGCACCGAAGAATTTATGCTTTTGAACTGTGATGTTGGAAAAGACTCTTGAGAGTCCCTTGGACTGCAAGGAGATCCAACCAGTCCATTCTGAAGGAGGTCAACCCTGGGATTTCTTTGGAAGGAATGATGCTAAAGCTGAAGCTCCAGTACTTTGGCCACCTCATGTGAAGAGCTGACTCATTGGAAAAGACTCTGATGCTGGGAGGGATTGGGGGCAGGAGGAGAGGGGGACGACCGAGGATGAGATGGCTGGATGGCATCACGGACTCAATGGACATGAGTCTGAGTGAACTCTAGGAGTTGGTGATGGACATGGAGTCCTGGTGTGCTGCGATTCATGGGGTCGCAAAGAGTCGGACACGACTGTGCGACTGAACTGAACTGAACTGAACTGAGTATGACAAGAATTGAACTGGAAGACAGCATCAGTGTCCAGTAGTTCCCCAAGATTGTCTCAGCCATGTCCCGGATGACTTAGTATCTGAGAGGAGACACCCAACAGTGGTACTTCCATCCTGTTATCCTACCTTGTGGCTGAGTAGAGGAGTGTTTTGAGAAGTGCCAGTCTTTTGGAGGCCAGAGCAAAGGTGAAGGATATCGAAATATCCAAGGAGAGGATAACTCTATCCACAGAGAGGATGTACTCCAAGAAGGTAGTTTAGGGCATATTTTCCATGGGATTATGTAGATGAAAAAGATCCAAATAAAGAACAGCAATCATTTGTAAAAACAGAGATTAAGCTTCTGAAATTCAGGTGACAACGATACTCACTGAACGTTGCAAGCTCTGAGATCTTCATCACAGAAATCTTCCTCCTATTTCCCTTGTGTGTATAGAAGATGGAGAAAACCCCTGGTGATATTGCCTTACATGAATTGGGAGAATCATAAATAGTTTTCACAGCATTCCAAACTGTGTGTCTGTGTGTGTGTTAGTCAGGCAGTCCTGTCTGACTCTTGCCACCCCATGGACTGTAGCCCACCAAGCTCTTCTGTCTGAGGAATTCTTCAGGCAAGAATAATGGAGTGACTGGCCATTCCCTTCTCCAGGTGATCTTTCTGACCCAGGGATCAAACTCGGGTCTCCTGAATTGCAGGCAGATTCTTTCCTGTCTGAGCCACCAGGGGAGCCTGCAGCACAAATTAGTAGAGGCCAATAATCCGCAGGCAATTACTCAACAGGCCCTGGGCCACAAGGTCAGATTGCCTGTGGAATGGATTACCTGGTCAGAAGAGAAGTCCTCCACAAAGACCTGGCTGCCAGGAGCTCTGCCATTGATGACAACCTCAAGTTAAGAGTGCAGATAGCCCCTCTCCAGAGTCTTGTTCCCCATGGACTCTGTGTAGGGGACAACGAAAAAGTGGGATCGATGGATGGCTCATGAACATCTGGCTAAGAATGAGGTCTCCGGACTTCCCTGGTGATCCAGTTGCTAAGACGCCACACTCCCAATGAAGGGGCCCAGTTCGATCCTTGGTTGGGGAACTGGATCCCACATGCTACAACTAAGAAGTCAGCATGTTGCAACTAAGAATCTTAATGCTGCAAAAAGATCCCAAGTGCCACAACTAAGACCCAATACAACTAAAAAAAAAAAAAAAAGATATTAAAAAAATAATTTATTTTAGATCTCCAGTGCTAGTGATGTGTGGGCCTTCAGAGTGATAGTGTAGGAGTTCATGGCTCTGGGTCAAATACCCTCACGGATGTCGACTCTTTGGAGATATGAAAGAAGGTTATCAAATACCTCAGCCTATCAACTGTCCTGATGAACCATTTGCTGTGATGGTTTGTGTTGGGCCTTAGGTTCGGAGGAGAAGCCCAGTTCCAGCAGCTGGCCCAGTGTCTCACAGAGCTCCATGCAGCCCTGGGGCCTGTGTCTGCCTGTCCTCTCACAGGCCCCCAGCGTCAGGGGGAAGGTGCCTGCTGAGGCCCACTTGGAGCCAGGCAGCCACAGACATCACCCAGCACTGCAGAAGCACATTGTCTTCCAGAGCACTGTGCCGTAGGAAAGCCATAGCATCTGAACTTTCTAAGACAGACTTAGGGATGTGGAATATTTTCTAGATATCACTTTCATTAGGTTGAACTGAAAATGTTTGTATAAATTTTTTGACCAAGAAGTTTTTAAACAGTGTTATAAAATAGTTTTTAAAACTGTTTCAACACAAATACTTGGACTAGCTTAGTGCCAAGTGTCTTTTAAGTTTTACTTCATCAAAGTAACGTAGTCCATTCACCCTTGAATGTGCCGGGCTTAGTTGCTCAGTCATGTCTGACTATTTGCAACTCCGTGGACTATACAGTGCATGGAATTCTCCAGGGTTGAATACTGGAATGGGTAGCCTTTCCCTTCTCTAGGGCATCTTCCCAACCCAGGGATCGAACCCAGGTCTTCCACATTGCAGGTGGATTCTTTACCATTTAAGGCACCAGGGAAGCTCAAGGATACTGGAGTGGGTAGCCTCTCCATTTTCCAAGGGATCTTTCTGACCCAGGAGTTGAACTGAGGTCTCCTGCATTGCAGGTGGATTCATTACCTGCTGAGCCACCAGGGAAACCCTTAAGTTTCTTTCTTTTTCTCATTTTTTAAAAAAACTATTTATCACTAGTCTTAGGAATTATTTGTCTATAAGATAAAATACTTCGTCTTAGGAAAAGAAAAATGAAAAAATCCTGTTGCCTTGTACACGAAAAGGCAGTGTTGGAGGAAGAAAACTTAAAGCTAGAAGGCAAAAAAAAAGAGAAAAATACAATAGAAACTACTCTTTCATGAAAAACTGCCCTTATAATTTTTTTTTTTAATAAGAGAATCCCAGGGATGCGGGAGTCTGGTGGGCTACCAACTATGGGGTCGCACAAAGTCAGACATGACCGAAGCAACTTAGTAGCAGCAGCAGCAGCAGCAGTTCTCAGAGCCAGAAGTGGTTTTGGGGCAGGTCAATAGTAAACAATGGTGATTTTATTTATTTTTACTTTCTGGAAAAGGAGGATAACACAATTCCAGAAGGTGCAATCATGGTTTAAGGTTAAGAATCCCTTTCACTGTACTTAGAACAGTGCTATGCACAGAATGGGTGCCCGAGTTGTGTTGCATAAAAAAAAAAAAAAGTAAACAGATTTTGTGCTTATCTTCAAGTCTGGCTTAAGTATAAAGTGGATTTTTTATAACAATTGAAAAAATTAAAGAATTCAGTTTATTAAAAAGAAAATTACATATGCATCGCGAGGAAGGCGCTCAATGCCTAGCCACTGATCAGCACCTCCCTGGAGTCAAAGCTCCTCCCAGACAGCTCAGGCTGTTACTAATTGAAGCTGGTTATGACCCAGATCCTACTTCGTCCTACTGGTGAAGGTAACAAGTGGTGGAAAAGGACAAGTTGGTTTGTCCAGGAGCCCTGGGGAAATAGTGACCTAATGACCTCAGACCGCCTCCAAATTTCCAGTTTAGAAAGGGGGCAGAGGTGGCTGTTGCAGGGCACATCAGCGCATCAGGTGGCTGTCTTTTGCGCAGTCAGGGTGGTTGGCACAAGGTGAACGTTTGAGCACCAGCAAGCTTATGGTTTCAACCAGTCTGGGGGTCTGTGTGCTTGCAGCCAGTAGTTTTTATGTGCTGAGGGTCTGCTTCCCATAGAAACAACTTGAGGCTTGTGTCAGCTCTTTGTTATCTTTCAGGGAACTGGGAATTTCACGACACTGCTATGTGGCTGGTCACAGTCTGAACTGTTACCAGTTTCCCAGCCTAGGAGTATTCCTTTCTCCATCTCCACATGGTCTAATCCTTAACTCTTAAACCACCATTTGAGACTCACAGGAGGCCTGGCTGACTAAAACTTTTCTACAAACAAGAGGTAGACAGAGACCATGGGGGGGTGGCTCTTTCCCACTAAGGCGCCCTAGAGCCCTTTTGGTTACAAGACCATTTATTACCCGTTTTTCCATGGTCCCAAGAAGCCCAGAGCCTCCAACAGCTTCCTGTCTCTTGAAGAGAGTCTAAACATGCCCTCTCTCAAGTGGCATCTTATCCCTCTGTCTGATAACTCACCCAGCAAAACCCCCCGACCTGGCCCCCAGGACTTAACTTGGGAGAGACGGGAACAGGGTTTCCCAGAGTGTGGCACAGGGCTCGAGGCTGAGGCTGGGCATCCCCACGCCTACCCTTTGCTCCCACATTCATAGTGTCTAGGGATTAGGACAGCAGCAGCCTATAATGGTTATTGATTAAGGCAGGAGTTGACAGACTTTTTCTACAGAAGAAAATCAATCTTGTTGTTTCTTTAGGTCATTCGGTATCTGTATCTGGGTGCAAAGGGAGCTTCCATGTTTGTGGAGCACCAGAAGCCAAATATAATGTGTAAATCAACTGAGAACCAGACTTGTCCACTGTCCTGGTTTCTGACCCCACTAGTGAGAGATCCATCCTCTAGAGAATCATCCAAGAGCTGCCTCAGTTGTCTGTTTATGAACCAGAAATGTACCCTGACCTGCCTTGTACCTTCTGGTGGTGGGCCTGTGATAGGAGTGTGGGTCTGGCTGTCATGGGCTGATGCACCCCCTCTGCTGTAGACTGGCTTCCTGGGTTCAAGGAGCTGTAGGGGACACTGCATGAAGCCACAGGTGTGAGCAGGGGATAGTGGCCCTGCATCAACTCTGGTGTCAGGCCTAGGTCCCCTGCTGGTACATCTTATTTGTTCCCTGTGGCCCTGGTTATGCCAGGCCACATAATCACTTCTATCCTATGACAGCTGGCCTATCTGAACTAATGGTAGGGGTTGGTGAACCCAGATCATGCTGGGCAGCTCTGACATTCTATGACCAGAGGCCTCATCTCTGCCAGGCCCCAGGACCATACCAGGAGCCACAGTGAATGGTCTGGGCTTTCTCACTGCAAGTGGGATGTCCTTTCTTCAGGACACTAGGAGGCTGTGTTGTGAGCCTCCAAGTAAAATGCCTCATACAGCATGTTGCACCTTTCCGAACACAGATAGCTATGATGTCACCGGTTCTGTTGGGTCATCTGCCCAAGAAGCAGGTCCAGCCACACTCATCGTTCATCAGTTGTGACTGCTTTTGTGCCAGGACAGCAGTTGCAGCAGAGACCTAAGGTTTGCAAAGCCTGAAATGTTTCATATGTACCATTAGAGGAAACCTAGGACCTCAGTCAGAGAAGGCAATGGCACCCCACTCCAGTACTCTTGCCTGGAAAATCCCATGGATGGAGGAGCCTGGTGGGCTGCAGTCCATGGGGTCGCTAACAGTCGGACAGGACTGAGCGACTTCACTTTCACTTTTCACTTTCATGCATTGGAGAAGGAAATGGCAACCCACTCCATTTTCTTGCCTGGAGAATCCCAGGGATGGGGGAGCCTGGTGGGCCTCCATCTATGGGGTCGCACAGAGTTGGACATGACTGAAGCGACTTACCAGCAGCAGCAGCAGCAGCAGGACCTCAGTGGTAATTCAGGGAGATAAGACAGGGACCCGCCGGGGTCCAGCCCCAGTGGATCCAGGGATGCTCAAAGGTGGGACGGAGCAGGCGGATAGGAAAGGATAGGACAGGATAGGACAGCATAGCTCAGGACAGGATAAAACAGTAGGAAATTAATGAAACTAGGAGGCTGAATAACTTGGTTTACGGGGAAAGCCAATAAAACCTCAAGACAAGAGGTTTGCACCATCTACGTAGGCCACCGGCGTCTGCTTGAATCTCTAAAGGGGCCCCACCGTGGCTCCACTTTTCTCACAGAACTTATGGCCAGGGCAAGTAAGTAGACGTGGTGAGCCTCCCTTTGGGGAGCCTTGTGGGCTGCTGTCTGTGGGGTTGCATAGAGTCAGACACGACTGAAGCGACTTAGGAGTAGTGGTAGTAGTAGTAGTAGTAAGAAGACACCTACCTGGACATTTTCACCAGACTGTCTGCTGAAGTCACCATGCTCCTCCAGGCCTCCCAACTAGACAGAGCCCAAGACAACCCCCTCTAGTTCTTTCCCATTTGGCCCATGTGAGTTCTCAGGAAACACTCACACATCCATGTCGTGACAAACTCCAGCCCATTCCAGTGAGGCAGACTGCCCCTGGCTCCACTGCCTAGTGAGTCAGCCCCTCTCTCACACCCCAGTTCACAGCCTGTTTTCCCTTCCTCCAGTGTGAGTCAGGACTAGTTCCCTTCTGTGTCTCCCGATTGCTGGGAAAAACATCTCTCAGGTGTTCAGGTGGCCCCACTAATGTCTCCCTTAATATTGACATCTCCCTTGATGAACTTTAGGATTGGAAGTAGCAGCCCTTCTTACAAAAGAGAGTGGGGACTGGGCAATGACAGAGCCCTTCAGTAATCTCATCTCAAGATCCTCACTCTGATCCCCTTTCATCTTCTCCATCTGGTGAGGTTGTCCTTCACGCCATTTACAAATTCTGCATATGACAGGAGTTGAATCCACAGCCTTGTTGCCCATATTATTTTAGTAACTCAGTTTGAACAGTGTTAAGAAGAGTCTCCATCCTTGTTTGACACAAATCTGGTTTAATTCACTTGGGAAAAATAAGCAAACTCTCATGGTAACTAAAATTAAAAATAAATATGAACATGTTGCCAAAATTAAGTCACTGAAATGCATTTTAACTTTTCTGGCAGGTAATCCAGCACTTAGAGTTTGATTTGACTATAAAAAAAAGTCTGCACAAAATCAGTCTGAAACCATTATAAAAAGAAGCAAACTTTAAAACTCCATCAAATTCACATCATGAACTCTTCCTTAAAAAAAAAAAANGAATTCCATCACCTCCACTAGCTTTGTTTGTAGAGATGCTTTCTAAGGCCCACTTGACTTCACATTCCAGGTTTACTAAACTCTATAGTTTACATCAGGGTTCACTTTGGGGGTCATCCATTCTCTGGATTTGGACAAATACGCAATGTCTTGTGTCCTCCAGGACAGTGTCACACGGAGTAGTTTCACTGCTCTGAACATCCCCTGTGTGCCACCTATTCATCCTTCCTTCCCTTGAGCCCTTGGCAGCCACTGACCTTTCCATTAACATTGTCTACATAGTTTTACCTTTCCCAGAATGTCACATAGTTGGGATCATACTGTATGTAGGCTTAGCAGACTAGCTTCTCTGCTTAACAGACTCAGAAATATGCAAGTAAGTCTCCTTTATGTATTTTAGATCTCTGTGCTTTTGAAAGGACAAGGAAGGCAGCCGCTTTTCACAACTAGAAACTTCAAAGGCGCTTCTTGGCTCGTGGGCTGGAGAAGAATGTGAGAGGCCAGGGAGTCTATCACCAGGTCCCTCCCCGGGCCACCCAAAGACATCAGGGAGAATGTTCCACAGCTTCCCTCAAGACCACATTCTGGGGGATGACAAGCATCTTGCTTACATCACCTCATCCTTTCGGCCTTGAGTTTGGGGCCCATGTGCCCTGCAGACCTTTGCCAATGCTCAGGCACTGGGGCCCTTCCTTCTTTCCTCCCTGCTTTGTAGCTCTTTCCATCCCTCTGTTCTCAAGGCCTTACTACCTCCTCATCAATATTAATAGGGGGGCCCTGAAACCTTACCGAGCTACATCCTGAGGGTCCCTAAATGGATGAGATGACACGTACACACAGGAAATGATAAAGCAGGTGGCCGTGCAGCCTGGCAAGTATTTGGTGCAGCCCCCAGCCCCACCTGGGGGGTCAGGGAAGGTTTCCCGGAGTGGGGATAGGAGCTCAGAGGGCCATCTTTATGTGCACACGCTAGCTGCTCTTCCCCAACATGGAGGACAGTCTCAGTCTAACTCAGTCTCATCATGACCTCTTTCTGCTTCAGTTTCCCCAAGTGTAAACCATGGAAAATAATAAGACTTATCTCATAGGCTTGTTATAATGAGTGAATCCGTGTACAGTGATTCAAGTCATGCTTGACCTGGAGCCCACACTCAAAGAGATGCTCTTACCATTAATGTTTCACCCAGACAGTACCATTGGCTCCCTGCCCTGACATCCCAGACGTGGAATTAAACCTGCCCACTCGATGGTGTCTGCTTTCTCCTCAGTCAGGTCATGGTGACATTTTCCTCTTTGTTTCTTGAACTGTCTCCACTTCCCTCTTGAGACTCCCACTGAGCTTGTCGTGGCTAAAGGCGGCCCTCGGGGCTCAGGTCTTCAATGCCTCAGAAAGCAGCCCACCCTGGTATCATCCAGCTCATTTTCCAGAAGTGTCCTCATGAATGTCGGGAGCAATGGGAGAAGATGCTCAAAGAAAACCATCATTGGCAGGTTCCCCTCCACCGCCCCAAGACCATCAGAAGGACAGAGCCATAAGAAGGATGGAATCCAGCTGGCAGGGCAAAGTCAGAATGAGGAATGAAGTCGGTCTGGCATAACTTGTTCTCTGTTAACTTCGGCTCTCACAGTGATTTTTATCTACTGCCACTTCCGTATCTAAGGGCTGACGAGTCATCTATTTAGTAACTGAACCCCGTGCTTGTCTACCATCAACACTGAATTCACAAGTCCGTGGGGCCCAGCCCCATCTTCTCTATTTTGGCCAAACACTGTCTCAGGTGGACATCTCCAGCCTCAGGGATGTTCCAGCCTCCTCAGTTCCACATAGCTGGCAGGGCAAAGTCAGAATGAGGAATGAAGTCGGTCTGGCATAACTTGTTCTCTGTTAACTTCGGCTCTCACAGTGATTTTTATCTACTGCCACTTCCGTATCTAAGGGCTGACGAGTCATCTATTTAGTAACTGAACCCCGTGCTTGTCTACCATCAACACTGAATTCACAAGTCCGTGAGGCCCAGCCCCATCTTCTCTATTTTGGCCAAACACTGTCTCAGGTGGACATCTCTAGCCTCAGGGATGTTCCAGCCTCCTCAGTTCCACATGGGCTCCTAACGCCGTTTTCTCAGGGTCAGCTTTGTGCTTTCTGGGTGCTTGGAGTGGACGCTTGGCAATGCTGTCTGCTGCTTAAACTCCTGGGTGTTGAAAGCCAGCTGACCTGGGTTTACATTCCATCTCTGTAAGTTACATAAGCAAAGTCAGGCAAGATTTTGACGTTCAAGCCTCAGACCTGTCACCTGGAAAGTGAGGCACCCACCTCGTAGTTTGCCGTCAGGATTAAAAGCCATGATGACCTAGATTGCTTAGAACAACACCCAGCACCGAGTAAACTCTTGAACCTGTAGCTGCTCTCAAGACTCTATTCCTTCTCCTTCTGTCCTGTAAAGCAATCAAAATGGTCAGCCCCAGGGACTTCCTTGGTGACCCAGTGGCCAAGACTCCACGCTCCTGATGCAGGGGGCCCAGGTTTGATCCCTGGTCAGGCAGCTAGATCCTACATGTTGCAACTGAGAGTTCACATGCCACAACAAACATTAAAGATACCTCATGCCACAACTAAGACCTGACACAGCCAAATGAATAAATAGATATTAAAACAGCAACCAAAAGCTGTCAGCCCCACACCCTCCAACAGGCAGCAGCAGTGTGTTCCTGCCACTCCTGT
>SJXQ01000428.1:239494-328113 GCA_006408695.1 Aepyceros melampus | reverse complement strand
ACAGTCCAGGTGTGCAGAGGGGCTGGGGGCGGGGGTGGGGGGATGAGAGAGAACGCAGAGAGAGAGTCAGGGGATGGGGAAGCCTGGAGAAGGAGGAGAATAGGGAGGGCACATGGGTATATGTGGGCAAGAGAGGGTGGATCCTAGCAGAGAAAAGAGCCCCCATCCACCACACCCCGGGGCATCTCATGGCAGACAGGGCACCTTGGCCACCGGCTCTGCATTCCAGTCCACCTCTCTCTTCCAGGTCTGATCATCAAGGCAGCTCCATTCTTTGTGACTCACTTGCCAGCCAGGCTGGGAGGTAGATTCCCTGCCAAGTCCTTCACCCTTGTGGACAAGCCAGCGCTGCCTCTCTGAAAGCTAATGGAGCGCTATGGGGAGAAACACAGCCTCCCGTGTTGCCCTTCTCAGAGGTCAGAGTCTAGCCTCACCCGTGTCCCTCTCAATTTCCTTCCCCCCATCCCCACAGGTCAGGGCAGGTCTGGTGCTCCAGCAAGGAGCTGGGTAGGCAAGGAGCCGCCGGAGAGAGTACAGGATAGGTGGCCGGGAAAAGTGATTCCTCCTGGTTCACCAAACTGAGCCTCGGTTTCCTCATCTCTACAAAAAAGGGGCAAACACATGACTCCGGGGGTCCCTTCCGACTCTGCTGCCCTCTTCACTCTCCATCTGCAGAGACTCAAATCCAGTTCAGTAGTACAAGGAATATAATAGGCGTAAGAGATGCAAAGCACAGATTCTAATATCCAGGATTACCTGGTTAGGTCTGGGAGCTGAGGGCAATGACAATGGAGAAATGGGAGTGATGCTATTAGAGAAAGAGTCCCGTGTCAGCTGAGCAATTTTTCCCTGCTGCGCTTGGCTTAGCCGGGTCCCCAGGTCGCCAGGTGCAGTGTGAGGCCAGCTCAGGCGCCCCTCACCCTGGGTCCTTCTGTGGCTTGAAAGAAACTCCAAGGGTGAGATGAGAGCGGAGGTCTACTCCTGGATGTCAGCAGGAAGGGCTAGAGGTGGTGTAGACCAGCCTCCTAGATTGTAAAATGGTTAAAGCAAACTTTGCAGTGTTTTGAAAGTCAAGCAGGACATCCAGTCTGCAGGGAGCGAGGGAGGAGAGAGTGAGAAGAGGAGCCGTTTTGTCTTATGCCATCCACTCGTGGAATCCGAGGGTCCTAGAATGTGAGGAGAGGTCCTGACCAAGGAAGGCCTCGTGTTGTGCTCGAATTCAAGTCTGTCAGAATTAAGTGGGCTGAAAGTGGCAAAAAATCCCCATGAACTGGCAGCCCCTGGGTGCTGCTTCATTCCTCCAAAGGCTGGGGCTCAGTCTAGTTCCCAGGGACACTCAGGGAGATGCAAGCCTGACTTCAGAACTGCAGGAGAGGGCATGAAGGGCTATGTTCACTCTGATGAGCTCTCCATGGCCTGGGGTTTGTTTGACAACATGGATTGAGTGCCTGCCTTGTTCCAGACATACAGAGAGACCCCTGGGGACAGGGATCAACATGAGTGGCACAGCCAGCCCTTAGAACGCTCCAGTCTGGAGAGAAGCACTGAGTAAATACAATCAGACACTGCCTGCCATGAGCAGGGGATGAAAAAGTGGGTTCAAGAGGCCTGGAACTGGGACCCTGAACCTGCTGCATACTGTGGAGGCCTCGTGGCCATGTTGAGGAAGGCAGCGTCACCCCTCATGGAACTGGAAGCATGTGAGAGCTCTGGGGTTTTTTTGACTGAGCCAAGATCAGTTGCAGCATGCGAGTTTTCCATCTTCATTGCAGCCAGTAGGATCCTGAAGCTTATTAATCAACTATACTCCAAAATAAAATAAAATAAAATAATTTTTAAGATTTGTAAAGCTTCAAAAAAAATTCTCTCAGATCCAAAGAAAATCTCCAACTGGGATACACGTACCTTAACACCTGAAGTGAAATTAAGCATTAGTTGCTCAGTCATGTCCGACTCTTTTCAACCCCAAGGACTGTAGCTAGCCAGGCTTCTCTGTCCATGGGATTCTTCAGGCAAGAGTACTGGAGTGGGTTGCCATTCCCTTCTCCAGAGGATCTTCCCAACCCAGGGATCGAATCTGGGTCTCCTGCCTTGCGGGCAGATTCTTTACCAACACCTGCCTACTGGGGAACACCAAATGATTTGACATGGTATATGGACAAACTTCTTCAGATATTTAGGCTTTTATTTTTTATTCTGTTTATGGAAAGTGAAAATAGTTTTTCATTAGCCAATAAGAATGCATTTTTTGAAAATCAGTGCATTTGACTTTAAATGAATCAATTTAAAGAAAAATATCAACAAATAAAGCATGTTCAAAGAAGGTGAGCATGATGAACGAGCAAAGTTTGGAAACTACTGGAATAGAGAGATGAACTCTGGGGTCCCTCATGGCCCCAGGACTCTAATCTTTGCAATTCCCATCAAAGGACCATTCGCTGCCCACAGAAGGGATCCCCTTAGCCCTTGGTGCACAACAGCCAGGCCTGCCTTCCAAGACTCTGTGTGTGATGTGTGTGTGTGTGTGTGTGTGTGTGTGTGCACATGTGCTCTGGCACACACAGGGGGAGATGAAGGTGGGCTGCACGGTAGGCCTGGCACAGTTGAACAGACCTAGTCCCCACATCAGCCTTCAGTCTTAACCCAAAGACCAAAAGGATATTGGGTCACAGGGATGCTGTTCCTGGGGAACACTGCCTTGGGCAGACTTACTCAGAAAATCAGATGTGGGCTTATTTGGAACCCTCAGAATTCCACTGTTTCTATTAAAGAATCTACCTGCAATGCAGGAGACCTGGATTTGATCCCTGGGTCAAGAAGATCCCTTGGAGAAGAGAATGGCAACTCACTCCAGTATTGTTGCCTGGAGAATCCCATGGACAGAGGAGCCTGGTGGGCCACACAGTCTGTGGGGATCACAAAGAGTAGGACATGACTTAGGGACTAACATTCTCCATTGCAGAGACAGGTCTGGTCTGGCTCTGGGCTCACAGGCTCCTGGATGAAGAAGCAATTCAACGGCTTCTGATTCCCAGGCTGGCTGGGCATGGAGCAAGCCAGGATTGACAGCCAGCAGGCTGGACAGGCGCCTGGGGGTGATGCTGAGAGCCTGGCTGCTTGGCAATCAGGCACCAGAAGCTGTGGCTGCTTCCACTAATGAGGGGAACCTCCCTGCCAGCTGCAGAGCCACCTCACAGACCCTGCCCAGACCTTCCAGGCTCTCTCACCACCCTCGGAATGTGGCCCAGTCTGCTTCACACAACCAGCAGGGCCTCTGCCGCCAGGAGCCTCTCACCCCTCTTCCATCACACCACATGTTTCTCCTAAACTCCACTTTGCTTGGGTCCTGCCTATGAACCCCAGGGCATCATGTACACCACCCCCTGCCTGCAACACACTTGCCCCTCTCTCTCTTTGCCTGGCTAAGTTTGTTCAATCTTCAAATCTCAACTTAGGCATCACTAAGCATCCTTCCTGTCTGCTGTGCCCAAAGCCCTCCTCCCCAATCAGAGGCTTCACCCAGCTTTCTGTCACCTCCTGTCTCCTTTCCTCCCTGCCCTCTGCTCTGGAAGCTGCTGGAAGGCAGGGCAGGTCTGTCTCCATCATATGTATTGTCCTGGGGCTCAACTCTGTGTCTGCCACCTGGAAGTGCCTGCTCTTTGAGTGAATGAATGATTTCTGAGGGTTCATTACAAAGAGCAGATGTTTGTGTAAATTGCCATAGAGAGCTTTGGGGATTGACTCAGACTTCATAAAACCAAGCCAAGAGGAATTTGTCCCTCCAGAAGGAGGTGTCTCCCCACTCCCCTGATGGGGAGCCTGTATGCAGTGATCCAAGGACTCCGGAGCTCTCGTGACTTAGACCCAAGTGTCTGAGGCCGACGGTCCTTCCCTGACAGACATGGTGTGTCGGGCCTGGGAGCACACCCGCAGGGGGTGCAACAGAGGGCTTGGGGTCCACACCTGAACCCCTGCAGTCCTGGAAGGGACGCACCCCTGGCGTGCGTGGTGGAGGGGTCGCCTCTACCTGGTCCTTCCTTCCCTGCTTTCTCACAGACTAGGAAAACAAGGCTGGGGGAAACCCATTCTTCCCCTTGCTGGGCCATCCAGACCCACAGGCAGAGAAATCGACTATAAGATGTGTTCTCATGCCCCAGAACATCTCCCTGAGGCTACGTCATCTGCAACATTAGAAAACCATTTAGGTTCACAACCAGGGTCAGTAGCAGAAGCGAGAAATTAGCACAGAATTTTTTTAAAATTTAGAACAGTTTTTAGAAGTATTTTTTTCTCTTCAATCGTGATAAAATATACATAACATGGGGTCTTCCCTGGTGGCTGAGGTGGTAAAGAATCTGCCTGCAAAGTGGGAGACCAGAGTTCCATCCCTGGGTCAGGAAGATACCCTGGAGAAGGGAACGGCTACGCACTCCAGTATTCTTGTCTGGATAATTCTATGGACAGAGAAGCCTGGCAGGCTGCAGCCATAGGGTCACAAAGAGTCGGACACAACTGAGTGACTGAGCACGCACACACAACGTGAAATTTTACCATCTCAGTGATTTGGAGAGGCACAATTCAATGCACTAAGCACATTCATTCACGTTGTAGTGCAAACATCACCACCATCCATCTCCCAAACTCGTTCATCTTGCAAAGCTGAAAACTCTTCCTTAGGCAGTAACTCCTTCATTCTCCCCTCACCCCAGCTTCTGGCAATCGTCTCTACGAATTTAGCTATTCTAGGTAACTCAAATAAGTGGAATCATGCATCATTTGTCCTTTTGTGTCTGGTTTATTTACTTAGCATAATGCCCTCCGGGATCATCCAGGTAGCACGCCTGAATTCCCTTCTCTTTTAAAGCCACATAACATCCCGTTGTGTGTTTAGACCGCATTTTGCTTATCCACTCATCTGCTCACGGACATCTGGGTTGCTTCCACCCTTTGGGCTGACCCAGCACTGGCTTCACCTGCCTTCCCTGCCAGCCTGTGAGCCACAACAGGCTTTCTCAGCCCAGCTTCTCCCTGAAAAGCAGAGCCCCAAACAAGGGCTTATTTGCGGGTGGCTCATTTGGGGGAAATGATGCCTTGGCATCACCTCCTTGAATCACCCGCCTGCAAACCAGCAGGAGTTTGGGCCTGACAATAGTGAAGCACAGAAGGAGGGGAAGGTGAGGCAGGGTTTGTTCTTGAGCTGTCACTGCTGGGGGCACCTGGAGCTCGGTCCCACTGGGACCCTCTGAGATGCCCAGGAAAATGTGCCTGGGAATCCCAGTGATGGAACTGGCGCCCATGCTCCACGGGTCCAGAGTTGTCCCCTGGGCTGTTCCCAGTGTCACTCATTCAGGTTGCCCACCGTGAGTGCCAGGCAGGGTCCTGAGAAAGACGCTGACAGGTAGACCTATGTGAGATGGCCTCATCAATGGCTGGAGGAAAATGTGTGTCCAAAGTATCTGAGCAGCAGACAAGAGGAGTCTGATACAGCATGTTACTCACCATTTAGCACAGGGACGTGGCCTAGAGACAAAGCCGAAGAGATGCTTGTCACATTAGCAACAAAGAACATTGATACAGCACTTACCATATGCCCGGCACAGTCCCAGGTCTTTACATGTATTAGCTCATTGAACTCTCACGGCAATCTTGTAAAAGTATCCTGTCATCACCCATTTTACAGATGGGAAAGTAGAGGCAGAGGCAAGTCCAGTCAAGGGCACCCAGATGGTAAAGGGCAGAGCAAGACTCACAGCCACTCTTCAGACTGCCCAACTCTGATGCAGAAACACGTATACCAGAGTATCCTTTATTTCCTAAGCTACCAGGCCAGGGAAAGCCAAAGAGGATATCACAGCATACTAATAATAATTACCCTTTGGGACTCTGGCATCAGACACATCTGGCATCAGACACATCTGGCTGAGTTCAGATCTTGGTGCTGCCCCTCATAGCTGTGTCTCCCTCAGCAAGTCACTTAAACAGCCTAAGCACCACTATCCTCATCTGCAAAATGCAGGTGTGACTCCGTGATTATCCCAAGTTGTCAAATGCTGGAAACAAGCCAAGAACCAATGGAGTGGAGTGTGGTATAGCCACACAGTGACTACTCCCCTGTAATAGAAAGGAATGGACTAATGACACGTGCAACATCATTCACTCAACGTGGATAAGCCTTGAAAACTTGCTCAGAGGAAGGAGCCTTAAGTGAAAGAGTGTGTTCTTTCCATTTATATGAACTTCTGAAATAGGCAAAACTAACCTATGGGAGAAAAATCAGAACAGTGGTTACCCCTGGGGAGTAGGGGGCAAGGGCTGACTGAAAGAGGGCATGAGGGAACTTTCTAGATAATGGTGATGTTCTATGTCCTGATGAAAGTGAAAATGAAAGCAAAATTCGCTCATTTGTGCCCAACTCTTTTCGACCCTGTGAAATACACAGTCCATGGAATTCTCAAGGCCAGAATACTAGAGGGGGTAGCCTTTTCCTTCTCCAGGGGATCTTCCCAACCCAGGGATCAAACCGGGATCTCCCGCATCACACATAGATTCTTTACCAATTGAACCATGAGGGAAGCCCAAGAATCCTGGAGTGGGTAGCCTATCCCTTCTCCAGGGGATCTTCCCAACCCAGGATCAAACTGGGGTCTCCTACGTTGCAGGCAGATTAGCTAAAGAATCTGCCTGCAATGCAGGAGATCTGGGGTTCCATCCCTGGGTTGGGAAGATCCCCTGGAGAAGGGAAAGGCTACCCATTCCAGTATTATGGCCTGGAGAATTCCATGGGGTTGCAAAGAGTTGGATGCGACTGAATGACTTTCACTTTCACTCTAGGTCCTGATAGGGGTTGCATTACATAGCTGGGTTTCCACTCAAGAAATTGGACTTGAGTATTTCATTGTAGGTACATTTTACCTCAAAAGAAATACCTGTTTTAAAAAAGACTGAACTATAGTTAGTGATTGCATGCTGAATTTAGAGGGAAGTGTACTAGTATTTACAATTTAGTCTTGAACGCATCTACAAATAAAGTGGATTAATGGATGGATAGAAGGGTGAATAGTTGGACGAGATTATGTGACAATGCAAATACAGCAAAATGTTACTGTTAGCATCTAGGTGGTGGACATATGCAAGCTAGGGATCTTCACTGCAAAATTTTTTCCACTTTGCGGTTTGTCTGAAATTCTTCATAATGAAGAGGTAGAATACAGCACTTTTCTCACAAAGTTGCAGCAGATGACCTGAGTAAAGTATAAAACCAGTAAAGTAAAGTAAAGTGTAGAACCAGATGCCTGATTTACATCATCAACTACTCTGATGGGTTGAACTGTGTTCTGTCAAAGTTCCTATGTTGGTGTCCTAACTTCTAACCACCTTAGAATGGGCGGGAGGGAGGGGAACTGGAGACCAGGGAGGATTCCAGTGGGCTGGAATTCCTCCTCCCCACCACTCCTCCCATACATCTTCACTAGCCTTTGGGAGGGGAGGCTGGCAAGATGGTTTGTATGTTTTCTGCCTGCCTGTGAGTGCAAAGCTTCTATGCCTCCTTGTCTCTGAGAAGCAGGCTTCGGTGTCCCCCAGTCCCTGTAACATCAGCTCATGGTCAGCATTAGAGCCTGGTGTTTCAGTCCCCCAGAGACGGCAGAGCTTGGGGAGGCAAGCTTGAGCCTTACCAGGTAGAGTCAAAAGCAGTGGCTTTCCAACTTGTGTGTGCACAGCAATCTCCTGGCAGGCCGTTCAACCACAGATTGCTGGGCTCAGCTCCAGGGTGTCTGATTCTGAGGTCTGAGTGAAGCCAAGAATTTGCTCTTCTCCCAAGTTCCCAGGTGGGGCTGGCACTATGTGCCCAGGCATCTGAAGAATAGATCTTCCTTTGGACTTGGAGTTGATTTCCCTGACCTCCTCTCCCTTCCGTCTCTCGGACTGCTTGGGCTGCCCTAACAAAATGCTGCAGACTAGGTGGCTTAATGGAGAAGGCAATGGCACCCCACTCCAGTACTCATGCCTGGAAAATCCCATGGATGGAGGAGCCTGGTTGGCTGCAGTCCATGTGGTCGCTAAGCGTTGGACACGACTGAGCGACTTCACTTTTACTTTTCACTTTCATCATTGGACAAGGAAATGTCAACCCGCTCCAGTGTTCTTGCCTGGAGAATCTCAGGGACGGGGGAGCCTGGTGGACTGCCGTCTATGGGGTCGCACAGAGTCGGACACGACTGAAGCAACTTAGCAGCAGCAGGTGGCTTAACAATAGATATTTTTCCCCCCACATAGTTCCAGAGGTTAAATGTCTGAGATCAGGGTACCAGCATGGTTGGGTTGTGGTAATTATCTTCCAAAGGCCCCACCTTCAAATACTAATCACACTGGGGATTAGGGCTTCAAAAGGTGAACTTTCAGTTCAGTTCAGTTCAGTTCAGTTCAGTAGCTCAGTCATATCCGACTCTTTGCCACCCCATGAATTGCAGCACATCAGGCCTCCCTGTCCATCACCAACTCCTGGAGTTCACTCAAACTCATGTCCATCGAGTCATCCTCTGTCGTCCCCTTCTCCTCCTGCCCCCAATCCCTCCCAGCATCAGGGTCTTTGCCAATGAGTCAACTCTTCACATGACGTGGCCAAAGTATTGGAGTTTCAGCTTTAGCAACCAGTGCTTCCAAAGAACACCCAGGACTGATCTCATTTAGAGTGGATTGGTTGGATCTCCTTGCAGTCCAAGGGACTCTCAAGAGTCTTCTCCAGCACCACAGTTCAAAAGCATCAATTCTTTGGTGCTCAGCTTTCTTCACAGTCCAACTCTCACATCCATACATGACCATTGGAAAAACCATAGCCTTCACTAGACGGACCTTTGTTGGCAGAGTAATGTCTCTGCTCTTGAATATGCTTCTAGGTTGGTCATAACTTTCCTTCCAAGGAGTAAGCGTCTTTTGATTTCATGGCTGCAATCACCCTCTGCAGTGATTTTGGAGTTCCCCAAAATAACGTCTGACACTGTTTGCACTGTTTCCCCATCTATTTCCCATGAACAGTTCATTATACTCTCCAATGTCTTGCTCTTGGCCTTTCAAGCCCCCATAACTCAAAGTGGATTCATGTCCACCAGGGGAATGGACACAGCCAGGATGTTACAAACCACCAAGTGCTAGAGGGACTGGGATGCAGGCAATGAATGAGCACAGAAAAAAACAGGTTTTTCTCTTCCTGTTTCAGTTAACTTGATCTCACTGAGTAAATGTTTGATCCAAAATTCAAACTGTCTCTCCAGGTTTCTTCATTCTCTCAAAGCGACCATCCCAATTTGCCCAAGACTGAGGGGTTTCAAAACTGGGAAAGTCCCAGGCAAACTGGGACAAGTTTTACCTTAAAACCTTAGGTGGCCCCGTTTCCTCCTTTGTTGAATTTGTTCTCTGACAGTTGATGAGGTTGGCCTCTTTTTACATACTTACTGGACTCTGGGAAGGGGGAGGGTCTGCCTAGGTTTGGTGCTAGTGCTAAAGAATTCACCTGCCAATGTTGGAGACATGAGGGATGCAGGTTCCATCCCTGGGTTGGGAAGATCCCCTGACAGAGGAAATGGCAACCCAGTCCCATATTCCAACCTGGAAAATCCCACAGACAGAAGAGCCTGGCAGGCTACAGTCCATGGGGTTTCAAAAGAGTTAGACATAACTGAGCAACTAAGTACAATACAGTGGACTCAGATTTGCTCTTCTGCAAGCTGGCAGCTCATATTCCCTCACCATCTTCTTACTGTTTTTAACCTATGTTTAAAAAATAATTAATTTATAGGCACTCAACACAAGAGATGTTAACCCTTCATCCATCTAGTTATCCAGCTATCTGTCATTTGTCAATCCAATTGAAATACCTTTCATAATCAATTGCTCACTCTTTGATTTTTCTTCTTATTTTTCTTATAAAATATTTTTCATATAAAAATTTTAATTTATAAATAATAAATGTCTGTATCCTTTCTTTGATGGATTCTGAGATTCCTGCTTAATATAAAATGGGTTGCCTCACCCAAGCTTTTATAAATATGCCCCCAAATCTATTCTAATACACTAATGTTTTATTTTGACACAAATATCTAATTTACCTAATTTGTTTTCATATATATAGTTATTAGGGTCTCCTTTACATGTATAATATAACGATACTATATATCAGTGTAAACCATTAAATAAACACCACTCTTTCCCTCTGAATGGAAATATTACCATCATATTTTAGTTTCCTCAGTTTATCTGCATCTATTTCTGGGCTTCCTAATCTGTTTCCTTGTTATTCTGGCTAGTTTATATGCCAATATCATGCCATTTAGATTGTGATAGCTTGCGTCTAAATTTTATTATTAACTAAAGCTGCTCACTGCCCCCTCATTTGTAATTTTCTTCACTATTTTCTGGTGAGCATTTAAAATGAAAAATTATTTTGTCTATATAAAATTTAAAATTACTCTCTCAAGTTCTTAGAATTAAGATTCTAATTAAAATTGCATTAAATTTCTATGTTAATCTCTTGAATCTATGTTGTCATTCAGTCACTAAGTCATGTCCAGCTCTTTGCAACTCCGTGGACCACTGCAGGCCAGGCTTCCCTGTCCTTCACTATCTCCCAGAGTTCAAATTTATGTATTCCTTTTCTAAGGTCTGGCAGCTTGTGATGTTAAGCCTCTCCACACAGAAACATGTCTTGTACATTTCTATTTGTTGAGGCATTGTTTTATATCCTTCAATACAATTTCATCATTCTGTTTGCATACATGGCATATCTTTTCTTACTAATGCACCCTTAGAAATGCTATAGTTTTTGTTGCTATTATGAATGGGCTATTTGTTCCATTTCCCTTCCCTAATGTTTGTTGCTATCATAGATCAAAACTTAATATATTTATCTATTTACCTCATTAAGTTCTCTTATTCATTGACTATTACCTTATTAAAATCTATTAAGCTGCCTAGGTATACTCCCTATTATCTATAAAGATATTTCCTCTCCATTTTCAATATCTTTCCCCATTTTCCTGTTTTACTCTGTTAGTTAAAAACGTCCAAACCTGTGTTGATCAATAGTAGCAACAGCAGACACTATGTCTTGCTCTTGAATTAACATAAATGACTTCAGCATTTTTCCATTTCGTAAAATGTTTGATCTTAGTCTTTATGAAATAGGCTTTATCATGTTTAAGCAGTTTCTATCTGCACTCGACAACTTCTTAGGGGAAAAAATAATATGTACCTGTCAGACATATGCTAGAACTACCAAATAGCTATGAAATTGGGTCCATAAACTGTGAGGCATAAATCATACTTCTATTTTCTCTGAGACAGTATGAAACTCATAAATTCTTTTGTGGTTAGAAAGTTTAAAACAATGGGAAACTAGGGTCATTTTGGAAACACAAAATCCTGCCATCTAAAGGAGAGAACTCCATGATAGCCTTGCAGCCCACACTCCCCACACATCTTAGATTCATTGAACAATCCCTGGCTGTGGGCTCAGTAGCTCAAAGTCAATTTACTCAGCAGCCTTGCTAATCCAGGGGAGCTACAGAGAAAGGTTACTGTTGTTCAGTCGCTCGGCTGTTTGCGACTCTGCAATTCCAAGGACTTCAGCAGGCCAGGCTTCCCTGTACTTCACCATCTCCCAGAGTTTACTCAGACTCATGTCCATTGAGTCATTGATGCCATCCAACCATCTCATCCTGTGTTGCCCCCTTCTCCTCCTGCCCTCAATCTTTCCCAGCTTCAGGATCTTTTCCAATGAGTCAGCTCTTAGCATCAGGTAGCCAAAGAGAGAGGTACAATGTAGCAAAGGGAGGCTGGGGCGCCAGGTGACAGAGATGGGGCAAAAGTTGCTCTCTGTGCAGCTGGCACGCTTGCCATCCTGTGCTGTATGTTGGTAAATAAATTACTTATTGTACTTATTTTTCTTATTCCCCAGGAGAGTGTGGAAATCAGTCAGAATCCTACAACAGGCGGGAAACTTGGGAGTCCTTTAGTCCAGGCGCAGCTGCCAGGAGGCTTGCCTTTGAGCCAGGTCAGGCGGACAGAAATGATGTGAACTTATCCTATCCCCATCTCCCTACTGAAGCCCCATCAAGGTGTCTTTGGGTCCACTGTCTAATTTGCCACATGGAGAGAGGGTCATGGTCCTGTCTTCCAGGGACACAGGTCCAACACTCAGAGGCAACACACGGGGATTTCACTGGTAATCCAGGGAGGGGCTAATACTTTGAGGTCCCAATGCAGGGGCCCAGGTTCAATTCCTGTTCAGAGGACTAGATCCCACATGCCACAACCAAAGAGCCTGCATGTGGCGATGAAGATTGAAGATATCGTGTGAGGCAACTAAGCCCTGACACAGCCGAATAAATAAATATTTTTTCAAAAAGGCAACTTGTGGATGCATGCAATCAATGTTTAGCCTGGAGCTTTCTGACTCTATGGCACCTCTAGTTTCCAAGTCAGGACAGATTGGCTATTACTGACCCTTTGTAATAACCAAGCAGGTCCACCCAGAACAGCATATTTCTTGTTTTTGCCTCCTCCACTACCCGTACCACCAGTTACCTATGCCCCTCAGGGAAGGAGGCGGGCAACCGGGGAGACATGTGGAGAGTGTCCCTATGTCCCAGAGATTCTCAGAAAGCAACTGTCTACCTCCTATCTTCTCACTGGCAGTTTTTCCAGAATAGGCGAGGGCTTCCCAGGTGGCTCAGTGAGAAAGACCCCATCTGCCAATGCAGGAGACCTAAGGGACAGGGGTTCGATCCCCTTAAGGAGGGCATGGCAACCCACTCCAGTATTCTTGCCTAGGAAATTGGATGGACAGAGGAACCTTCTGGGCTACGGTCCATAGGGTTGCAAAGAGTCGGGCACGGCTGAAGCAACATAGCACACACACATGCCCTGGTTGAAAACAGCAGGCCAGTTCCTCCAACACCCTGAGTGTCTCGTTGTGCTGGGGCGCATGGGGACACAGATGAGCAAGGAGCTGGAAGAGAGACAACAGTCCTGGCTCTCCACCTGACCTCTTCTGACACCATTCTGGCAGGGGTGCTCGGGGCACCTGATGATAGTCTCCCAAGGTGGAAGTCTGTGCTCCCTACTAATACTTTGGTGACAGGCTGTTTGTTTTCTGTATAATTTGGAATAGAATGGTTATCATCTAAAAGTTTTGTGTCTTGCTAGTCTGCCTTTTTCCTCATCCCTTGGCTCGAGAGACAGGTTTTTCTTGTTTTTGTTTCTTTTCCTTGTCTGCACCTGTTACTGGCTTCCTCCGCTCCTGGTCTGGGATTGGTGGGCCAAAAAGACCCCCAGGAAGCTTATCACCATGTCATTCCTCAGACCCTATAGCCATTTACTCGTTTACTTCTTCTCTCCACTTTTCAGATTCTTCTTGTGTTCGTTTTACGTAAATTGTCTGGAGTTTCTAGTTGTCCTTAGCAGGAGGAAGAGCAAAACGGATGTCTATTACATGTTCCCAGAAACGGAAGTACGCGCATGCACACACACACACACACACACACTCATACACACACAGATGCAAACTGCAGTCAATTTAATATTGGCTGTGAGACCATAATTTTCACTTATTCCCTACTTTATCTTCATTTGTCTCATTTTCCCCTCCTTCCCCTGCTTCACTCTCTTCTTTCTTCTACACTCTCCTTTTTTTTTTTAATTTTAAGACTGCAGGCGAGTTGATCAAATTTAGCAGAACTACTAGGCAATGATTTTAAACCCATCAGTCTTTCTATCCTACTTCATTCACCGTTACGTCTCAGATATGTGGGGTCAGGCTGGGCTTGCTGAGTGCAGCAGGAATCCACCTACGCCTCAGGGTCCACAGAGATCCTGTGCTCCCTCTAGGCATCCGCCTCCTACAATGGCATCTTCCCAGTGCTCAATTTCTATGACTAATTTTCCTTCTTGTCTGCTTTTGTGCTGTACTTTATGCCTTCCACATTTCATTCTTTGATGTTCTGATGATTTCTTACACTTCCTCCTCATCTGTGTGGATTCTCTGCTTGTTATCAGATCTTGATTGCAAAGTCTTGATAATAAAAGTCTCCAGCACAAGCTTAGCACCTTCCAAACTTTTACTTGATTGCCTGCCCCCTTTCTCTAAACTGGGCTTCCCTGATATCTCAGTTGGCAAAGAATCTGGCTGCAAAGCAAGAGACCCCGATTCCATTCCTGGGTCAGGAAGATCCACTGGACAAGGGATAGGATACCCACTTCAGTATTCTTGGGCTTCCCTGGTGGCTCAGCTGGTAAAGAATCCGCCTGCAATGTGGGAGACCTGGGTTCTATCCCTAGGTTGGGAAGATCCCCTGGAGAAAGGAAAGGCTACCAACTCCAGTATTCTGGCCTGGAGAATTCCATGGACTGTGTATATAGCCCATGGGGTCACAAAGAGTCAGACACAACTGAGCGACTTTCACTTTTCTCTGAACTGGCTTTAACCTACTCAGTCCTGCTCAAAGCGATGCCTTAAGTGACCTCATGCTTAAACGTGCCACATCTAACACTATTGTGCCTGCTGGGTTTATGAAGGGGAAACCAAGTGGCAAATGGTCTTTATTTTTCTAATGGTCTCAGGAAACAAATTTATGCAGGGTATAGATCTGCATGAAAGAAGTAGTAGCTACTTTGCCCTAGCTAAAGGGTAAAGCCACATTGGTATGCACTGTGCAAAACGAGAGGCAGGCTTTAAGCCATAATTTGCACTTTCTCCTCGTAGAGCTATTTATCTGGGAATGTTAAAGTTCTCTGCGTGTGGAGAGCGCTCAGTTAGTATTGAGTAAATGGACTCTGGTTAATCTGGGTAGCTCAGGGAGATTTCTGGTAGTGGGTAGCATGTGTTCTGGAATGGCCTTCCATCAGTCTGTAACAACTATCCCCTAATATGAAGGGAAGGCCTAGCAGCAGGAAGCCTCTGTCTGTAAGACAAGCCTAGAAGAGATGGTGAAAACCTCAATCCCAGGTCTTTGGAGGAAACTCCCATTTTAGAAGGGACTGTGGAGGGCGATGTCATTCAAGGATTATCCTTAAGTTAGCAAGACTTTGATCCCAGTCAGAGTAGGCAAAAATATAAGGCAAATATTTGAACAAGTGGGAAAAAAAAAAAAAAAAAGCCGTGAACAAGAAGACAAAATCATCCAGAGAAAGAGGCTGGGCTCAGTCTAAATCGGATTTATAGAAAGGTCCCGGTCTGGACATGTCTTCTCCCACACAGCTATGGTGGCCACTGAAACAGCAGCTGCTGGTTTTGTTTGTGAGCTTAACTCACGGACACCACTTGTCAAGGTCACACTGTGAGCTCTTGGAAAACCATACTCAGGCTGCAGACTTCTCTTGATTTCATTCCATGTGGACACACAGCTTATCTACCAAGGATCTGAGGAAGCAAAGTGTGTTTGTATGGGTGAGAGTGTGTATATTTGGTAATGGATGTCCTTGGGCCAAATGTGCTCAGAATACGCTGACCCACTCCTGCTCAGAGACCTTGTTACATATGAATGTCTGTCTGCCTCATGGTGAGTCTTGTATCACAAAGCAGACCACAGATCCTTGCAAACTGGACAGCCTCTCAGACTTCAACTCTATCTAGTACCCAGCTCCATGCCAGGCTCAACACAAGTGTGAAATCCCTTCAGTTGTGTCTGACTCTTTGTAACACCATGGACTGTAGCCCGCCAGGCTCCTCTGTCCGTGGGATTCTCCAGGCAAGAATACTGGAGTGGGTTGCCATGCCCTCCTCCAGGGGATCTTCCCAAACCAGAGATGGAACCTGAATCTCTTGCATCTTCTGCATTGGCAGGCAAGTTCTTTACCAACAGCCCTAAAGGGGAAGCCCTAGATAAACGCTATATAGACATGAAAGCATCTGACAACGATCTGTAGTATGCAGTAGTCTGCTCTCTCTGCTATAACAAAATACCAGAAACAGAGTGGCTTAAACATAAGATACTTATTTCTCATAGTTCTGGAGGTGGGAAGTCCAAGCCCAGGGTGCCAGCCAATTCAGCCCTGGCGAGAGCCCTCTTCTTGGCTTTCCGATGATTGCCTTCTCACTGTGTCCTCGTGTGGCGGAGAATCGGCAAGCTCTCTCTCCTCCTCTCCTTTAAAACCACTAAACTTACCATGAGGCCCTCATGACCTCATCTAATCCACTATCTCCCCACTTACCACCAGACACCGTCACAGTAGCAGTTCAGGCTTCAGCATGCGAATTTGAGGACACAATGCAGTCTACAATGTAATAATTCCTAGGGTCAACCTCAGACCAGAGAAGCCACCGGAGGAGAGGGATCATGAAGCTCTGAAATGCTTCAGCAGAGAAGTGGACTTTCAAGGAAGCCGAAACCTAAGAAACAGCTGCAGAAGTAAAGCTGGGGCAGGAAATGCTTCATCTCATTGCGAGAATGGCCACCCGTCCCTCAAACAGGTTCTGTACTCCAGGATTTGGGGGAGTGTGCTCCTTACCTCGGGGGCACAACTCAGGGTGCAATTTTGAGGCATTTCTTTGCGATTTCCCAATGCAGATCAGTGAGAGGTGACTGGGATTTGTGGAAGGGGTATGTCCCTTTTCTAGAAGACCTAGTTCAGTCATTTCTGGTGCCCCTTCTTTGGGACCAGGTTGCCTAATCATCCATTCACTCCTGCCCAGGGCGGTACAGGCTGTTAAATTTTAAAGATACATTCACTACAAAGTAGTTTATAGTGGCCTTCCTTCGGGGATAAGAGTAAGGGACAGGCTGGCAGGAACAATGTGGAGGCCCACACAGACCTCCATGTAGGGGAGGAAAACCAGCTTCATTAGGCTGATAGGGAGGCAGGGCTGAAATACACATGGATTTCATGGGCTTCTCTCTCTCTCTGTCCCTCCCTCTCTCCTTCCCCCAGTGTGTGTATCCCTTTCTCACATACAAGTATACACACACACACACACATGCACTCAGACAAGTGCACACCCCAGGGCTTCTTGACTTCTCCCAGGGGCCACCTGTTTACTGCGTTATCATTAACCTGCCTCTCCAGCTTATCACCCCCCGCACCCTCTCTCCTCACTGGCGCTTTAGCTTCTCCAGGGCCCTGCCTGCCCTTCATTTAATTTCACAGCCTGTCACGGTGCAGTGATTTCAAGGCAGAGGGAGGACGGAGTAATTTATAAAGCCTCTCCCTTCTCGCCAGTCCCTCGCCCTCTTCTGCGATCCCCTCCCCTGGCTTGCAGGCTCCCAGGAACCCAGCCACGCACATGAGTCTGTCTTTCCTGGTCCACTAAACCATCAGAACCCCTGAGTATAATTTTATTTCTCCTCTAGACAAGAAGCAACATCTTAATGAAAAATCCACCTGCCTGGGTGAGAGTCTGGTAGCCACGCTGGGGGCGGGGAGGGGGAGGAGTCGTCATTCCTGAGGGAGCAGGGAGGGTTGGCCTTTCTGCTTTCTTGTCTGCAGGGGCCGGGTTTTTGTTTTTGTTTTAACACGTGGCCATTTTGAGAACAATAGAACACTTTCTGAGGGTGATGTGGGGGGGTGGGGAGAACAGTGAGCAGTCCTGAAGAGAGATGGTAGTTCCCTGCCCAGGAATTGAACCTGGGTAGCCTGGATGGAAACCAGGACTCCTAGCCACCACCAGGGGCTAGAGGCTAGAAGCCAAGTGGCCCTGGCTCTTTCCCTCATTTGAAAGCAGGAATGTTTCAAGGAGGCCAACCTGTAAAAAAATAGGAACCAAGTTTATTACTAGAGACACAGCATAACGCGTGGGAGAGCAAACGGAGAAGCAGTTTGTTTTTTTAAGGCAGAAGTTGCAGAGAAATACACATGCAGACTAAGGGCACGGATGTCCTCTCTGATGAGGAGGTGTAAAGGAACAGTAAAGAGGGGATTCAAATCTCTTGTACAGGAAGTTCTTCCAGGTCTTTGTTTACCTTTGGCCAATTACCTTGTATCTTTTTTTCACACCTGACTGGCTCTAGAACCCTCCCCAACATGCATGAACAATGTTTTGCTGAGATGGATCCCACCTGAGACCTGTGGGTACATGTCCACACCTATTATGGGGTGGGGTCCCTCTCTTTTTTTGACTCCCAAGGGACCTTCCTACACTTGTGCAAACAGAGAAGCTTTACTTGACCCCAGGAGTGGGCACCTTATCTCCTTCCTCCAGCAAAGCTCAACTTCTGCCTCCAGCTTTGATCTTGGAGTATCTGGGTGGGGTGAGGGAAACAAAGCTTCAATTTTATTCTACTTGACAAACATCAGCTGTCCAGCCCAGGGGCCTATCTATGTCCTACCTCAGGAAAGAAACCGGAACTGGACATTTTGACTTGGTCGGCATCCAGCTCTGTTAGTCTATGTTTTTCTTCTTTTTTTCTTGGCTTTCCTTGAGAACAATCAGGATATCTTCAGAACTGACCATCAGCCTTCTCTTTTCCTTTCCATTTTCTTCTTCCTTAAATCTCCAAAACACAGTGGTTGACATCATTGGCGGTTTGGAGGTCAAGGTGAGTTCAAGTCCCAGTTCTGCTAGTTGTTAGCTACGTGACCTTGGGCAAGTGATGTCACCACTCCCATCCTTTGTAAAGCAGGCATCATGACAGTGCCTGCCATTAGAGATCGAGGCACTGATCACGTAGAGCTGAGCCTGGTGCCCTGAGTGTTAGCAGATTCCATTATAAGTTTGGAAAATAAGATCCAAACAGCAGAGAGTTGTCTGTATACGTGAGAGCTCTCTGGCACACTTCAGGACAGCTCAGACCCATGATGTACATGACAGTACTGTCTGTGCCCAACGCTGGTCTGTAAATGCCCTGGTCCTGGCCTTCAGACGCCAGGGGCTGCACAGTGGGTCGGCAGGGGGAGCAAAGCCAATGAGCAGACCATCTGAGCTTTGAAATCTGTCTCACCCTTGTGATCACAAGCAACGTCCTCATTTCTCTGAGCCTCTGTTTCCTCATCCTCGAGATGAGGATTCTAATTTTCAGCTAAGAATATTTTGGTGAGATTTACTGGACATGGATCAACAGACTGGTTCCAAATAGGAAAAGGAGGATGTCAAGGCTGCTTATTGTCACCCTGCTTATTTAACGTCTATGCAGAGTACATCATGAGAAACGCTGGACTGGATGAAACACAATCCCGCACCCTCTCTCCTCACTGGCGCTTTAGCTTCTCCAGGGCCCTGCCTGCCCTTCATTTAATTTCACAGCCTGTCACGGTGCAGTGATTTCAAAGCAGAGGGAGGACGGAGTAATTTATAAAGCCTCTCCCTTCTCGCCAGTCCCTCGCCCTCTTCTGCGATCCCCTCCCCTGGCTTGCAGGCTCCCAGGAACCCAGCCACGCACATGAGTCTGTCTTTCCTGGTCCACTAAACCATCAGAACCCCTGAGTATAATTTTATTTCTCCTCTAGACAAGAAGCAACATCTTAATGAAAAATCCACCTGCCTGGGTGAGAGTCTGGTAGCCACGCTGGGGGCGGGGAGGGGGAGGAGTCGTCATTCCTGAGGGAGCAGGGAGGGTTGGCCTTTCTGCTTTCTTGTCTGCAGGGGCCGGGTTTTTGTTTTTGTTTTAACACGTGGCCATTTTGAGAACAATAGAACACTTTCTGAGGGTGATGTGGGGGGGTGGGGAGAACAGTGAGCAGTCCTGAAGAGAGATGGTAGTTCCCTGCCCAGGAATTGAACCTGGGTAGCCTGGATGGAAACCAGGACTCCTAGCCACCACCAGGGGCTAGAGGCTAGAAGCCAAGTGGCCCTGGCTCTTTCCCTCATTTGAAAGCAGGAATGTTTCAAGGAGGCCAACCTGTAAAAAAATAGGAACCAAGTTTATTACTAGAGACACAGCATAACGCGTGGGAGAGCAAACGGAGAAGCAGTTTGTTTTTTTAAGGCAGAAGTTGCAGAGAAATACACATGCAGACTAAGGGCACGGATGTCCTCTCTGATGAGGAGGTGTAAAGGAACAGTAAAGAGGTGATTCAAATCTCTTGTACAGGAAGTTCTTCCAGGTCTTTGTTTACCTTTGGCCAATTACCTTGTATCTTTTTTTCACACCTGACTGGCTCTAGAACCCTCCCCAACATGCATGAACAATGTTTTGCTGAGATGGATCCCACCTGAGACCTGTGGGTACATGTCCACACCTATTATGGGGTGGGGATCCCTCTCTTTTTTTGACTCCCAAGGGACCTTCCTACACTTGTGCAAACAGAGAAGCTTTACTTGACCCCAGGAGTGGGCACCTTATCTCCTTCCTCCAGCAAAGCTCAACTTCTGCCTCCAGCTTTGATCTTGGAGTATCTGGGTGGGGTGAGGGAAACAAAGCTTCAATTTTATTCTACTTGACAAACATCAGCTGTCCAGCCCAGGGGCCTATCTATGTCCTACCTCAGGAAAGAAACCGGAACTGGACATTTTGACTTGGTCGGCATCCAGCTCTGTTAGTCTATGTTTTTCTTCTTTTTTTCTTGGCTTTCCTTGAGAACAATCAGGATATCTTCAGAACTGACCATCAGCCTTCTCTTTTCCTTTCCATTTTCTTCTTCCTTAAATCTCCAAAACACAGTGGTTGACATCATTGGCGGTTTGGAGGTCAAGGTGAGTTCAAGTCCCAGTTCTGCTAGTTGTTAGCTACGTGACCTTGGGCAAGTGATGTCACCACTCCCATCCTTTGTAAAGCAGGCATCATGACAGTGCCTGCCATTAGAGATCGAGGCACTGATCACGTAGAGCTGAGCCTGGTGCCCTGAGTGTTAGCAGATTCCATTATAAGTTTGGAAAATAAGATCCAAACAGCAGAGAGTTGTCTGTATACGTGAGAGCTCTCTGGCACACTTCAGGACAGCTCAGACCCATGATGTACATGACAGTACTGTCTGTGCCCAACGCTGGTCTGTAAATGCCCTGGTCCTGGCCTTCAGACGCCAGGGGCTGCACAGTGGGTCGGCAGGGGGAGCAAAGCCAATGAGCAGACCATCTGAGCTTTGAAATCTGTCTCACCCTTGTGATCACAAGCAACGTCCTCATTTCTCTGAGCCTCTGTTTCCTCATCCTCGAGATGAGGATTCTAATTTTCAGCTAAGAATATTTTGGTGAGATTTACTGGACATGGATCAACAGACTGGTTCCAAATAGGAAAAGGAGGATGTCAAGGCTGCTTATTGTCACCCTGCTTATTTAACGTCTATGCAGAGTACATCATGAGAAACGCTGGACTGGATGAAACACAAGCTGGAATCAAGATTGCCGGGAGAAATATCAATAACCTCAGCTATGCAGATGACACCACCCTTATGGCAGAAAGTGAAGAGGAACTAAAGAGCCTCTTGATGAAAGTGAAAGAGGAGAGTGAAAAAGTTGGCTTAAAGCTCAACATTCAGAAAACGAAGATCATGGCATCTGGTCCCATCACTTCAGGGAAATAGATGGGGAAACAGTGGCTGACTTTATTTTTCTGGGCTCCAAAATCACTGAAGATGGTGATTGCAGCCATGAAATTAAAAGACGCTTACTCCTTGGAAGGAAAGTTATGACCAACCTAGACAGCATATTGAAAAACAGAGACATTACTTTGCCAACAAAGGTCCGTCTAGTCATGGCTGTAGTTTTTCCTGTGGTCATGTATGGATGTGAGAGTTGGACTGTGAAGAAGGCTGAGCGCCGAAGAATTGATGCTTTTGAACCATGGTGTTGGAGAAGACTCTTGAAAGTCCCTTGGACTGCAAGGAGATCCAACCAGTCCATCCTAAAAGAGACCAGTCCTTGATGTTCATTGGAAGGACTGATGTTGAAACTGAAACTCCAATACTTTGGCCACCTGATGCAAAGAGCTGACTCATTTAAAAAGACTCTGATGCTGGGAAAGATTGAGGGCAGGAGGAGAAGGGGACGACCGAGGATGAGATGGCTGGATGGCATCATTGACTTGATGGATTTGGGTGGACTCTGGGATTTGGTGATGGACAGGGAGGCCTGGCATGCTGCAGTCCGTGGGGTCGCAGAGTCAGACACAACTGAGCGACTAAACTGAACTGAACAGACCATATATCTAAAATGTGTAGCTTCCACCTGGCTTGGGGTGAATGCTGAGACTTAAAATTACCTACACTGTGACACCCACATGATTACTTTGTGATAAAGATCACTTGCAGTGGTGGCCAAATATCTGTGGGGAAGGATGGGGAAAGTGTTGCAAAATCAAGTAGCTCATAGCAGCTCCAAGATGCTTTCAAGTATGTGATCTCACTCCTGAAAGTACGTAATCTCCTCTGAGGCAGGGCAGGAGTGGTCAGTCCCTCTGAGGAGTGGGCAATGGGGGCCAGGGGTGATGAGATGGAACTCAGGCCACATAACCCGAGAGGCAGAGACAGTCCTCACACCCACTCACCTCCCTCCACCACTGAGTGAACCACTCAGGTTCACTGCCAATCCGCACTGCGCCCATCCCTAGGGCTCCCAAGAAATGCCAATGTCTTCTGCCCACCTGGAAGAGTCGCTGCCTCTCAGGAGGTGGAAGGAGTCAAAGGGAATGCTATTCAGCCAGGGAACAAATTTAGTGCTTTTTAAAAAGGAAATCATAGAATAAAATGGAATATAAAATTTCAGACTGCATTGCACATTGTAAGAGGATATATTGCTTGGTGAAACTTTGTTTCATTTGTGCCTGTGTACTGAGTATCGATGTAAAATGTATTCTTCAGGTGGGTCTCTGTCCAGAAAAATTTAAAAACCACTTTTTGGATATTGAAATGTATACTAGTTGCTGACTGCTGTATTCAGAGCAAATATACTCTCCAACCATTGCAATTATCCTCCAGGGGGGACTCATGGAATCAATCCCCACCTTCCCTCCCCTCCCCTCCTCTGCCACTTCTTCAATCTGCTACAATAGCAAACAAATTCTTTCCACCTTACTTTCATCACATGGCAACCTCCTTCCAGCTCTGAAAGCACAGGGGTCATCCCACACTTAACCAGGTGAATCCAAATTCCTGTTGGCCCCTAGCCTGCAGCTTCGCCTGCCACGTCTTCTTCGAGTCCTCAGTGTCTGTGCTCCCGCCAGTCTTGTTCTCAGAGGCAACTTTCATCTGTGTAGGACGGAAATGCCCTCTTGGCTTCCACAACCCTCTATCCTCCAGGCCCTGCCCAGGTTTCACTTCCGCCTGAAGCTCTCCTCGCCCATGGGCCATGGCAATTTGCCTTCCTGTGAAAGCACAGCATTTCTTGTGCAATAAGCCCAGGGCGCCCCGGTCATGTGTTGTTTGGGTCAGTTACTGAATTACTGCATTAAAATCCATACTCCCTCAGCACAGTGCTTTTGCAATTCACCTTTCTGTTCCGTGCGTCAGTAGCATGTTCCTTTCTTTAACCACTGAGTACTCTTCCATGGTACACACTGCAGTTTATCCATGTGCAATGAATTTGCCAAACTGCAAAATCTGAAGGAAGCATCCCCATAAGTGATGCCCTCAGTTCAGGCACCAACCGCAAGTCTGGGTTTCCCTGGTGCTACCCTCACTTCAGATAAGCTGACTACATATTTGGGGGAGTCTCCACAACCACCCTCAGGTTCAATAATTTGCTAGAACAATTCACAGAACTCAGGGAATGTGCCATATTTAGAATTACATTTTCCTTATAGCAAAATGATATAAGTTAGAAGCAACCAATGTTCTGCCACATAGGGCCGAGTATGGGAAGGCTGCAAACATGAAGTTTCCATGTGCTCAGGGATGTGTTACCCCTGCTGGCATCAGCGTGTAGCAAAATGCAGAGTATAATAAAACGAATCCAGGAAAGTAACCCATGCTTTGGTACCCAGAGCTTTTTGTTGGTGCTTGATCACATACTGCCACATAGCTGATCTTTAGTCTCCAGTCCATTAAAGCTCAGAACTGATATAGAAGTGTCCCAAAGACTCACCCATCATAAAGCCCTTTGTTAAGTTGATGGGTGGTCAAGCCCTCAAGCAAAGTCAGTCCTATGAAGCGGGATATCCAGGGGTCTAAAGATCACCTCCCAGTTGCTGAAGGCAAAAGCCAGAACTTTCTTTGGATAACTCTTCACCACACACCATTCACCTTGTTGATGTTTAGTCACTAAGTTCTGTCCGACACTTTGGGACCCCATGGACTGTAGCCCACCAGGCTTCTCTGTCCATGGGATTTCCCAGGCAAGGATACTGGAGTGAGTTGCCCTTTCCCCCTCCAGGGGATCTTCCCATCCCAGGGATCAAACCTGCATCACCTGCACTAGAGGCAGATTCTTTACTGGTATAGACAGACATTTGGAGTGTCGGTTTGGGGCTGGTAACAATAATGATACATGAAACAATATAACTGAATCATAAAAATGTTAGGCCAAATGAAAGAATCATATTCTTATGATTTCACTTACAGGAAACTATACAAAAGGCAAATCTAATTTATGGTGATGGTAGGATAGGCTACAGCTATATAGTCTGCGGGCCTTAGTGCATTTTATGTGTGCAAATTATACCTCAATCAAGTTGATACTTGATACCACTCCCGTTTACTTTGCCGTTGCTATCATTTTGCTAAGCACTTTATGACATTACAACTTTTATGGCCAGATAACACTGTAAGGTCAGAGAAGGTGATGGCACCCCACTCCAGTACTCTTGCCTGGAAAATCCCATGGATGGAAGAGTCTGATAGGCTGCCGTCCATGGGGTCTCCAAGAGTAGGACATGACTGAGCGACTTCACTTTCACTTTTCACTTTTATGCATTGGAGAAGGCAGTGGCAATCCACTCTGGTGTTCTTGCCTGGAGAATCCCAGGGACAGGGGAGCCTGGTGGGCTGCCGTCTATGGGGTTGCACAGAGTCGGACACGACTGAAGCGACCTAGCAGCAGCAGCAGCAACACTGTAAGGTGGGATTATTAACCTTACTTTTAAGATGAATAAACTGAGACTTAGAGCAGTAAAGTCACTCACCCAAGTTCTCATCTGATGAGTGACAGAATCTGAATTTTTTTTTTTTTGGAATCTGAATTTTAACCCAGGCCTGTCAGTCACCAAAATCAATGAACCACTGTCTGCCAGCACCACTGGCTGCTCTCTTCTCAGCACATCCCTAGGCTATGTTTGGGCTGTCATTTGTGTTTTCCCGGTCTTTCTGTTCTCTGTAAGGCCTCAAGAATAGAGCTGGCGCCAGCATTGAAGAGAAGGATACACTGTGGGGTACACTTGTGCATCTCTTTTCAGACTTCTTCATATGCAAATATCTTCAGATCTAGGTGTGTTGAATTTTGTGTTTTTTTTTAATAAGATTGTGATCTTCTATACAACCGTATCATTATTTTTTTCACTTAATAATGTTTATTGAGTTATTATTTCCTCAGTGTTTAGAGAGTGTTCTTCAGTTGGTTTTTTCAGAGCAAAGAGAGAGAAAGAGAAAATTTCAATTTTCTCTACTGTCAAAGGCACAGTCTTTACTGTAGATGGTCATGCTGCAGGAGCAGCCACACAAGGTCTCATTGCATTTAGATGGTTGTAACCTATACACGCCTAGGGGCTCAGATAGTAAATAGTCTGCTTGTAATGCAGGAGACCCAGGTTCGACCCCTGGGTCAGAAAGATCCCCTGGAGAAGGGAATGGCAACCCACTCTAGTATTCCATGGAGAAAGGAGCCTGGCAGCCCATAGCCCATGGAATCCCAAAAAGTTAGACATGACTAACACTTTCTTTCACTTCACCCTAACATGCAGACACTAATGAAGATCAACAACTTCGAGGAAAAAAATCTTTTTATCAAATTCAAGTGTTTTATTTTCTTAAGGACAATTTTAAAGGGTAAAATATGAAATGTTTCACACTAGTTTTATGCACAGTACATGCTAATTTCTATCTGTATATGTATCATCTAGCTATCCATCTACCTACCTTTCTATCATCATCATCAACTTAATATCCCCAAGAACGTCTTTAAGGCTGCACGTATCCTAGGATGTAGATGTGCAAAAACTTCCCAAATTCGTGTGAAATTTTTCAGAAAAAGACTAAGAATTTACAAGCTCCTAGGAAGGAGCTTGGGGGAGGTATTCTCAAGGTAAGTAGGCAGCATCTGAGTTCATGGAGAATGGAAACGTCTTGAGCGCATGCGCAGATATGGTCAAAGACTCACAGAGAAAGGCTATGCACTCTAAGCGCAGGTGCGAGTTGGTATTTTGCGCCATAGAGTCCCACGGGTAGATGGGGGTCTCACTGTGATGCTGCTGGCCTAAGAAAGATGGAAAATCTGCCACTGCAAACAGATCACAGAGTTGCATGAAATTTCACAGTTGTTTTCATATTCCTTCAGGCAACAGTTTGTGATATTGTCTGTGTGATGAAAAATGGAATAAATGAGTGACTTCCCAATTCTCTTTGGACTCAGACATCAGTGAGTGGATTTGAGTTTAACCTCGACCACAAAGGTGAACTGTACAACGGGATCCTGGCCACTCTCAGAGTTCGCGGGCGACAGGGCTGACCCACGGGTAGGAGCACGGGGCTACTCACCTTTCCTCCACCCCTTTTCCCCCGCCCCGCTCCCGGGTGTAGCAGGTGCTGCGAATGCTCAGCCGGAATTCCCTCAGGTTCCCACCGTGGGTGAGACTGTGCTTCCAACAGCTGGCTCCCCTGACTGTTCCCTCAGGCAGTTTCTGAGGCCTCAGTTACCCTCCAGAGCTCTTCTGCACCGCTTGCCTGAGACTTTGCCTCAACCTGTTTGTCTTAGCACGAGCTGATGTAACAAAAACAGCAGAGCCTGGGTGGTTCAAGCAATAGTTATTTCTCCCTGTTCCAGAGGCTGGAAGCTCAAGGTCAAGGTGCTAGCGTGGTAGGTTCTGGTGAGAACTTGCTTTTGGGCTTGTAGGTGGCCACTTCCTTGCTGTTGGTCTCTTCCTGTGCTCAGCTGCTCAGTCATGTCCTACACTTTGTAGCCCACCAGGCTCCTCTGTCCATGGGACCCTTCAGGCAAGAATACTGGAGTGGGTTTCCATGCTCTCCTCCAGGGGATTTTCCCGGCCCAGGGATCGAACCCACATCTCCTTTGTCTCCTGCATTGCAGGCAGGTTCTTTACCCACTGAGCCACCTGGGAAGCCCCTGGTCTTCCTATAAGGGCACTGATACCATTACCAGGGCCCTGCCCTTATGATCTTTTCTAATCCTAGTTAACTGCTGTAGACCTCCCCCGACCCCACCACCAATAACCATCACATTGGGGGTTAGGACCTTTACATAAGCATTTTGAGGGGTGTTGGAGGACATAGTTAAGACACAGCAGTGCTTTTGTAAGACACAGCCGTTCTTCCCCCACCCCTTACTCATTTCTCCAGGGAACATTTTTCTTAATAAACCACTTTCACACAGGTGGCCAGAGCTGGCTTCTGGAGAACCTGACCTAAGGCATTCTGCTTATGGAAAGTGAACTAGAAAAGGTGCCTAAAGAGCTTCACAACGCTTAAGCCAGGGCCACAGGATGACGGACAGAAAGGCCCTGTTGCTCAGCCTTTTTAAGAACACTCAGTATTGTTATTCTGTTTTGTTCTTGTTTTGCTTTTGTTTCTCCAGCAGATAGAGAATCAAACAGCAATGAAGTTGGCTTAGGGACTTCCCTTGGTGGTCCATTGGCTAAGATTCTGTGTTCCCAATGCAGGGGCCCTAGGTTCCATTCCTGGTCAGGAAACTAGATCTCACATGCCTCAACTAAAGATTCCATGTGCTGCAACTAAGACTTGGCACAGCCAAATAAATAAACACCTTTTTAAAAGTTGGGCTAGCGCAAGACCCAGAAAGAACTTGCTAGGCCTTGGAACAGCCCACTCTTGGGAGGATTGAATCTGCAGTGTAATCATGCTTACCAAGGCTGCTGGATCATTCTGGACCAGGTGAAGAGGGAGAAAGAAAGAAGCTAAACTCCTTGCCTTCAGGATCTTTTTTAGATAAGTTGCATCCAGGAGGAAAATGTGGGTCAAAGTGCCTCCACCCCAACCCCAACCAGGTAACTCATTCTCTTTCCATGGAGAGGGGAAAGGTTAGGACTAGAGGCTATGAACATTTAAGGAGTGGATCTTCCTTCTTAAAGAAAACATCAGGATCAGAGAAGAAATATTTTTCTTCCAGCCAGTATGAAATGGCATCTCATTGTTTTTAGCTCCATTTCTTGATTATGACTGGGGTTGAACAAATTTTTATGAATTTATTGGCCACTGAAGCTTTCTTTCCTTGGAATTGCATCTTCCTGTTCTTGTGCATTCTCCCATGGTGCTGTCTTTATCTTATAGGTTTGTAGGCATTTATTTAGATATTTTGAATTCTAAACTTTGTTGGCAATACACATTGCTGCTGTATTCTCCCAGTCTTCAAGTGGTATTTTCACTTATTTATGATGAAGTAGAAGTACCTAAAAGCTGAAGTTTTTGTTTCAATATGCTTTAACCCTTTATCAATTCCTCGTTTTAAAGTTTATGGGGTTTTTTTGTATCTTGTTAAAGAAATCCCTTGCTTCCTTTTACTGTCTAGGAGTAACAAGAGTTTCAGACTGTGTATGTGCAAGGCTACTTGGCCACATCCCAAGGATGGAAGGTGAAAGCCTGTAGCTCTTAGGACCAAGCTGGTGAAGAGGAAAGGCATGGAGAGGAAGAAGAAAGCAAGTTGGAAGACTGTCAGCCTCCCCCCACTGAGCTAGTCCTGAACAGCACAATTTTCTAGAGTTCCACTGGGCTCAGGTCTCCAGGGTAATGGAGTTCCTCTGGCCATAGCAACTAATATGCCTAAAAAGACTTCTGTCCTTGGACAGTGGGAGGCCCCCAAGTCCGAAAACCCAAGGGCCGCGTGGAGGATGGTGCAGACCACTCACAGGTCTGGGCATGATGAAAGCATCTCTGAATCTTTGTTCAGGGTGGATCTTAACTTTTGAGGACAGAGCTGGTCCCACCCACATTGGGAATTGTCTGCCCATGGTCCGCCTCAGAGAGGACTGGGGAAGGGGGCCGCTGAGTCTTGACAGGCTCTATGTCCATCCAGGTAAGAAGGGGTCCCAGGGTCCCTGAGTGGGCTAGTGAATCCAGAGCTGATGAGCCAGGACGGCTGCAAGGCTGAGCCAGCTCCTGGAATGAGATGGACAGGGAGCAGGGTGCTCAGTTTACCTCCAGAGGGCCATTTCCTCCAATCGTCACCTCTGCTCACACACCTCCTCAGGTGCCTCGAGTGAAATCTTTCCTCTCTCCTCTGCAGTTTCTGTGTCCTGAAGTCACCATCTCCCCCTTGCCACCACCAGGTGAGCTTAACCAGTAGCTGAGCTGACTCAAAACTTCAGGCTCCAAGAGGTGTCCCATGTGATCCTCTTCACCAGCACGGACCAGCCGCCCCTCTAAGGACATTTCTCCAGTGTTTTATAGCCTTTCCCAACAGCCTCGTCCTCTGTACTTCCACTGTCGCAGCTTAATAGGTTTTCTCTTCCCAGCCTCTCTTCTTCACCAAACTCTAATGTGAATCACAGTCCAAATGGCTTTTTGTTGCAGTTGGCAGATTGTTGGTGTCATTGCCTCCCAGGGAGTCAAGAAGTTTACCTCTCACTTGCTCCAGCCCGCACCTGGCTGAGACCTCCCTTCCCCAGAGTCCTTGTTTCTGCTCAGTGAGCCCAACTAATCTGAGACCAGCAGGGGATATTAATGTTCTGTGAATTCTGATGCATTTCCCAAAAGCTATAGGAGTTGAATGGAAATTTCCCTAATGTGATAAAAAGGAATTTTGAAAACATTTTACTATAATGAAAGCATATTTGTGTAGCGTGTACTTGTGTCGGTTACTTGCCTGGCTGTGCTCCTTGCTCATCTTCTTTCCCCCATCTTCATCCTGTAGTGTGTCATGGCAACAAGTAGGTGGTGGCAGCTTTACACACATGCACACACACGTGTATGCACACACACACACTCTCTCCGAGCTATTGCATTTGCCAAAAATAAATGAATGTTTGGATGAGCGAATGACCAAAACAAATGAATAAGTGAATAAATGAATGAATTAGGGCAGAGGAGAGGGGTATTGACAGGAGATACGTATATACCCTAACTGTTCAGAAAGTCAAGGAAACAGGCCATGGGAGCCAGAAAAATGTATCATTTCAGTGCAGAAGTAGAGTGGCTGAAAAAACAAACAAAAAAGAAGAAAGCAAAAGAATGGGGGCAGCAAAAGGTGAAACAGAAAGGACAAGATAAAGAAAGAGGGAAAGAAAAGAGTAGATTATATAGTGAATTCCAAGACAGGCTGTACATGAAAAGGTATTAATGTTGACTTAGATTCAAGTATTTCCTATTCCCCCTACATTCCAGGCACTGAGCAAAACACACATCCACACACATGGATTCACTGAATACTCACACCAGCCCTGGGAGGAGGCACTATTCTATTCACTCTACAGATAATTAAATCAGATCTGTGAGAAATGGAGACTTGCCTGATCTCATAGTCTTGTGCCTGAGGAGGGTGTTTCAGAGCTTCAAGGGATGCAAAGGGGACATAAAGACAAGGTCTTCATCTCTTCCCTCGGGGAGTTTCATGCTAGTTCAGGCAACAAAGATGACAGCTATGAATTGAAAAGACAGCTAGACAGAAAATAGAATCAGGGTTGAAAGGGGGTGACTCAGATACTACCTGCCACGTGAATTCAGAGAAAGATGGACCCATGAGGGACTGACCACTCAAGACAACATTCATGGCAAAGGTAAGGGATACCTTAAGGAGTAGATGGTGGAAGAAAGGGGTCCCAGGTGAGAAGAACCAACTAGATGAAGGCAAGGATGAGCCTGGTGTTCAGGATACAACAGAAATGTTATCCCAACTGGGATGGAAAGGGCCTGGGTGAGTGGAAATAAACTGGGTAGAAAAATAAGGCTGCACTCCAAATGATCATGACAGCCAGACAGAGGGTTTCCAGGGAAACCTGGATGTCAGTCACCCACATAACTTTCCCAACTTCCCATTAAAATATTGAAGATTCAACATTAGTACTTACTAAAAATTAGGTCCAATGGTCCATCTGTCCCCAGTTACTAACTACAACATTTATAAAACTGGATTGAGAAGCCCAATCAAAGGCAGATGTGAGAATGTTGGTCTCAACACAGAGAGAGGGCCCCTCATCCTTTCCCCTGCTGCCTGACCTTGAGTCCAGTATATAAAATCTATATGAACCAGAAAACCGGGCAGTCAGACCACAGAGCAGCTACTTTGAGAAGCAGGCAAAGAATTCTGTTCCTTCTTCCTCTGCCCACCATTAGCCCTTTTCTCATTATTTTTAACTTTTTAATAAAGTATTTATATTTTGGCTATATGTCTTAGTTGCAACATGCAAGATCTTTATAGTTGCGCATGAAAATGCTTAGTTGAGGCATGTGGAATCTAGTTCCCTGACCAGGGATCAAACCTGAGCTCCCTGCCTTGGAAGCTCAGAGTCTTAGCCACTGGACCACCAGGGAAGTCCCAGCCCTTTGCTCTTTATGTATCTGTTTATAGATTTCCACTTCCTAATCTAATGGAGCAGGCAGTGAAAAAGGTAAGGAAAAAGGGGAATGCCTGTCAAGAAGAGCCCCTATAGCAGTGATCTCTGAAGACTACTCCACTGTGCCAGTCTGAGGTCAGGCAAGAGGAGCTGAGAAGAAGCGTTTTGGTCCAGTGGGATGGAGGAGAACACAGCACTACTGACACAGGAACTGGGCTGAGAGCTCTGCCCCTTGACTTATTGCCCAGAGATGAATCTGGAAAGGAAACTTGACAAAAAGATAAGTAACAAATCGATGCTACAATGAGCCACACACTCCTCTGTGGACATACACAATGTCTGGGGAGGTCCTTGCTACTCTGAGGAGGAAATAAAGCAAAAGCCAAGATAGGACCTATGGAAATGGACCAAGGACCATGGGAGAGCATCCATCATCCTTAAGACTTAGAGAGTGCCGAGATCTGTGGGCATGGTTTCCCGCACACTCCACAAGGAAAACTGAGAAATCGTACTTGGCATTCTCTAACGGATAAGAAAAGATATGGCCTTCATAAAGCAGTGCAAAGAGAAAAAGATTTGAGATGAAAAGATGGCAGATATTATTATATGAAGAGGAAGATAAGGAAATATTACAGAGAAATTAAATAACATGTGGTGGAGGAATTAAAATAAAGGGAAATATATCAGATTGCTCTTACCTTAACAACATGATCAAACTTAGCATCATGAATGATAGGTTATTGGGCCATATAAAGAGTATAATGTTGTTATGAATTTCCTTGACAAAAATGTTTAGGCAGGCTCAATCACACCTACAAAGCAAGTTTCCACTTTGCAGCAAATACCAATGTTGAGGAACAATCTAAATTCACCAAGAGAAAATAATCAGACAATTCAGAATGTAGGAGAAGGTACAAGTTAATATCGAGGAAAAGTGTGCTCAGAGAGGGGGAAACTCTTCTAAATTAAGAGGCTAAAGAGGCAAAACAACGAAAAGCAAGTATTAACTTTGGCTACATACTGATTTGGGAAAAAGGGAGCTTGTGGGGGACATTTGAAGAAGTTTGAATATGCACCGGATATTAAATATTACAGAATTATTGCCAGTTTTAAAAATATGATAAAGTATTGAGATTACAGAGGAGAATTCCTTACTTTTTAAAAAATTTATTTAATTGATGAGATGGTTAGATAGCATCACCAACTCAATGGACATGAATCTGAGCAAACTCCGGGATATAGTGAAGGACAGGGAAGCCTAATGTGCTGCAGTCCCAGGGCGCCCGAAGAGTCGGACACCAATTAACGACTGAACAACAACAACAAATAGTTGATTTACAATGCTGTTTTCATTTCTGCTGTACAGCACAATGATTTGGTGATACATGCAGATATTCTTTTTCATGTTCTTTTCCACTATGGTTTATCACAGGATATTGATTATAGTCCCTGTGTCATACAGTAGGACCTTGCTGTTTATCCACCCTATGCATAACGGTTTGCATCTTCTAAACTCCCAGTCCTTCCCTCCCCCATCTTCCCTCCCCCTTGCCAAACACATCTGTTCTCTATGTCTGTGAGCCTGTTTCTGTTTCATAGGTAAGTTCCCATTTAGATGCCACACAAGGTGATATCATACGTTACTTGTCTTTCTCTCTTCACTTACTATGATGATCTCTATGTCCATTCACGTTGTAGAATGTCCTCACTTTTAAAAGATGCATGCCAAAGTACTTAAAGGGGATATGTTATATTATTTGCTATTTATATTCAAATGGATCAGCATTTTAAATATACATACATTACAAATAAACAAAATATTAACGATGATTGAAGCTATGTGATGATCATTAAATTATTCTTTCAATTTTTTCATTTGGCAATTTTTCATTAAAAGTTAAAAGTTGTAAAAAGTTGCTGGGAAGTCACAACGTGTCAATAAAGAGCAGAACTCACTCTGATCTGCTCAATCAGTCATGTGACCGCAATCTTGAGACGCACTCCCAGAAAGCAGAAGAAAAGACAAAGGCATAAAGACTATGAGAAAGACAGTAACAAGTATGTAGATGAGGCTGGTGGTGGTGGGCAGAGGGGGGCTCCCCGGGGGCTCCCCAGGTGGCTCAGTGGCAAAAAGAATCTGCCTGCCAAGCAGGAGACACAGGTTCAGTCCTGGGTCCGGAAGATCCCCTGGAGAAGGAAATGGTGACCCACGCTAGTATTCTTGCCTGGAAAATCCCATGGACAGAAGAGCCTGGTGGGCTACAGTCCGTGGGGTGGCAGAGTCAGACATGGCTGAGCGACTGATCAGCAACCATAGACAGAGAGCGTGAGCGCGCCTGAGGCGGTGTGAGTGAGAAAATAAGGAAGATATCTTATTTTCCGAGCAGCAGAAAAGAAAGAGAATGGGGATTCAACACAGGAATAATAAATGTTCCCAAAGAAGACATTAGAACAAGCAGAAGAAATAATCAAAGACATAATTTATAAACAAGTTACAGAATTGATAAGTTGCCTGAAAGTACAAAAGCATAGTCTGGATTCCAGGTACAATTAATTATCTGACCCATTTCTAAAAATCTTTTGGAAATAGTTTTTACTTATAAGGCATGCAAGAAAGTAATATAACTACCCAGAAAATGGAAAGTTTCTGTTTACATTATAAGCAAAGGAATGGATTTTATGTTGTAGACTTCTTAGCAAAGCTAAATATTTTTTAAGTTATATCCAGAGCATTTTGAGTCAAGAAAGTAAGATATTACAGAAAACCCCAAAAGAACCTATTGGCCAACTCAATAAAGATTTGAGAATTTTACTCCCATCCAAACTGTGATATACGGAAGTAGCAGAAAAATAGTCATATGCTCATGGAAAACACAACTTCTATGAAAAAAATTACACAAACTTATGTTCCACTTGACTGAAAGCTAAATTTCAGAACACGACTGGTAAAATCACATATAAACGTATTTATGTGTCCCTTCTCATTGAATCTGATTCCCAAACTTAGTCTGATTATGCGTCTCCCTAGGGCAAGGCTTGACCATGCAGAATCCCCTCGTCTCCTTCCTGCCTTCTGCTTCCACAGCTTTTCTAGCACCAGGAGGTGTGGTCTGAGCCATATGTATCACTCCATTCTTGGGACTGTATCTTCTGCCAGGCTTGATAGGAACAAAACAATAACTGCTGCTGTTCGTTCCAGCAGTTATGAACTGCTATAAATGATTAACATGGTAGGAGAAATGCTACCAGGAGAAATGCTAAACAAAGAACCTCTTTTTGCCTTCCATTAAAAATTTTAAGTATGGCCACATAATAATAAGGAACTTCAATAGTGATTTTTCCGCATTGTGAGTGGTACAAGATTTTTGGTTGTATTTTTGATGTTTAAAAAGTAACACAACACCAAAAAGCAAATATGAGGTCATCAGTCTCTATTCGCATCATCTGTTGTCATGTAAGACATATGAATGTTCTTGTGTTAATTACTCTTTAAAGAAATACATGTAGCGGGATCTTGGCTGTGTCACTTATACACACACAAAAGGCATATATATAAAGAGAGACTGGTAGAACATGAATGAGAAAGTGAGACAAAAACAAATCCTATTTCCCAAGCTGCAGAAACACTCCCTATGGAAATATTTGCTGATGTTAGAAGTTTCCCGTAGTGAGCCTCAGGGTGGGTGGAGCTTGTACATGCATACGCACACATGTACACAGGTGGGCACATTACATCTGCTTATATTTTCCAGCCATGAGATTTCTGCTTTGCTGAGTAGGGGATACAAAATGATGTGGTAATTGAATTGTTCCAAAACACAGAAAGAACTGGAGGAGACTCAGAGAATATAGCTCATTATGTGCAAAAAAAAAAACAAAAAGTGTTTTTTTTTTTTTTTTTTTTTTAGTACTAACAACTCTGTGAGGTAGGTGTTATTCCCCACTATACAGATGAGGAAACTGAGGTTCAGGGAAATTAAGTGACTCATCCAAGGTCCAAGAGCTAGTAAGCAACAGAACTTGGGGCTCAAACCAAACAATTTTGAAGACTCCCCTGGTGGCCCAGTGGCTAAGATTCCATGCTCCAAAGCAGGGGGCCTGGGTTCGATCCCTGGTGGGGGAATTAGATCCCACACGCTGCAACTAAGAGGAAGGTCAGTCTAATAAATAAATAAATAAAACCAAGCAAGTCTGGCAGCAGGACCCGTGTTCACGCTTTCCACTCTTCTTCACCGCCTGGGAAAGAGACCAGTAGGAGAAAAAGGAATTTAAATAAGCTTCTGCTGGATAAAATGTGATGTAAATTCTCTTCCTTGTGTTTCAACAAAGTGTTTTACAAAGTAGTCCTCCATAATGTGTGATAAAGTTGAACTTGTGTTTTGAGATACAATGAAATACCAAGTATGGTGTGGGTGTGGGTGTGGGTGTGTGTAGGTGTGTATGAAAAGACTAAGAATGTACAAGAAGGACTTCCCTGACAGTCCACTGGTTAAGTCATCATGCTTCCAATGCAGGGGGCAAGAGTGTGATCCCTAGTCAGGGAACGAAGATCCCACATGCCGAGCAGCCCAGCTAAAAAATAAAAAGAATGTAGAAGAATCTGGGTAATTCTTTTCTTTATATTTTCATTTCTGTAAAATTTCACTGTAAATGAGTACACTTTTATAGTCAGGAAAAAGAGATTATTTCTTAAAAATCAATTTATGTAATTTCATATTTGCCATATGATGTTGCATTTAAGATATTCATAGCAAATATGCTTGGAAAGAAACTCATTTAAATGTTAGCGATGGTTATAACTCGGTGGAAAAACTATGAGTAATCTCTTTTCCTTCCTTCCTTTCTACAATAACCATTCTTCCATTCTTTCTACAATAACCAGGTGTCAATTTTGAAATAGAAAAAAATTGTTCTAAGTAAAATCAAGAATGATACTTTTAGATGCAACAAGCAGTGGAGGAGGACATGAAGACAGAGGGTTTAAGGAAAGTTTGCCTGACTGTATCTGGAGTTGACTGGATCAAGGCCATGGAGATACAGAGGGTCCTGCTAGTGCAGTCTTGCCAGCTCTCCAGCCACGATGAGACTGATCCTCTCAGCTGACTGATGCACCTACAGATGCTCACTGAATGCCAGCCATGATCCAATCATGGGCCTAGGAATGATCAGGAAAAGCCTCAGATGGGAGACACGATGGACGAGGAGTTCAGATGATAAATTAAGTGTATGGGGAGCTCTAGAGTAAACAAGCAAACCAATGAATACACAGCTAGTTGTAGATAGCCAAGGAGGGGCGTGGAGGAAATAAACAAGATACTGATCAAAAACTAAGGGGGAGACAGTGAGGAAGGATCTCTGCTTTAGACAAGGGGAGCAGGGACGGACTCAAAGGTGTCATGGTTGGGCTTTGACCTGAAGGGTGAGAAGGAGCTGCCCTGGGAAGGTGTTCCAGGCAGGGGTACTGCAGGGACAGAGGCTGGAAGGAGAGCAGGAAGGACAGCCATGGGCAAGGCAGAGGGGCAGCAGCTGAGCTAGAAGGAAGCAGGCCGATCACTCTGGGCACCCCCCGGCCATACAGATGAGTTTCACTGGACTCCAAGTACAAGCAGAAGCCACTGGAAGGTTTTAATGATCCATGAATTATGTCTCAAAAGGTCACTCTCACTACTCATGGAGAGTGAACAGGAGCAGATGGACTGCCAAGAGGAGTCACTGGGTCAGGGCCACCCCTGGTGGGAGATGCTGGGCTTGGCAGGGTACTGTGGTGAACATGACTCGGCTGGCGGTCTTTCAAGAATCCGCTCACCTGTGCTTCCCATCTGAGGCTTTTCCTGATCCTTCCCGGGTAGGCTCATGATCCCCTCGCCTCCCCTACAGATGTCTTTGGCTGCAACTGCAGCCCATGATTGACTTGCTGTGTGCATGTCCATCTCATTCTTATAGAAGGTCAGCCTCATTCACCTCTAACTGGTGCCACACACAGCAACTGGCAGGTAGCAATTGAACACCTACATACCACCTGCCTTCTGCTTGGCAATGTACAGGACATGTATAATTTTAATCTTGACAATAGCCTAATAAGGGAGGTATTATTGTTCCCACTTTACAGATTAGAGACTGAGGTTCAGAGAGACTGAGAAATGCATCCAAGGTCACATAACTGGGAAATAAGACAGCAGGGCTTTGAATGCTGGGCTAGGAGGCTCCCCGGCCCACACCGCTATTGAGTAGAGGTTCACTAAATATGTGTTGAATGAAGGACGAAGAGATGAGATCCTGGACGAGGGCAGGTGTTGATGAGACTAGACATAAAGAATTTGTTGCAAGAGAAATCTCAAAAGAGAGTGAAAAATCTGAGTGAACATCGGTGCCTATTGACTGAGGGAGGAAGCAATCATTCGAGACAGCCTCAGCATGGTGCAGCTGGGTGACTGGAAGCACAGAGGGACAGTCAGGTCATGGAAGTGGCCAGGAGTAGAGAGCTGTCCTAAGAGAGAAGATGGTGTATCTGGTCTAACGTGAGGACCTGTTCAAACAGATCAGAGGTGACTCGGATGCGTCACAGAAACAACAGGGGAAGACAGCTTGGAGCAGATGGCTCTCAACGAGATCAAACTGCTTCTTTGAGTTCAAATGCATTAAAAACAAACCTTGCCACCTTTTGAGGACCCAAAATTGCAATACCACCTAAGAAAATTTTGCAGCTTGATATGGAGAAGAGAATCAAACTGGGTCAAATAAGGTCATGAAGTTCATGTCCACCCACACACATCTTCCACCCCCAGATGCTCAGCAGCCACGAGGGAGGAAGACAGAACACAGCCATGAAGCTTCTGGTCACAGTGGGCAGATTTCTCCCCAGACTCAGATAACGGAAGACTCCTGAGTCTCCTGGCAGCTCACCCAAAAGGAGAGGCTCCCTCCAACCCACAGCAGGAACACAGGGCTCCAGCTGTGCCTGCCATTGTCCTGTAGGGAGCCATATTTTAACCTTATGACTGCTCTTTGGGGATTAGTAGAAATGTGTGATATAGGGTCTCTGCAGGCCCTCCTCGAGATTTTCAGAGATGTGTTCTTTTTTAAGAAAATAATTTGTATTGGAATATAGTTGCTTTACAATGTTTGGTTAGTTTCTGCTGTACAGCAAAGTGAATCAGCTACACATATACACATATCCCCTCCCTTTTGGATTTCCTTCCCTTTTAGGTCACCACAGAGCACCTAGAGTTTCCTGGGCTATACAGTAGGTTCGCATTAGTTATCTGCTTTATCCATAGTATAAGTGTATACATCAGAGACCTGTTCTTTGATAGAAATGCAGCAAGGAGTTTACAGACAATAAAGTTGGAGAAAAAGAAAATAATTCATGCTCTTGGCATAAACAGAAGAGGATGGAAACTCACTTTCTTGTATCTCACTTTCTTATAATTGGTGTTGCCAGGCAGCAGAAAGGAACATTGCTAGAAGTGCCTGCACCCCTGCCAACACATGCCTCCCTCTGGCCCACGCCCCTCTCTCTCACTCCCCTTTGCCAACCAACCAGGAAATCTGCAACAGGCACAATCCAGCAAAGAGGTCTTAGCAGCCCTGCAGCTATGCCTGAATCTGAGATCTCAGATACGCAAGCGTGCATCCCAGGAGATGAACTGCTCATTGTAACTGCTTGGCATTCGCTAACTAACAAGGTAAAAGGATTCCACCTTGGCTGGGACTCATGAGGTGGAAGAGGCAGGAAGAGTAGAAACAAGAGGATCCAGGAAGAGACAGTCAGACTCTACCTAGGATCAAGGGAGGAGGAGTTTGACTGCTTAAGGGCAATGTTCAGCTGCTCAGTCGTGTCTGACTCTGTGTGAACCCATGGACTGTAGCCCGCCAGGCTCCTCTGTCCATGGAATTCTCTGGGCAAGAATACTGGAGTGGGTTGCCATGCCCTTCTCCAGGGATCAAACCCACATCTCTTTCGTCTGCTGCTTTTGCAGGTGGGTTCTTCTATTTCTAGCACCACCTGGGAAGCCCTGCTTAAGGACCAGGGTTCCCAACCTCCGGGATCTAGTGCCTGATGATCTGAAGTGGAGCTGATGTAATAATAATAGAAATAAAGTGTGCAATAACATAGTGTGCTTGAATCATCCTGAATCATCCCCCTTTCCCCCAGTCCATAGAAGAATTGTCTTCCACAAAACTGGTCCCTAGTGTCAAAAAGGTTGGGGACCGCTGATCTAAAGGAGAGAGGTGAACCCTCACAAGTGTCTTGGAAACAAAAAAGCTTTGCATTGGCGAAAGGAGAAAAGAAGTGAAGTGGGAAAAGAAGAGGAGAAGGAAGCAATTAAGATCCAGTGAGGGACATTTCCAAAAGCCAGAAAGCTCAAATCCGGCACTAGACCAGAGGGATAATGTCAACTCACCTTAGCAGAGTGTGACAAACTGCTATTTCTTTTCCTAACCTAGAGTACTGGCCAAAGAACTCTTCTGAAGTTCAGTTGTAGAGCTGCAGTTACACAGCCTCTTTTGTATTCCTGAGCCCTCCAACTGTTTCAGGCCCTCAAATAATTGGCCATCCTGAAGAGCTATAAAATAACCCCACCAAGGGGCTTTCAGAAGCTTTTTACAGCTCAGATCTCCGAAACCATCAGTAGACAGGGCCATTGCAGCAGCCCTTCTGTGGGTTCCTTTTCAGTGGTACATGGACAACTGGCTCTAGAGAGGGGACAACCATGATCACCCGTAAGGGTCTCTCCAGGGCTTGCAAATTACCTGCCATGGCAATGGCCCCATAGAACTTCACAGCCCCAAACTGCCATAGAGAAAGCCAGCTTCCTGCATTCCCAAAGCCTGGTTCCCTTAGGCATAATGAGGTGACATGGCTTTTTGCCGTTCATCACTTCACCCCTTTGCCAACATTTATTGAGCACCCACCATGTGTCAGGGGCCAGGGACATAAAGGTGAAGATAGGGAAACTCTACAAAGAGAGCTGCCTTCTTGATGCTCACAGCCTAGCTGAGTGATGAATGAGGAAATTGGATTCAAGGGGAAAACTGTGACACTGATGACAAGATGGCAAATGATGGCAGCATAGGGTGAAAGAAAGCTTCTATTTGAGCCAAATTTGTCAGGTAGCAGAGTGAGAGGAGAGTTTGTTGAATCTAGGCGAGGGACCACAAGGGCATGGGACTTATTTTAAAGGCTTCTCTCAATGACCAACTTGATGCTGAAGTCCTCAATGGTCTGCTGTGTTTGGTTTCTATCACTGCGTAACTAATTAACACCAACTCAGTGGCTTAAAATAACACCCATCTACTACCTTACAGCTTCTGTGGGTCAGAGTTCAAGCATGGTAGAGTCCAGTCTTATGGATTCATAATCCAGTGACATAGCTGGGTTCTCCACGTGGAGTCTAACAAGACTGAAATCAAGGCATCAGCTGGGCTATGTTCCTTTCTGGAGCTTGGGGTTGTGACTATAGGATGGAAACGCTTGTTTTCTTTTTTGCTGAATGTCCAGGGACCACTCTCAGCTTCTAGAGGCTGCCCTTAGGCCCTAGCCATGTGGTCCCCTCCATATTCACAACAGGCTATTTGGTACTTCTAGGGCATCAGGTGAATCGCTAACAGGTTGCTAAGATGGAGACGTCTATAACAAAACCTAATCAGGAAGGAGTCACAGGTCTCAGCCATACTCGAGAGGAGAGGAGTACATAGGTGGGTGCACCAGGGTCTGAGCGTCTTGGAGACCATCTCAGAGCTCTGCCTGTGCTAAGTCACTCAGTCGTGTCCAACTCTTTTTTGACCCCATGGACTGTAGCCCACCAGGCTCCTCGGTCCATGAGATTTTCCAGGCAACAATACTAGAGTGGGTTGGCATTTCCTTCTCCAGGGGATCTTCCCAACCCGGGGATAGAACCTGTGTCTCCTGCATTGTCAGGCAGATTCTTTACCACTGCACCACAAGGGAAGTCCAGAATTCTGCCTAAACATTCACAAGTTTCAGTCCAATGGGAAGACGTTACTCTTTTTGGTGTGTGATTTCTAGAACAGTTGACCATTTCTATCCTTGACATTCATACTACTTTCTTGGTTCCTCGCTTTCTCGATTTTCCTCCTATTTTTTCTTTTCACTTTCTTTGTTTCCTCCTGTATCTCTTTTACAGTTATTTAATGTGAAAGACAACATACATACATAAAAGTGTATGAAGCATAGCAGCCCATTGCAGGGAACTATCTGCTTATATCTTTTGTCCATTTTTCTTTTGTCTTCTTACTGATTTTCATGATGTCTTTATATGATCTGAATATTTGCCCTTTGGCGGTTATATGTGTTGCAAACATCTCCAGTTTTGTTTCCTATTTTTTCAGTCTTTTAATAATGTCTTTTGATGAACAGAGGTCTTATTTTAATGCAGTTAAATTTGTCAATCTTTTATGAACTTATTCTCTTTCTTGGACCTTGACTTTGCCTGTCCTCTAGACAGTTTTTCACCTATGATTTCAACTATCACCTCTATCCTGATGCCTCTCACCTCTGTCTCCAGGGAGAAGTTTCTTCTATTCTTTGGATATAAGACTTGACCTGCCTGCTGGATGGCTCCAGCTACACATCCCATAGACAGCTCACACCAATTTACCCTAAACTGAACTTGCCCCTCCAAGTCCACCTATGAACACACTACCACCCTAACCCTGTATTTCCTAGCTCTGTGACTGGCACAGCCTTGGTGGTGGTGGTGGTTTAGTTGCTAAGTCGTGTCTGATTCTTGCAACCTCATGAATTGTAGCCTGCCAGGCTCCTCTGTCCATGAGATTCTCCAGGCAAGAATACCTAACCAATCACAAAGCGAGGATCTTGTGAAATTATCCTGACATCTCTTTCTTTCACAAGAAGCATGTTTTGCTGACTCCGTAATCTAAATCTTGCTCTAATCTGTCTTCTTTACATCTCCAGGGGCAGAACATTGGTTCTACAAGACCAGGAACCTTGTCTAGCTTTTGCATTACCATCTTATCAGTATATGATAATGATTAAGAGCATGGGTTCTAAAGACCAGTTACCTGAGTTCAGATCCTAGCTTTGTCATTTACTAGTTGTGTAAGCAAGTGTAAGTTATATGACCTCTTCTCTCTCAGTTTCCCCATTTGCAAAATGGGAATGATAATTGTCCTGATTCATAGGATTGTGGTGAGGATAAAATCAGTTAGTTCCTGTGCAGTGTTCTGAACAGAGTAGGGCATTAACACCCAATAAACACTGGTTATTATTAATAATATCATATCCAACCATAGCCTTGACTAGATGGACCTTAGTCAGCAAAGTAATGTCTCTGCTTTTGAATATACTATCTAGGTTGGTCATAACTTTTCTTCCAAGGAGTAAGCGCCTTTTAATTTCATGGCTGCAGTCACCATCTGCAGTGATTTTGGAGCCCAAAAAAACAAAGTCTGACACTGTTTCTACTGTTTCCCCATCTATTTCCCATGAAGTGATGGGACCAGATGCCATGATCTTCGTTTTCTGAATGTTGAGCTTTAAGCCAACTTTTTCACTCTCCTCTTTCACTTTCAACAAGAGGCTTTTTAGCTCCTCTTCACTTTCTGCCATAAGGGTGGTGTCATCTGCATATCTGAGGTTATTGATATTTCTCCCAGCAATCTTGATTCCAGCTTGTGTTTCTTCCAGTCCAGCGTTTCTCATGATGTACTCTGCATAGAAGTTAAATAAGCAGGGTGACAATATACAGCCTTGACGTACTCCTTTTCCTATTTGGAACCAGTCTGTTGTTCCATGTCCAGTTCTAACTGTTGCTTCTTGACCTGCATACAGATTTCTCAAGAGGCAGGTCAGGTGGTCTGGTATTCCCATCTCGTTCAGAAAAGTTATGACCAACCTAGATAGTATATGCAAAAGCAGAGACATTACTTTGCCAACTAAGGTCCGTCTAGTCAAGGCTATGGTTTTTCCAGTGGTCATGTATGGATGTGAGAGTTGGACTGTGAAGAAGGCTGAGCACCGAAGAATTGATGCTTTTGAACTTTGGTGTTGGAGAAGACTCTTGAGAGTCCCTTGGACTGCAAGGAGATCCAACCAGTCCATTCTGAAGGAGATCAGCCCTGGGATTTCTTCGGAAGGAATGATGCTAAAGCTGAAGCTCCAGTACTTTGGCCACCTCATGCAAAGAGTTGACTCATTGGAAAAGACTCTGATGCTGGGAGGGATTAGGGGCAGGAGGAGAAGGGGACGACTGAGGATGAGATGGCTGGATGGCATCACGGACTCGATGGACACGAGTCTGAGTGAACTCCGGGAGTGGGTGATGGACAGGGAGGCCTGGCGTGCTGCGATTCATGGGGTCGCAAAGAGTCGGACACAACTGAGCAACTGAACTGAACTGAACTGAAGGTACATATGTTACTGTAGCATTTATCAAATCATACTATAACCTTTTGTTTACACATCCACCCTACCCACTGGGCTGTGAGTTCCTTGATGCTGAAAGCCAGATCTTATTCAGATTTGTATTCCTAGCCAGAAGCACAGGGTCTATAGTAGAAGCTTAATATATGGTTGTTGAATGGTGGTTAGTTTAAGAAGTGCCTAATAAACCTTGGAATTTGTATTTCCCTGAATCTTGTTTTGGTTGTTACCTTTTTAATAGAAATAGTCACTAATGCTTAGGTTTACAAGTTTATTGAGTTCTAATTTTGTCCTTTAGAATGAACAATGCCAGTATCATTCATTCATCCGTTAACCACCAATAAATGTTTATCTGGAGACATTTGTCAAATACTGGATTTGAAGTGTACATATCAGACAAGCCTCTTCTCCTTATAAGGTTCACAAATTATTAAGTCTATTAAGTATTAAAAGGAGAGCATGGAAAACTATATTCACTATCTTGTGACAAATCATAATAGAAAAGAATATATATAAAAAGGATGTATATATATGTTTGTGTGTGTGTGTGTGTGTGTGTGCTGTGCTTAGTCACTCAGTTGTCCCCAGCTCTTTGCAACCCTGTGGACTATAGCCCGCCAGGCTTCTCTGTCCATGGGGATTCTCTAGGCAAGAATCCTGGAGTGGGTTGCCATGCCCTCCTTCAGAGGATCTTCCCAAACCAGGAACTCAACCCAGGTCTCCCACATTGCAGGCAGATTCTTTACCCTCTGAACCACCAGGGAAGCCTAAGAATACTGGGTGGGTAGCCTACCCCTTCTCCAGGGGATCTTCCCAGACCCAGGAATCGAACTGGGGTCTCCTGCATTGTAGGTGGATTCTTTACCACCTGAGCTACCAGGGAAGCCCATATATTTGTGTACATATATGTACATATATGTATGAAACTGGATCACTTTGCTGTACAGCAGTAATTAACACAACATTGTAAATCAGTAAAATGTCAATAAATTTTTTTAAAAAAGTATTAAGGGGAGAATGTACCAGTAAACACAACAAACACAATGGGTATATAAAATTACAAACTGAGGGGAGAGTTGTGAAGAAAAAGAACAGGATATGAGGAGAAAGAGTTACAGGAGGAGCCTCCTTTAGATAGAAGGGATGGGAACTTCTCCTTGAAGAGGTGCCATTTGAGGGGAGACAAAGGATGGACAGGAGTGAGTTGTGCAAAGTCGTGGGGAAGGGACCTCACAGGCAGAAAGAGCAGTGTATGTAAGGAGCCTAAGCAAGTGAAAGGCAATTGGTGAGGCTGGAGTCTGGGAGGTGAGGGTTAGGGAAGTGAGCCTGCAGAAGCTGCCAGGGCCTTGGTCTGCAAACTGGATACTAATCTCAGTGAATAGGGAACTAACTGAAAGTTAATCGGGGGAGTGACAAGAACCTCTAAGAGGGCTGTGCCTGTGAGCACCCTGTGTACCATTCTGGATTTTAATGGACAAAAAAGCAAGAGCCCTCAGTCCTGATTACATCAGCAAAGACTTTGATCACCTTCTCCTCCCCTGGCATACTGAGAAGAGATGGCCTTCAAAGGACACATGTGAGAAGATCCTAAGCTGTCCTGGCCATTCAAGTGAAAGTTGTCATCTCCCTCAAATGACCCCATCTGTCCAAAGACACAGTCAGGTAGTCAGGACCTAAGGGTCCTTTCAGGCCTGACATGAGTCCCCTGAAGCCAGGTGGATGGAAACAGAATCCAAGCCGGTGCCAGCCTGGGGAGAGAGCTTCATTGTCCCTGGGGAGACCTCACAGCCTGGAACATTCTCCCTCCTCCCCTATCTATCCCCAGCACCCTTGCTCCGGCGATTTGCAAGGCCCCCCGCTGGCCTTGCCGTTCCACCAGGACAAAGCAGGGTAAATATGCTGTGAACCAAGCTCTTCCAGGTGCTCTCGGTTCCACGAACAAAAAAAAAAAAAAAGGAAGACTGACCCCCACCACCAGCAAGGCTCTGTTTCCGATCAGGTTTGGCGGCTGGGGCTCCCAGCTCTCAGCCCTCACTGGATGCTCTTGCAGACCGCACCTCCCACCCATTCCTGGCAGCCCGAGTGTGAGCGCGCCTCCCTCTCCGCAGCCCCACTGGGGGTTAGGGTTGAGCAGGAAAGCGGCTCCATCACTCTGCACAGCGGCCCTTCAGACCTTCTTGAGACAATCTGTCACTCACACTTCAGCTGCCAGTCAAGGACGGGAGCCGGGAAGACTCTACGAAGAGATCCTTGCGCTGAAATTAAGTGCCAGGGTTTCACCCGGATCTTTCACACCTTGCCGATCCTATCACCCAGTTCCCCGGTGAGTGGGAGTCAGCTGTTTTGATTACACCCGAGCTCCCCTTGTTAGTGGGGGTTTGGGACTCAACAACCCGCGCAGTTTGTGCACCCACCCTCACGGTCCCCTCACCCCAGTCCTGCTCAAGACAGGGCCATGTCTGTCCCCTAAACTGGGTTTCCTCCCAGAGAGCCACTCCACCACTTTCTGATCAGCACCTCTCCTTAACCGTTTGGTTGCACGGGCCTCTGGGGAGTCGGTTCTCGCCCCAGAGGAGGTGAGGGTAGAGAAGAGAGAAGGATCACTGCTCTCATAGGACAGAAAGGGTCTGTCTTCTCCTGAGTTCTTCAGACAATCCCGGGCTTCCTTCCTCAAATCACGCCAGCTCCTAGCTGGCACTCGCTGGCTGAAATGTATCAAAATGTTCCGCTTTTAGCCTGGGGTTTGGCTCCACAGAAGGAGAACTGCAGCCGGAGTCAGAGCGCATGGTCTTGCCAGCTTCTGACTGTGTCTCCGAACCACTTCTCCAGTTCCTCGGGCATGAGCTCCTCCCTGTGCGATGGGAAGAGAAAGGGAAGCGAAAGCTGCCCTGGAGGATCTCGAGGGACATTCTGGGAGTCTACAGAGGTGGCAGCTCTGCGGGTCTCCCAACCCTGGACGCCCGCAGCCCTTATAGACGGCCCCTCTCCCTGGATCCAGGGCGCCCCACGCCCCCAGCATCCGCGTCCCTCCCTCCCGACCCCCCAAGTCCTTGGCTCCGCTATATTCTTCCTCGTCGGATGGACACTTTCGCCCGTCCCCGCAGCCGCAAGGTCTGCGGCACACATCCGAGGAGCCTCAAGATTCGAGCAGGAGGGCCGCTCGCCAGAAAGAACAACGAGGTTACCTGGGCTGAGGGGGCGGGGCCGGGCCGGGGGCGGGGCCTGATCCGAGAAGCTTGCGTTCTTGGTTACTATGGTAACGCGTCAACACCCTGCGCGGAAGTGGTGTTGTGGGCTGCAGACGCGGTGGAGGCGCCGAGTTGGGGCGTGCGGCTGAGATGGTGAGGTCCCGGGTGTAGAGGAGAACCTCAGATGGGGACCTCACGTGTTTTCAATTGTGTTGGGGTTCTGGGCGAGGAAAATGAGGATCTGGGAGGGGGAAAGAAGTTGGGTGTGGGGGATCCGGCCTGGCGGGCGGGGCCTGCCCGGGGGCGGGGCCGGCGAGGTCTTCCGGGGCCCCCGCGGGGGCTCAGCTTCTGCGACTGCGAGGAGTGAGCGGAGGTGTGCGAGGCGCGGGCAGACTTCCCCGGAGGTGAGAGCTCTGCAGCAGACGAGGGCAGGTCAGGGCTGCTGGCCCCCGGCACACGAGGGCAGGTCAGGGCTGCTGGCCCCGGCAGGGACGAGGCGGGGGCCTGGAGCCCTCAGGGGGGCGGGGAGCCAGCCACCTGTGACCACCGGGCGCCTCTTCCACTGGCAGAGGTGTCCTGGGTTGTTTACAGCTCTCCTCCTGCGCCTCGGGCGCCCATTCCCTGGAAGCATTCCCTGGACCTCGCTCTTGGCTTCTCGAGGGGCATCCCTGGGGGAAGGGAGAAAGGGGGAGCACATGGATACCTTGCCAGCGGGACTCTGGAAACTTTGGCTGTAAGGAAGTCACTTGCACCTCCACCTTGGAACAGTGCTATCAGACTTTCCCCTTTTCACTTTCGTCCCCACCCTGAGAAGGGCAGGTGGCTTCACTATCTTCCTTAGAAAAGGGAAATAGCCACCTTCAGAAGGACCACTGGAAATCCCAGAAAGTTACTGAGCTGCTCTACAAAAGGCCTTGAACCCCCACTTCTCCACCCCCATAACACCAGGTAGAGCAGCCTGGCAAAGACTCTGAGGTAAATAGTTTAAAATGAAAAATCTGCTGTGAAGATAAGAGCATAGTGGCAACACTCCTGGGAAACCTGATGGAATTCCTGATGGAGTGATATTTTTTTAAGGGACGAGGACAGGGTTAGTGGATTGTCATGAGGTGAGGGGTGTTGTCCCAGGAAGTCCGCTGAGGCCGTGTTGGGTGGGAATTGATGGCGGGGGGTTTCCCTTGCAGTGGGCTAGCTGTGTAGTCACCTGGTATTTCGAACAGCTGTCCAGCACCTGGACCCAGAAGCAAGCAGGTAATCCCAGTGTCCTTCAGATAGGTGCCCTTGCTGGGCAATGATCCAGCGCATATGATGTCGTCAGGTGCGTCTGGGATGCTGCCCTCTTGCTCAGTGCCTGGAAGAGGCTGATAGTGACCACACACTGATGTTGGAGAGCTGCCCCGGGGAGCAGCCAGACCCTGGCCAAGTGTGTGTCATTCGATCACTTCTCCCTGCATTTACTCAGCCAGGCTGAGTATTGACCAATCTGTCCAAAAACTCCTGGACTCTCAGACTCACTTCATCCTTGTGCTTGTGGACAGAAAGCAGTGGCCAGCAGCTTCCCCTTGTGCCCAGCATCCACATCCCTCCCTCCCAACATGGGGAGGGCACAGTCCATCAGAAAGGAAACCTTGGAAGAGGAACCTGGGAGAAGGTCTGTGGGGCTCGATGCTGATCCCTGAGTTGTGGGATTGTGAGGACATTCCAGAGGGTTCCCAGAGGAGGGAACCAGGCCAACACTAGTTACTGAGTGTATTTTAACAATCCTTTTGACCACACCCCTGCATATCAGCCTTCTGGTGCTCCTGTTCTAAATGACTGCGCAGAATCATCCATTCCCTCAGGTATTAGAGCTCTGAGTAGATCAAGAATCTTTTAGAGTCTGTGGTTTGAATGCAGAGCCATCCCTGCCAGCTTTGGGGGTTTGTTTCTAAGGAGGCAAGGCTTCTGAGGAAGTTGTATCCCAGAGCTTTCTTTGTTTATTTCCCTGTCTCCGGAAGTTTGGGTTGCTGAGTGCTGAAATCAAAAAGGCCTGTTTGTCTATTCCTGCTCACAGACTCGGAGAGCAAGAAAACACTGAAATGTGAAATGACTGAATCCACTATGTTTGTTTCCCTTTTTGTTTTGTGGGAAAGAATGCAGAAAGCAGATGGAAATCTTCAGCCAGGTCTCAAGCTTTGGGAATTCCCAGTTCTGTTTTTGCAGTGCCTTCCCTAATATGGGGGCTTTGACTTACAGTGTGCTCAGCTCTGTGGGACCAACTCAAGTTGGTTGAGGGAATGTTCCTGCCCTTTAGAAGCTTCGAGGTTCAGAGGAGGAGAGAAACCAGCACCTGTGTAACAGAGCATTCAAGTGAAATTGTGTGGCATGGTCTGCTTTTTCAAGAAGGTAGCCCGTGTGGTCTGGAAAAGGCAGAGAGGCTCCGGGAGCTGCTTAGTCTTCAGCTGCATTTAGAAACAATGGTGAGGCAGCAGGCAAGGCAAAGGGGAAAAGCCCCTGAAGCTCAGAATAAGCAAAGGCACTCTCTCTCCCCTCCGCCATGCAGTCCACATTCTCTGCCTTCCTTCCCAGCTCCACCTCCTACCAGTGTCAAGCGCCCTCTGCCACACTGACCTCTCATGCCATTCTGACCAGGCCTCTTCTGTATGCCTCTCTCTCCTTGCACTTGCTGTCCTGTGCCCAGGATTCTCTCTTTTGGGGAATCCTCTGTTTTTTGTTTGCAGCGGAGGGGAGAGCATATTTTGAGCTCTTTTCTTTGGCCACAGCATGGCACGTGGGATCTTATTTCCCCAACCAGGGATTGAACTCTCATCCTTTGCATTGGACGCTCAGAGTCTTAACCACTGAACCACTAGGCTAGTCCCTCTCCTCCATTCGTATGTTCTTTTCATGTATACAAACACACACACACACACACACACACACACACAAACATTTCGCATCAGGGAAATCCCCAGAGTCCTCTGGTTTTTAGGAAGCATAAATAGCATCTCAAATAGCACCTTTCCCAAGGAAGACTTCCTTGGCTGGCTGCTCCCCTGGTCTTCAGGAGAGGTGGAGGGCTCCTCCTTCCCCTCCACTGCCCCATGACCGAACATCTACTGAAGCCTATGCACTCTGTGTTGCCCAGTTGGCCTGAGGGGTTTTGCCCCACCAGCTGAGTCTGGGCTGTGTCTTACTCGTTTAGCAGTCTGCTTAGTTTCTGGCACACAGCAGACAGCACTCAGTAAATGATTCCTGATTGAAATTCAGCCATATGTGGGCACCAGGAAGCACCTCACTTACTTGTGGGTTAAGTGCTATTATTGGGAATTTAAAGACTGGATAAGCTTGGTGGAGGAATTTGGGTTTAATTCGGTGGCAGTACTTAAAGCCCTTAGCAGCCCTGGGAAGATCCCCTGGAGAAGGGAATGACAACTCACTCCAGTACTCTTGCCTGGAGAATCCCCATGGACAGAGGAGCCTGGTGGGCTACAGTACATGCAATCACAAGAGTCGGACATGACTTAGTGACTAAACCACTACCACCACTGCCTCAGAATGGACTGCAACGTCCTTCTTGATCTGGCCCCAGAGTGTCCTCTCCAGCCTCCCCTCCCACCAGTTCACATCTTGAACTTACACTTCCATCTTATGAACCAGTTGGATCACAGCAGACTCAGGCCCGGACTCCCTTGACTCTGTTGTTTGACAGCCTCTTCCAGGAAGGCCCACTGCTGTTGAGAGCTTACCCTTCCCCATCCATAGCACTCAGCATCCGGATCCCCTGAGTGTAGAGGTCCCTGAAGCTGGGTTTGCATGTCCTCCTCTGGGCCTCACTGCCTGCCAGCACATCCTCTCACAGCATCATGCCCTCTTGCGGCTGCCTCCTGCTCCTGACTCTTAGCTCCCAGGTCACTTGGGCTGGGTTTGTCCTTGATGAAGCCCTCTCAGCTAACAACTTTCTTAGGAGAAAGTGCCCAATAAATGGGCATTGGATAGAAAGCTGAACCATCTATCCAGTGCCTGTTTATGCCATTTCCATTGGTTGGAATTGTAAAAGCAAGGGCAACACGAGAGATGTTTGAAAGGAAAAAGTAAGACTTGGTGATGAGCAATATGAAGAAGGAAAAGAAAAGGTTGGCATATAATTCTGCGAGGCAGGGGGAATTGGACTCAGGGAAGGTCCACTCCATGACTCTGAGTGCCATGCAAAAATGTTTCTATTTTCTGAAGGATTTTCCAAAATACTGTTAAGTCACCTTGAGGGTATTCTTGCATCTAAAGTTATTGCAGGATGCCCAAGTGGGGATGTCCTTTAATCAGCAGAAATGTGCACTTTGAGTGCAGATGTGATCAGGGTTAGAGGGAGGTGAAGGGAGCTCAGAGAGGACGGTCCAGCTTGTGAAAACGAATGCAATCACTGCAGGAAGAAACTAAGCTGAGGTCTTGGGGAGAACCTATATTCTGGGCGGGGGGGGGGAGGGTGCTGGGAGAGAGGAACTGATGGAAAACAGAGAGAAGAAAATCAAAGAAGCCACGGGAGGAGATAGTTCAAGAAGAGATGCGTGGCCAAAGCTGTCTGTACCAAAAAGAATGGCGATTCAAACAAAACGGATGAGAAGGAGGCGAGCTTTGCGAGTGGCACTCCCATAGGAAAGCCAGATCTCATGGGGTCAAAAGAAGCTGATTAATGGGCAGTGGAAACATTGGGTGGAGTCTTCAGACCTCACATCTGTGGAATTTGGCTACGGCAAAAGGATAAATTTTTTTCTCAGCAGGAAGTGGGGAGGGGTCATGTCAAGAAAGGATAGTTTTGTTTGTTTTGTAAGAGATCTAACCATGCAGGAGGGAAGAGCCCATGTATGCTAAGAAATATGGATGACTTGACCTGCTCACATTGGTTGTGTTCCATTTAACCTTGCTCCCCAACAGTTGCCCCAGGGAACTCTCATTTGGGGTAAGCTCCTAAGCCATGGTACTGCCAAATCCAAGGAGATGATGTTGCAACCTGGAAGCAGTTCATCCTCACCTCCCTGACCCGTGGTAAACTCATCTCAAGTGCCCCAAACTTGACTTTGCTTCATAATGGTGTGGGCCAGATGTTTTCTCCTTACTGTGCACAAATTCATGACACCAGTAACAATAGCAGACACACAAACAGCATTTACTCTGAGCCAGACACTGTTCTGAGTCCCTGTAAGATGAGTCTCGTTCTTATTCTCATTTTTCTGATGACAAAAATGAGGCCCAGGGAGCTCACCCAATGACACAGTGGTGAGGGGCGAGCAGGGTTCCAACTGGGTGTGTCTGGCTTCAGGGTCTGTGTACTTAAAGTGAAAAGAAAATGAAGTCGCTCAGTTGTGTCTGACTCTTTGCGACCCCATGGACGCCCACCAGGCTCCTCCATCCATGGGATTCTCTAGGCAAGAGTACTCAAACCGCTACATTAATTAGGGTGAGCAGCTCATGCTGTACTGTAGATGGATGTTTGTGATTCCAGCTTTATTGCAGAATTCTTAGTCGTGGTGCTGCTGACAGCTTGACTTATCCAAGGTCATCAAATCCATTTATCTATCTGTCTGTTCATTGTGGGTTAGACTAGCTTTACTAGTCATAAATAATTTAATCATGAATAAATATCTACTACATGCAAGACACTGCCAGGGACCCAGAAATATGACCTATATGTGTCATCTCATTGAATCTTCATAACCACTCTTTTCTGTAGACAGGCCAACTGAGCCAGCATTTGAAGGTGGCCATAATGAAGGCCATAATAAATCCGCCTACAATATGGGAGACCTGGGTTTGGTTCCTGGGTTGGGAAGATCCCCTAGAGAAGGGAAAGGCTAGCTACTGCAGTATTCTGGCCTGGACAATTCCATGGACTGTATAGTCTATGGGGTTGCAAAGAGTCGGACACGACTGAGTGACTTTCACTTTCAAGTGCTTTACAATATCGTGTTGGTTTCTGCCATACATCAACAGGAACCTGGGTGTGGACCCTTTTGGGCTTCCCTAGTGGCTTAGATGATAAAGCATCTGCCTGCAGTGGAGGAGACCTGGGTTCGATCCTTGGGTCAGGAAGATCCCCTGGAGAAGGAAATGGCATTTCCTTCTCCAGTATCCCTGCCGGAAAACCCCATGGTCGGAGGAGCCTGACAGGTTACAGTCCATGGGGTCACAAAGACTCGAACATGACTAAGCGACTTCACTTTCACTTTTCATAATGAAGGCATGATGGAAAACCACTTTCAGCCCTAAGTTTCTGTATTCTGAGGTTCATGGTCAGAGACTTAACTGGTTCTAGAGTATTTCGAGGCTAATTTTCTTTTCTTTCTCAACACACACAAGGTTTGCGAGTATGAATCAGTAACGTGCTCAGTTGTGCAAGAAATACTGCCCCACCTTTTATTTTGTAGAGATCAACTTAATATTAGTTTGCAGGCTTTGTCCCACCAGGCTGGCAAGAATAGAAAACACCCAGGGTGGTGTCATGATTTCCGGATCTTATGCAGCTGAGAGCTCGGGGTGGGGTTCCAAGGGATCCTGCTCACCCGTCTGATCCACTCAGGTTACCCCTGAGAAGGCTGCTGACCCCGCCTGCCTGGTGGTCTCTGCCACTTTTGGACTGGCCAGCCAGACTCTAGGGGCTTGCCAAAGCTCTGTCCTCCCGGGACTCCCAGACCTCTCTTCCTTTCCTGTTTCTTCCAGACCTCCCTGCTTTGCCCCTCCAACTTCACTCCTCTCAAGACCTCCTGGAAAAGCCTCTGTGTCCTGGACCTAAGTCCTTGTTTCAGAAATGAAAGCCAGAAGATTCCGCAAGTTACTCCTGAGGACAGTCCTGTTGCATCCCTAGCCTGGGGCAGTGATGTCAGGAGACTGTAGAAGATGGAAGTGGGCAGGGGAAGGTGGAAATACATGGAAGGGGGAAAGTTTTCTACTCTTAAAAGATGATCTAGCCACTCAGAGGAGCACTCCCCTCTGAGAGTAAATTTCTAGGTGGGAAAAAGTTGCTATTTGAGGCCAGGATATTCGTGTGTGCCTGCTAAGTCACTTCAGTCGTGTCCAACTCTTTGAGACCCCATAGAGTGTAGCCCACCAGGCTCCTCCGTCCATGGGGTTCTCCAGACAAGAATACTGGAGTGGGCTGCCAGCCTCTTCCAAGAGATCTTCCCAACCCAGGGATCGAACCCACAGCTCATATGTCTTGTCTTCTGCTTTGGTAGGTGGGCTCTTTACCGCTAGCACCACCTGGGAAGCCCCCGGATATATGTAAATCCATTTTCTTTATCCATTTTATTGGTACATCCCTTGTGGCCCAGCTGATAAAGATTCCACCTGCAATGTGGGAGACCTGGGTTAGATCCCTGGGTTGGGAAGATCCCCTGGAGGCGGGAAAGGCCAGCCACTCCTGTATTCTGGCCTGGAGGATTCCATGGACTGTATAGTCTATGGGGTTGCAAAGAGTCAGACGCGACTGAGTGACTTTCACAAGACCATTATTTTCCATAGATATCTTCAAGATTGTCTATAATAGATTCAAAAATTTGCCAAAAAGTAGGGGAGGCGATTGTGTCCTGGTCTGTGATGGCTGTCATGGCACTCAGCAAATCTCATTAGATAATTTGAAGGTTTCCAGGCTATGAAAATGCTTCTAGTTCAAACTGCCCATCAAACCCATACAAAAACAGGACAAGGAAAGTTAAACTTGGCAAGGATACCCAGGTGATGGCCAAAGCAGAGCTAGAAACCAGCTTTCTCCTCTCCCAGCCCAGAGCTCTTGCTCAGTGATCCCAGCCCAGTGATTTCATGCATCTTTTAAAGAATCACCCACAGGGCAGAGGAGCCCAATTTCTTGCTGACTCCACCCTCATTCAGCGGGGAACACAGCCCACCTTGGGCAGCTGGTCCAGGCTGCTTCCACACTCCACGGATCTCCCTGAGTTCCCTGATTGCCTGGCTCATGGTAAGAATGTGTCCTTATAATAGGGGTGTGTTTCCCAGCCCTGCCTGTCCTGCTCCCCGTCTTGGGGCACCACCAGTGAAATCATCCTTCTTCCTCAGCACCCAGCAAGCCCGGAGATGGGGGACCCCTCTGCCTGGCCGAACTCCCTCCCTCTCCCTTCCCTTCTCTGCCCAGGCTTGATTCAGCCGCAGAGCAGGCTTGATTCTACCGCCCAGGGAGGTTTCTCATGATGCTTTTGTTAACCCAGCACAGCCTGCAGATCCCTCCCCGGACGGTTCTGAAGTGTTTTGTACTCTCTCCTCACATTTCCATCCTCTGTGTCTCAGGGATCATAGTTTGATAAGGTTTCTCTTCACCATGCCTCTCCCCAACATCACAATCCAAATGATTCTTGCTGCACTTAGGGGATTGTCTGTGTCATTACTTTCAGGGGATGCAGTATCAGACTTCCCAGCTCGCCCTCTGCTCAGGCTCCTGACCTTGCAGCTGCCTATCTTTCTTGGCAGTTTATTTTGCCCATGAACACTCAGAGTTTAGCTGAGTTGCTTTCAGGGAGACTGTCAGTCTTATATGTTAATTTTCTAATTGAGAATGTTGTGCCGCCTGAGGAAGACAGGCAACTAAGTCAGTAACTGTTAAGTGTCAGACTCTTTGCAACCCCATGGACTGTAGCCTGCCAGGCTCCACTGTCCGTGGAATTCTCCAGGCAACAATGAGTGGGTTGCCATTCCCTTCTACAGGGGATCTTCCTGACCCAAGGGTTGAACCCAAGTCTCCTGTGTTGAAGGCAGACTCTTTACCATCTAAGCCACCAGGAAAGTCAATGCCTTGGTGAGCTCTTTTCCCAAGGATTTTTAGGTGTGTCATGCTAGTTGTTAGGTTTTAATAACTGCTCAGATGGAATTATTTCTTGCAGTCAGGTGCTTTAAAACTGGGTGCTAAAGAGTTTATAATGAGCAGACAGAAGAGAAGCCGTTTCGTACCTGAACCATTTTGGTTTTCATCCTGTCTCAGTGCCTCTGGATGGTTTGTGGGGACCACCACCTAGAGATACTAAAGACTATAAGGAAAGCTTTTGCATTAATTTCCCATGAGTGCAGAAAAGAGAAACACCAAATCACGCCAGTGTCCTAAGAAATTCTGTTTCCTTCTCTCCCTGTTTCCCTTGAGTGGTTTCCAAAAGGAATACATTTTTGGTGAGATGCAGTTGGATAAGTGATGTCTGTCTACTAAGAAGCAAGAAATATTAGAGGATTGTGCATCAATAACTGATTCTCCATGCGGGCACTAGAGTCTCCTCAGAGGCCGCTGAATATGCTTCCCTGGGGAAGGAGAAACTGTTATTGTTGCCATTGTATAGATGATTAAGTTGGTGCTCAGAGAGGTTAAGCACTTCCTCGAGGTCACACATCCACTAAATTGTGTGACCATCCGATGCTTCAGTCTTCAGGACTGAGAATTGGGAGTGAATGTATGGTCCCCATTTCTCCAAAATGATCACACAGCATCCTGTTCATACATAATAGAGCTAGGATTTGAATCCAGCTACACACTTAGTTGTCATTTTGACCTTTCCCCGCAAATCAAAACCTTGTACACTGCCCGACAGATTCAGAATCTCAAAGGATGGGGGGGTGGGGGTGAGGGTGGATAATTCCTTCTATCGTGCGTGCTAGGAAAGAAAATACATCACACTCCTATTTTGAAAGTCAGTCGCAGTCTTCTCTCCCTATGCTCCAGGAATGGCCAGCCTGCCAGGAGCGTTTGCAGGCTCTCTAAGCTTAAGCAAGCAATAGGGACTTCTCCGCAGGGCTCAGTTCAGAGCCACTGTGGCCTCCACATTGCTCAGCCCAGACTTTCCGGAGGCCCTCGGAGGGCTCCTGCCTCGGTCTCCGCCCTTTGTGCGCCCCCTGCTGGTCTCCAGGAGAGGCGCCTGTGCTGGAGCCAGAGAAATGGTACCCAAGCTCTCCTGTTTTCCTCGTTGTTGTTGCTTAGTTGCTAAGTCGTTTCCTCAGCTCCAAGTAAAATGATGTGACCTGCCCAGCTCCCTTCCCTCTGAAACGCCAAATAACCCTCCTTGAACAACCATCCGATGCTTCAGTCTTCAGGACTGAGAAGAATTGGGAGTGAATGTATGGTCCCCGCTTCTCCAAAGTGATCACACAGCATCCTGTTCCTACATCGTTCCCAGGGGGAGTTGAGGCGGCCTGAGTAGTGAGCAGTGAGGCCCATAATAGAGCTCTCAAGTCCTTAGGCTCATGGTCCCTGAACTAGCATTAGCAGTATTACCTGGAGGCTTGTTAGAAATGCAGAATCTCAGGTCCTCCCCAAGACCAGCTTGAGTCAGAATCTGCACTTCAGCAAGATCTCTGGGTGATTCATATGCAGATCATCTTTGGAGGCTCTGTATCTCTTTTGCAGTGTCCACAATTTTTATTTTTTGAAGATCAAAATGACAAGTTTACAGCTGGATTCAAATCCTAGCTCTGCAATGTGATGGTTATGTGACTTTAAGCACATACTTCACCTCTGAGTCACAGTTTACTCGTCTATAAAACAGTGAAAAGAACTATATGGCATCCTTAACTTTCAGGACCCATCTCATCCTAAATCTGAGACTCAATAATTGCCCAACGTCTCCTAGATCAGCCATAATTTACCTAGTTGTACTGCTTAGAAACGTCAAACTCTGATGGCAAACTGAGCTCTTTCCCTAAAAACCTGCAAGCTCTCTGCTCTCTGTGGAGTAGATGATGGACTATCCTCATCCTTTGTTGAGCCCCTGGCAAATGACCTCAGAACTGTCTTGAAGGGGACACCTGGGTCCAGGGGAGGCATTTCCTCCCCCCTGCCATGACAATAAAGATGGAGTGGATTGTGAAAGCATGGAGTTCCCTCCACAGAGTGACAAGGGAGAGAGCCTCCCCACCTGACCCCTTGACCCAGAGACTGGACCTGAGATTTCTCCAGGTCCCTTCAGCTCTGATGTTCCACATGCCTCAGTTTACAAAAGGGTTTGATCTTTTCCAATTCTACTTAATCAGGGACACACTGAATGTTTTAAATTCCCCCGCAGATAAAAATCGCTGTGTGGCATAGAAAACCATCTCCATAATGTTCGCTGCTTCTCCCTCCTAATTAGCTTTCCTATTCTCCCTTAGGAAAGCAAAAACTCTTACTCTTTCTCCTAATGCACTGGAAAAACACTGACCACCATCTTCACCGTGAGGAGGTTGGCAGAGTCTTAGGAACTAAAGCCTTTAAACAATCAGGGACTCATGTCTCTGGAATAAGAACACACCAGAAGCCCCTTGTGCTGGGACTGGAGGTAAGTACTCCTGATGAAAATCATCCTCCTTCAGAATATGAATGGGAAACAGCTCACCAGGTGCTTCAGTTGTGCTGTGTGCCTTGGGGTATTGCTTGAGCAAAACTGGGTCCTTGCACTCAGGAGATGGGCAGGCTGGAGGAGGAATGAGGTGATGAAAATGCCATCGTGGACACGTCCACAGAACCAGGGCAGGAGATAAAGCACTTGTGGGAATATGAGAACTGTTTCATGGAAGAGTTGGCCTCTGGGGTAACCTGTGAGGGGTGAGTTGGGGTTGGGTAAACAGATGAGATGAGGACAAGCACTCCAAGCTCAGGATCAGCAGAAGCAGAGAAGTTGGATGGAGGCCACACTGGGAGAAGGCGAGTTATCCCCGGAGCCTAGGCAAGACTAGAAAAGCCAGAAGGTAGATTATCTGGAGTTTCCCCCTCTGGCCAGTGAAAGTGTTCAGGCGCTAAGGGACCCCTCTAATCAGCCATTCCAGGCATAGATTAGAGTCCATGTGGAGCCTTGCCCCCAAAGAGTTGGATCATTGTGGTCAGAAGGAACCAGAAGGTTTCTGGTCAGAGCCGTGCCTCCTACAAGCTCCCTCGTGTAGCTGAGTGAGAGATGCAGGTTTGGGGGTAAGACTTGCTGTGGGGGTAGGTAGGGGGTCAGTCACTGCAGCAACCTGGCCAGGAGGGAGCAGCAACCCAAACAGCTGGAAGTGAGGGGAATGGATGCTGGTGGTGGTGTCCTGAGATAACATCACAGGACTGGCCACCATCGGCACTGATGTACTTGAGGCTTCTTTCAGTGGGGGATTAAGGAAACTGATCTGACTTTACCCACCTCTTTAGAGTTTCATATGTACTGAAGATGGAAATAAGGGTCCACAACCAAAGACAAATAGAGCACAGTGTTTGATGAGTCAGAAAGGCTACAGCCCCAAGTGCTCTGAATGTGGAGGAAATGGTAAAGATGCCCAGAGGATATTTCAAGCTACGTCCAGATGTGGAAGAAGAAGGAGGGGCATGCTCCCTCTCAGAGGCTATTGTAAGCACAGATAACCACTCCCAGGTAGGATGGGAGAGAGCAGATGAGATGGGGCTGCTCCAAAGGGCCCCAGGTTCCCCCCACCTGGACCAGCCCATCCAAGGAACCCAGAGCGCAGACCTGCCCTCAGCACCCTGGTAGCTGGCCCTGCAGGTCATGAAGACAGAGGAGGACCCAGAGGCAGGATGTAACAAATTGATCATTCAGCAGATTTTGACAAAATAAGCTACAAACCAGTGGGCTTGAGGGCTTCCCAGGTGGCTCAGTAGTAAAGAATCTGCCTGCCAATGCAGGAGACACAGGTTCAGTTCTGAGTGGGGAAGATCTGCTGGAGGAGGAAATGGCAACCCCCTCCAGTATTCTTGCCAGGATAATCCCATGGACAGAGGAGCCTGGCGGGCTACAGCCCATGGGTCAGAGTCAGACACGACTGAGCACAGCACAAGGTGTGTAGTGAGCCTGGCGGCTGATGTGGACAGTCTCCTAGAAGAGATCCGGTCTCAGGTCCGCAGCTCTGAGGAAAGGTGGCGGGAATCCCTGCAGGTATGCGTAGGTTCTAGAACAGCAAGTTGTATCAGACTCAGCTCATTTCCATCCTGACAGCGTTACCAGCTTCTGGCAGCCCTGGGAATGCAGCAAGGCATTTGACTTGAGTCTCTCATGATCTCCCCTGCCACCCCACGACACATGAAAAGGAAGTTTCTTGCTGGACTAGACGTATGAGACCAGCTTTGTATCAAGGCATCATGCGACAGAGAGATGCAAACAGACCCTAGGGAGACCACCAGGTGCCAGCAAGTCAGTAAACCATCCTCTGAGGGCACACCAGCGCATAGAGACCCACTGCACTGATTTTCTGCTTCCTCTTTGGAGAACAGTCATCAGTTACCAGGCTTTGCCCTGCTGTGTTAATCCATGATGCCCACAGAAGCTGCTGCTGACTGTCTCTGCTCGGCGTGTAATGGGTCTGAGGAAAAGGGTGGGTGGGGAGCACACTTTCCTTTTTGTTTGCATGAATGAACTGCCAGGGCCTGCCAGTGGAGCACCTTTTGCACCCAGGTATGCACAAGCGAGCCTCCCTCTCTGGCTGCACCAGCCTGAGCGGGCTCTGCTTCGGACCCACCACGCTCTGTGCACGCCAAAGCCCACCTCCCAGTGGCTTCACGTGGTGCTCCCACTCAGACGGGCCTTGAGCCCCCCGGTGGGCCTTGCTGGGGGACACAGGGAGTTCCTGGATGGCTGCAGCACATGCCAGGTCAAGAGCCAGGCCTTCCTGAACTTCCCTGGTGGCTCAGTAGATAAGAATCCTCCTGCCAATGCTGGAGGCACGGATTTGATCCCTGATCCGGGCAGATCCCACATGCCGTGGAGCACCTAAGCCCATGCACCACAGCTGCTGAAGCCTGTGTGCCCTAGAGCCCATGCTCCACAACAAGAGAAGCCACTGCAGAGAGAAGCCTGTGCCCCACGATGAAGAGTAGTCCCCACTCGCCGCAACTAGAGAACACCTGTGTGCCGCAGTGAAGGCCCAGTGCAGCCGTAAACAAATAATTTTTCAGAAAGAAAATAGTTTACAAAAACAAAGGGAGCCAGGCCTTTTTCTCCTAGAAATAGGAAGCAAGGTTTCAGCAGCTTCTGAGAGGGCCAAGGCCAGGCAGGATGGGCGGGGGAACCAACAGAGGTTTGCAATCACCCCTGGGGGTAGGAGAGAGGGTGACCGCACGGTTGGATTCTGCACATCTGTGTGAGCACCAGTGTGGTTCCTCCCAACAGAACTATAGCCACCAGGTGTAGGCATGCAGCGGGCAGGCAGCCGGTGTAGACAGACGGGAGAGAAGAGCGAGGAGGCATGCAGGTTGAAGGTGTTGGCCGTGGGTCTGAAGAGAAGGTCCGTGGGGTGTAGAATCACGGGGAGGTGGAAAGGGCACATGCATTTGAAGAGCAGAGAAGGTTTGAGAGGGATCAGGAGGCCATCGAGAGTCAGCCTAGTGGAGGGAAGGGCCCAGCAGACCTGGAAGGGGGAGGTCATGCTGAGAGCGTGGGCGAGACCTCAGCATTTTCAAACGGGTCATCTCGGGAAAGAGTGACTGTGGGGTGAGGCGGACCTTCACTTGGAGCTGAAGGGGGTGAAGGGCTGAGAAGTTCACTCTTCCCCAGGAGCCCATCCCTTTGTGACCGAGGGGAAGTGACCACAGATCAGCAGATGAAGACCCAGAGGTGGGCTGCAACAGTACTCCCACACTGACCTCCTTGTGCAGCCACACCGGAGGCACTAGGTTTAGAGGGGAGTCAGAGCTGCGTGGCCTTAAGTAAGCTACTTAACTTCTCTGGGCCTTAGTTTTCTCATGTGTATAATCGTACCTTCTCAGGTAGCTCAGTGGGTAAAGAATCCATCTGCAATGCAGGAGATGCCGGTTCAATTGGGTTGGGTTGGGAAGATCCCCTAGAGGAGGGCATGGCAACCCACTCCAGTATTCTCGCCTGGAGAATCCCATGGACAGAGGAGCCTGACCTGCTACAGTCCATAGGGTTGCAAAGAGTCAGACACGACTAAAGCAACTGAGCACGCAAAGACTTGGGAGGATGCAGAAAGGGAGGAAGCTCAGAGCTCTGTGGGCATGAGCACGTAGGCAAAGGTATCCACTCTGTGGTATTGCAGTTATTAGGATATACTTCTTCCCTCCCTCCAGACTCAAGTGCAGTGGTTCTCAGATGTGAATGTGCATCAGAACCATCCAGAGGGCTTGATAGAACAGCCTGCCAGGCCATGCCCCAGAGCTTCTGATTCAGGAGGTAGAGGAGGGAGGCCAGGTAGCACTGATGCTGCTGTTGCGAGGACACCTCTTGGGCATCACTGCTCTAGAGTCTCTACAGACCATGAGACCTTGGCAGGCAGAGGACCCCCAAGATCCAGCAGTGACCAGCACAGAGCAGGGTCTTGGCCTGGGAAGAGTGACTCCAAGACGAGCACAGATTCTCAATACAGCAGCTGGTCCCCGAGAAGAGGTGGTGTAGAGTGAAAAAGAGGTCACTCGGGAAGAGCCCAAAGTTATGGTGGTTTTTGCAAAAGCTGGATTTGTATCTGGGGAGCAAACGCTGAGGTTCACAGCAAAGCAGACACCCATGCATTTTATTGGAACTGCTGTCAGAGGCAGAATGCTGGTCTGGAAGGACCATGGCCCTGGCGACACTGCTGGCTCCACAGTGCTCATTTGCGGGCTTGTTCCGACCACATGATGCTGTGTCCTGCATCTGGAGAGCATGTTTGCCCTGGGAAGATCACCGTGTCCACTGGCCTTGGGCCTTTTCCCAAGGCTGAACTTGAATGTTTCCCCATGTAGACTCGGTCCACGATTTTTATTGTTCTGTGAACCCGGGAAAACCTGCCCCAGCACCCATTTGGAAATGAATTAACTGTTTTGCTCAGACAGCGATTGGTTCTCCATGCCCAGTGCCCCGGCCTCCTGCCAGCTGTGGCCCACTACCTGCCAGGAGAAACGTCCTCTCTCCAGCCTTGTGGCCAAGCTCAGAATCCCAGGTGCAGCCAGAGAGCCCATTATGAGTATTATTTGTTAAGAACCAAGTATTAAATTAGCACAGGAGCAGTCCTGGCCCAGGCCAGCAGGATTTGCTAGCCAACTGTAGTGCCTGGGGAGCAGAGACGCCCCTGGGTAGGCTTCCCTGCTTCCCGCAGAGACACCAAGGCTGGTAATTCACCCACGCCGAGGCCAGCGGCTCTGCTGGGCAGGCAATTAAGTCAAGAAAGGGAACCTGCTCTGCTGACGGCTGGGATTAAAGCTAAATGAATTCAACTCAGAGAAAAGGGCTGCGGCCCTTCTCCCTTTGGTCTCATTATCTTAATTAACAGTGTTTGGCAGGAGTATTGAGGCCCGCATTGATCGAGCTGCTCCTGTTACCCCTCAGAGCCCTGGACACAAGTGAGCCTCAGTAATAAAAACCCAATTCTCAACAGCCCTCTGAATTTCTTTCCAGCCCTCTTCCTCTAAGAAAAGCATGTGTTTCTGACTTGGAGCGGGTCCTGTAGACCAGGCCTGAGGACCACTCTCCTCAGAGTATCTGGGATATGGTAATAAAATGCTCTTCCCCAGCTCAATGAGACCCATCCAGCTGAATCTCCAGGAGTCAGACTCTAGGAGTGGTGGTATTGCTTTTTTCTCTTTAATTTTGTTTTCTGATTGTGATCAAATATACTTGACATTGTGCATGCATGCTAAATCACTTCAGTCATGTCTGACTGTTTGCAACCCCATGGACTGTAGCCAATTAGGCTCCTCTGTCCATGGATTCTCCAGGCAAGAATACTGGAGTGGGTTGCCATGCCCTCCTCCAGGGGATCTTCCTGATGCAGGGATCGAAACCACCTCTCCCGCAGCTCTTGCATTGCAGGCAGATTTGTTACCGCTGAGCTACCAGGCAAGCCCCATACTTGACATTAAGGACATTCATACTGTAGATCAGAAAAGGCAATGGCACCCCACTCCAGTACTCTTGCCTGGAAAATCCCATGGACGGAGGAGCCTGGTAGGCTGCAGTCCATGGGTCGCTAAGAGTCGGGGATGACTGAGCGACTTCACTTTCACTTTTCACTTTCATGCACTGGAGAAGGAAATGGCAACCCACTCCAGTGTTCTTGCCTGGAGAATCCCAGGGACCGGGGAGCCTGGTGGGCTGGCGTCTATGGGGTCGCACAGAGTCGAACACGACTGAAGCGACTTAGCAGCAGCAGCAGCAGCATACTGTAGATGGTGGCTCCAACAGTAAAGAATCTGCCTGCAATGCAGGAGACCCGAGTTCGATCCCTGTTTGGGGAAGATCCTCTGGAGAAGGGAATGGCAACCTACTCCAGTATTCTTGTCTGGAGAATCCCATGGACAAAGGAGCCTGGTGGGCTACAGTCCATGGGATCACAAAGAGTCATACACGACTGAGCATTCATCTCCAGAAATTTCTCATCATCACAAACAGAAACTCTGAACCTGCAAAACCATAATTCCCCACCCCTCCCTCCAACACCTGGAAAGTCTATTCACTTTTTGTCTCTCTGAATGTGGCTAATCTAAGTCCCTCGTATAAGTGGAATCAAACAGTATGTCTTTTGTGATTCACTTATTTCATGGAGAGTATCTTTAAGGTTCACACATGTTGAAGCGTGTGCCAGCTTTTCCTCTGTTTTTAGTAATATTCCATTTTATGGATGTCCCACATTATCTTCTCATCTGTCAGTGGACATTTGGGTCATTCCTACCTGTTGGCTGTTGTGCATAATGCTGTTATGAGTGTGGTGTGCAAATACCTGTACCGGTTCTAAGGTAGCATCAAACTTGCAGCCATGTGAGCCGACCTTCTGAAACTGGAATCATCAGGAGAGATTTGACAACTCAGGATGCCCTGCCACACCCTAGACCAACCAAATCACCCATAGATGGGACCCAGTTCCTGTATTTTATTTTAACTCCCTCAGTGGTTCCGATGTATGGCCAGGTTAGAGAACCATGGGTTTATACCAGTGATTCTAAAATTTGGGTGTGTACAAAATTCAGTTACTTGTTAAGAGTACACACCCCTGAGAGTCTCTTTTAACTGATTTATGGGAAGCCTGAGCTTCAGTGCTCGAAGCTCTTCAGGTGGTTCTCATGTGTCACCAGAGTTGAGGATGGCTCCTCAGTCTCTCATTGAGACAGGAACCTGCCGAGGCTGCTGGAGGTGACACTCTCTGCCAGAGGTTCTGAGCCCTTTGGCACCTGAGTCTGCACTGATCCCCAGAGCTGATTCCTGAGCCAGCTCCACGAGTTCTCCAAACTCCACCACACAGGTGCAGAGGGCAGCTCATATGTGGAAGCTCCTTTTGTCCTACTCTTAACTTGAACTATTAGCCTTGAATGAGAGCCGGGTGTTCCGTCATAATGCTTGCTTTGTTCCAATACGACTGACATCTTAAGGAACAGTATTGCTGTATTAGGGAAGATTACTCATATATTAGGGAACAACGTGAACACATTAGGGAATGTGAAATTTGCATTTGCTTATGTGCCATTTCTTAAGTTTCATGGAGAAAACAACCCAGCCGAACCAACCTACATATGACGAGGGAAAAGATCTCAGAAATCTGCCAGCGACCTTCACACTCTGTGTGTGTTTGGAGCCAACACCCATCCCCAACTGGTGTTCCACTTCCCCTGATACTAAATAGCCCCCTCCTTCCAGCACCTCACAGTAGCTCCCGAGCAGCAACCCTCAGGCCTTTTTCAAGGAGAGGGATATTTCTTGCAGTGTGTGTGTCTATTTCTTATCCACATACATGTATAAAATGGTGCTACCATTTTCATTACATTTTTTAGGTGCCGCCTATGCAGGCTTTGCATGCTGTATGCCACCCTCTTTCCCCCCAGAAGTCCTGTGGTTTTATTGTGTGATTTTGCATAGCTGAGCAATTTTTAGAAAGGACTGATATATCGCCTGATGGCGGAACTAACAGTGTCAGTACCCGTTGATTCTCACCATCTTTTTACTAATAGTTTAGGAGCGCACTGCCAGGCCGCTCTATTTGCTGCCGCTGAGAACTCACTCCAGACACCCGTGGGTGGTGCCCTCCTCTACGAGGTCAGAAGCTCCTGCCAGCAACCAGCTGCTATGGGATCAAGAAGCAATGAGCCCTGTCTGGCACAGGCTTCTTCCGGGCTTTACCCCAACACATTCTCATCCCTCTTGCTCCCTTTGGCTTCAACCCTCTTAGGGTTTGGACTTTCAGGTCACTTGATCTTTTGTCTTGGGTTCCCCAAGTCCACACCCTGTCTCACAGCCTGCCTTCTCTCTGGAAGCTCATCTTTCTGACATTTGGCCTGAAACAATTCCATGGTCTGGTTCTCACCTTAAAACTAGATTTGCCTTCTACCAGCGTTCATTCGTATTTATTTTGACCCATTTTGGATCCTGGTTCTCATTCCAGGACACCCCTTCCTGGGATGGTCCCTCTTCCTAGCTTCTGTCTTCATGAATAACCCCTCCAGACTCCTGTTGGCTCACCAGGTCACCTGGCTCCTCTCTTCTTGCGTCCTGCCACCTGACTGTAGAAGTCTGCTTCCGAGATGAAGATGTAGCTATTTCACACTTTTCTGTATTTCATAAGAAAATAGGTCTGTAGTATGTCTTTGTAGCATGACATTAACCCAAATGATTTTCTTTAATATCTGTTTGTTCAACTGGCCTTATCTATCTTGCTGTTTAATTATAGCTTCCTTATTACAGACTTGAAAATTCGGTGTATTGAACCTGTGTTGTCTGGGACTTTCTTTCACTTGCTGTTACCATGAATTCAAGGTCAAGCTGCCTAGTACAGAGTTGACATTTGGAGGCCAGCCCTGAGTGGTCCATAAAAAGACAGAATTGAAACTAGACATCTTAACTCTGTTATTCTGAACTGGTATTCTCACTCCCATGTCTCTGCAAGGATTTTTCTGTCAGGTTACATAAGACGAGAATTCATTCTGATATTTGAATAAAACAACAGCCACAAAACTGTCAACAGCTTGGGGGCCAAGATAGTTCTTTCCTGCAAATATCAGTTCAGTATCAGAACACATTTATCTTGCAGTCACTTAAAATCCTCATTGGTGAAATCCAAGTCTCCATTCTCTTTTCTTCTAAACCAGAGATTAACAAACTATGGTATTTGGACTGCAAAGCCTAAAATATTCACCATTTGGCCCTTTACAGAAAAAGTTTCCCAAGCCCTGTTCTAGAACATAAAACCTGGTGGTGGTTATATGTAAACCAAGGGCTTTCCTCATGAGATTGAAAGGGGTAGCCTTCAGGAGAACAGTGAACCCTCTGAACTCAGGTACAAATTTTGGTTTATTTTGCAAATGTGCATTTTTTGAGAGTGAAAGGTCAGGCTTGTCTATTGTATTCACCACTAAAACAGTGCCAGACACAGATGCTCAGCAAAAATTAATTGAGTAAGTTATTGAGGAGAAGGATGTGGCAGAGACAGGCAAGAACCAGATGAAGGAAGTCTTTGCAGGATTTTATTCCCAGAGCAGTGGGAGGAGGAGGAAGGGGGTCTGTGCGGAGGCGTGGTATCTTCTGGTTATGTTTCTGAAAGAACACCCTGGCTGCTGTTTGGGAAATGGAGGGTAAGACTGGAAATAAGAGAGATCAGTGAGAACTCTCAAGAGTTGGGAGCTTGAACAGAGTAGACTTGGGAGGTAAAACTGACACGACTTGCTAGCATGGGGGTGACATTTCAGAGAACAGAGGTGACTCTGCTGTTGTTACCCTGAGCCCATGGGTGGAAATGGCAGAGAAATTAAGAGCCTTGATAAACATTCTCATCAAATTTTTTCCTATGATTCTTAAGTGCCTTGTTTTGGGTTTATTCTTAATAGTAGGTTATATTTAATTACTACCAACTGGAAATTGTTTAATTTCAAATGTGAAATGGCAATAGTTGTTTTTTTTTTTCACCTGATGGTATATACAAGTATACCATGGCCCCCTCCCCACTCTATTTTTTTAATTTAATGAATTTATTTGCTTTTGGCTGCCTTGGATCTTTGTTGCTGCATGTGGATTCAGTCGTTGTGGCACATGGGCTTAGTTGCCCCTCGGCATGTGGGATCTTCCTGGACCAGGGATGAAACCCATCTCCTGCTCTGGCAGGTGGATTCTGAACCACTGGACCACCGGGGAATTCTTGCTGTCCTACTCTTAACGTGGCCTGCTTTTGATACTTTGGGTCAACTCAGGAGTTGATATCTCCTTCTGATCAGCTGTAAACTGTGTGTCAGAGCCTCAAAGGCGCTGTGGAAACCCTACCACAAATCACCCCCAACAAACCCTCTTCAGAGCCTGCAGGCGATCCCGGGCCGGCGCCTCCTCTTCATGCTTCTACCCGGATATGGAAACTACCAGGGATGTTTTCATAAACCAGTGCCCTCCTTTGTTTCTCTTTACTCTCCCTTGCTGTGTCCTCTGAGCCATGTAGCTCTTTCCTTACCTTCCAGCAGAGGCCTGATCCTACGCATAGCACGAGTCCTTGGCAGGCACCAGGGGGAGGTGCCACGCCGGTGGGTAGGGGTGAAGCTCTCTGAGGGGCCCTCCTGCACCCTCCAGCTCCCGGCACAGCGCTGAGAACATAACCGGACACCCTCACTCGGCGCCTTTTGCCGCTGTGTACAAGCAAAGACTCAACCCAGACAGTGAATGTACCTGTTGGCCTAGGTGAGGGGTCTGGTTTTTGTTTAGTTGTACGCTCACATGGTCACTCAAGTGCCAGGCATGCAGCTGGTCCTCAGTACATCCTTCTTAAACTGAAAAATGGTGTACCCAATTTTTACATGATGAGCTGTACTGTGTAGGAAGTGAGGATGGATAAATAGAGATGACTTAGTATCTTTGGCAGATTAGAGGGGAAGGAAAAATCAGTGGATTTATTTTCCATTCCTCTTCAGCAGAGGCTGCCTTGGGATAGGAATGGGGTCCCTGGCTGGGTTGAAGTTCAAATATATCTCTTCCTAGTGTTTTCTCCAACTTCCATCAGCAAATCTTGAATGAATGAATTCATAATCTTATGAATGAATGCCAAGTTATCATAAAGATTAAATAAAGTATTTCTAAAGTTCTTACAACCATGCTTGCTATGTAGAAAAATGCAACATAATAGATAAAAAGAGAGAAAGGCTCTGTCTACACCGCACAGTATCTGCCAATAGGCATGGCCACGGACCCAGAAGAACATTGGGTATAAGAAGCAACCACACCATAGAGGGGTCCCCAGGCCCTAAGCACCCTCAAGGCTGTTGCTCAGTGCCTTGAGCTTAGATGTCTGTGTCTTCACTCTCCCTTCTTCTCCATAGGATCATGGGAGACGGCCTTGACCTTCTCTTAGGAATCGTACTCCTGACCAGTCCTACACTTGGAATTTCTTCCTGCTTCTTCAATGGTTGGAGAGCCCTCTATCTTTCCTGCAACCTCACCCAAGTGCCCCAGGTCCCCAACACCACCAAAAGCCTCCTGCTCAGCTTCAACTATATCAGGACAGTCACAACCGCATCCTTCCCCTTCCTGGAGCAGTTGCAGCTGCTGGAGCTGGGAACTCAGTTTACCTCCTTGACCATTTACAGAGAAGCCTTCGAAACCTGCCCAATCTCAGGATCCTGGACCTGGGTGGAAGTCGGATAGACTTCTTGCATCCAGACGCTTTTCAGGGATTGCCCCACCTCACTGAACTTAGACTGTTTTCCTGTGGTCTCTCCGATGCTGTATTAAAAGATGGTTATTTCAGAAATTTGGCATCTTTGACTCGCTTGGACCTATCCAAAAATCAAATTCAGAGTCTTTACCTTCATCCCTCATTCCAGAAACTGAATTCCTTGAAGTCCATTGATTTTTCCCTCAACCAAATACCTATTGTATGTGAGCAGGAGTTCAAACCCCTCCAAGGGAAAACATTCTCCTTAAGCCTTGCTGATAACCACTTGTACAGCAGAGTCTCAGTGGACTGGAAGAAGTGTCTGAACCCATTCAGAAACATGGTCCTGGAAACCCTAGATGTTTCTGGCAATGGCTGGGGGGTGGACATCATGAGAAACTTCAGCAGTGCCATCAATGGGAGCCAGATTTTCTCTTTGGTTCTTACCCATCACATTATGGGTTCTTCGTTTGGTTTCTCCAACCTGAAGGATCCTGACCAGCACACCTTTGCTGGGCTGGCCAGGAGCTCGATGATACAGCTGGACATTTCACATGGGTATATCTTCTCCCTGAACTTCCGAGTCTTTGAGACGCTCCAGGAGCTGAAGGTCCTAAACCTCGCCTACAACAAGATAAACCGTATTTCGAGGAATGCGTTTTATGGACTCAACAACCTCCAAGTTCTCAATATATCATATAACCTTCTTGGAGAATTATATAATTATGATTTCGATGGACTACCTAAGGTAGCCTATATTGACCTACAGAAGAATCACATTGGGATCATTCAGGACAAAACATTCAAATTCCTGGGGAAATTAGATACCTTGGACCTCCGGGATAATGCTCTTAAAACAATTTACTTTCTTCCAAGCATTCCTAATATCCTCTTGGGTGGCAATAAGCTGGTGACTTTGCCAAACATCCCACTTAGAGCCAATTTGATCCAATTATCAGAGAAAGACTAGAAAATCTGAATGATCTTTACTTCCTTCTCCAGGTACCTCATCTCCAGATTCTCATTTTAAATCAAAATCGCTTTTCCTTTTGTCACCAAAATCATGCCCCTTCAGAGAATCCCAGCCTAGAAAAGCTTTTCCTTGGAGAAAATATGTTGCAACTTGCCTGGGAAACAGAGTCATGTTGGGATATTTTTAAGGGGCTTTCTCATCTCCAACTCCTCTATCTGAATAAAAACTACCTGAATTTCCTTCCACCAGGAGTATTTCATCATCTGACTGCACTGAGGGGACTCAGCCTCAAAGACAACAGGCTGACTGTTCTTTCTCCTGGCGACTTACCTGCTAACTTAGAGATCCTGGATATATCTGGAAACCAGCTCCTCTCTCCTGATCCTGATTTATTTGCATCACTGACTGCCATGGACATAACTCATAACAAATTCATCTGTGATTGTGAACTTAGTGCTTTTATCCATTGGCTCAATCAAACCAATATCACAATATCTGGGTCTCCAGCAGACATGTACTGCATGTACCCAAACTCTCTGGCTGGGGTTTCCATTTACAGTCTTTCCACAGAAGGTTGCGAAGAAGAAGGATTTTTAGAGTCCCTAAAGTTTTCCCTTTACATCTTGGTCACCGTCACCTTGACTCTGTTCCTCGTGGTCATCCTCATGGTTACAAAGTTCCGGGGGTTTTGTTTCATCTGTTATAAGAAAGCCCAGAGTCTGCTGTTCAAGGATCCCATCAAGGGAAGAGAATCAGATACATACAAATACGATGCCTATTTGTGCTTCAGTAGCAAAGACTTTGAATGGGTGCAGAATGCTTTGCTCAAACACCTGGATGTCCAGTACAGCAGCCAAAACAGATTTAACCTGTGCTTTGAAGAAAGAGACTTTATGCCCGGGGAAAACCACATCGCCAACATCCAAGATGCCGTGTGGAGCAGCAGAAAGATTGTCTGTCTCGTGAGCAGACACTTCCTTAGAGACGGGTGGTGCCTTGAAGCCTTCAGTTAGCCCAGAGCAGGTGCTTAGCCGACCTCAATGGCGCCCTCATCATGGTGGTGGTGGGGTCCCTGTCTCAGTTCCATCTGATGAAGCATCAGTCCATCAGAGGGTTCGTCCAGAAACGGCAGTACTTGAGGTGGCCTGAGGATCTCCAGGATGTTGACTGGTTTCTCTATAAACTCTCCCAGTGCATTCTAAAGAAAGGAAAGGAAAGGAAGAAAGACAGTGCTATTCAGCTGCAAAGTGTAACCACCATCTCCTAGGCAAAGGAGCAGTTTCCACTTACTGCAAGTCACAGATAACTCTGTACCTTTTATGTCTACCAGTTACCATTTGCATGCCTTTGTGTTCAGTTGCTCAGTCATGTCCTACTCTTTGTGACCCCCAGACTGTAGCCCACTGGGCGCCTCTGTTCATGGGATTTCCTAGGCAAGAATACTGGAGTGGCTTGCCATTTCCTCCTCCAGGGGATCTTCATGACCCAGGAATCAAACCCGAGTCTCCTGTGTCTCTTGTATTAGCAGGCAAAGTCTTTACCACTGAGCCACCTAGGAGGCCCTTAAGTTGCCATTTAGGGGTCCTTTATGGAGTTGTTGTTTTCCTACAATGAAAAGAACATAAATCTCTTTGATTTTCATAGCAACACAATGTTTTGTCTTGCGGATGTCCAAATGGAAAGTAATAGATCTAGAAAATTGCAACTGCCCCCAGCAGTTCTACTCTGCATTGATTTCCTTTCAGAACCAGTAACACTGATCTCTCCCATTGCATTGACTACAGGATATATCCTCTGCGTGGCAAGGGCACCTTGGGAGAAGTTACAGGTGGCAGACACCCTTTCTCTAGCATTCATTTCCAGAAAGGGGCTGGTCGGTGATTCTGAGGGCCTAGCACAACAACACTCAATAGAAAACAAACAGAAAAAGAGGCATGGTTCCTACTATGACCATGAGGACAATGCCATTGCTCAGGTCATGCCCAGTCTCAGGGATCAGAGTGGCTCCAAAGAAGCCAGGATGAGAATAACTAGTCTCCTGGGGCCATATTGCCTCACTTCTTCTCAGCTCTTGGAGCTAACCCTAGTGGGCCATGGATGTTCTTTTTGGCTTGCAACCTTTATTTCAACCTGGCTTTCAAGAACCTTTGTGATTTAGCACCAGCCTATTTCAGCTTTATTTTCCCCCATACTTCATTTATCGACTGCTCTGGCTGTTGCAGAAGGAAATTGGACCTGGACCTAGAACTTGGTTTGACTTCTGATTCTGCTGCTCACGAGCTGTGTGGCCTTGAGCACATTACACACCTTCGCTAGGCTTGTTTTCTCGTCTGTAGGCGTGATCCTCTCTAACTCACAGAGTTGACATGACAGTTAAATCCACCAAGAATGTCAGGGCGTCTCAGATCTTATCTTTAGCCACCCTAATGTCCATGAGAGGATCCCCACACCAAGGAGGGCCTTCTGGAGGCAGTTGTGGTTTCTCAGAATTTGTATTATTTTTTTATCTTAAGAAAAATCTATGTGTATTTTGTATTTTTTCAGATTGATTTTAATAATAAATGTCTTTCTGTAAAAGCATTCAGTTCAGTTCAGCCGCTCAGTCGTGTCCAACTCTTTGCTATCCCATGAATCACAGCACACCAGGCCTCCCTGTCCATCACCAACTCCCGGAGTTGACCCAAACTCATGTCCATCGAGTCGGTGATGCCATCCAACCATCTCATCCTCTGTCGTCCCCTTCTCCTCCTGCCCCCAATCCCTCCCAGCATCAGGGTCTTTTCCAACGAGTCAACTCTTTGCATCAGGTGGCCAAAATATTGGCGTTTCAGCTTCAACATCAGTCCTTGCAATGAACACCCAGGACTGATCTCCTTTAGGATGGACTGACTGGACCTCCTTACAGTCCAAGGGACTCTCAAGAGTCTTCTCCAACACCACGGTTCAAAAGCATCAATTCTTCGGTGCTCAGCTTTCTTCACAGTCCAACTCTCACATCCATACATGACCACTGGAAAAACCATAGCCTTGACTAGATGGACCTTTGTTGGCAAAGTATGTCTCTGCTTTTGAATATGCTATCTAGGTTGGTCATAACTTTCCTTCCAAGGAGCAAGCATCTTTTAATTTCATGGCTGCAGTCACCATCTGCAGTGATTTTGGAGCCCAAAATTACAAAGTCTGAGACTGTTTCCACTGTTTCCCCATCTATTTCCCATGAAGTGATGGGACCAGATGCCATGATCTTCATTTTCTGAATGTTGAGCTTTAAGCCAACTTTTTTACTCTCCTCTTTCACTCTCATCAAGAGGCTTTTTAGTTCCTCTTCACTTTCTGCCATAAGGATGGTGTCATCTGCATATCTGAGGTGATTGATATTTCTCCTGGCAATCTTGATTCCAGCTTGTGCTTCTTCCAGCCCAACGTTTCTCATGATGTACTCTGCATATAAGTTAAATAAGCAGGGTGATGATATACAGCCTTGATGTACTCCTTTTCCTATTTGGAACCAGTCTATTGTTCCATGTCCAGTTCTAACTGTTGCTTCCTGACCTGCATATAGGTTTCTCAAGAGGCAGGTCAGGTGGTCTGGTATTCCCATCTCTTTCCGAATTTTCCACAGTTTATTGTGATCCACACAGTCAAAGGCTTTGGCATAGTCAATAAAGCGGAAACAGATGTTTTTCTGGAACTGTCTTGCTTTTTCGATGATCCATCGGATGTTGGCACTTTGATCTCTGGTTCCTCTGCCTAAGACAACGTAAATCAAGGAAGGTGTGCCAAAGTCACCCCTGGCTTTCCACATGGTGTCCTCCAAATCCAACCCAACTTGGGACTTGTACATCACATGTCACTCACTTCCCCTCACTGCCTGCCCCCCATCCTAATACCACCACACACTCACACACTAGCTGTTGTCATCCCAGCTTCTTGGGGCCCCTCTGATCTATGAGAATGCATAGCATTATTCTTATGCACACACACACCCCTACTCTGCCTCTTTCTTCTGAAATGTTCTCCTATCACTGCAATCCATCCAGCCCATCAAGCCTCCTTGGATGCCTCCAATGCCAAATTCCTCTTTTGTGCAAACTCTAAGTGCCCTATCCATCTTTTTTTTGAAAGTTCTGACTAGTTCCTGCTGCTTCTGAGAGTTGTGAGCCTGTCTGGCCACCCACCCCTCTGGGTAAGCTACATGACTAAATGTCCTGTCTTACATGCCCAGCCCTCACTGACCATAACAAGCCCAATATGGTTTCCAGATCACACAAGCCTTGCTCACCTACACGTATCCATACTTCTTCCTCCCCCTGGAATTCCTTCTCCCTACCCTACCCCCCACATCTGCCTGGTGAATTTCCTAGCACCACCATTCATTCCTTGTGACCCCACAGATTTCTGACACAAATACATAACATTGCGTAGTGCCTGTGGATATGCAGAGGCAACTAACCTGTGACCCCCGAGAGCAGGGACCTTGTCTTGTCATCTCTGTATCCTGAGCTCACTATGCTGCCTGACCCAGTTGTATAGCTGCTAATTTGTGTCCAGATCTTTTGTGACCCCATGGACTGTAGGCCGTCAGGCTCCTTTGTCCATGGGATTTTCCAAGCAAGAGTACTGGGGTGGGGTGCCATTTCCTTCTCCAGGGAATCTTCCCCACCCAAAGATCGAGCCTGTGTTTCCTGCATTGGCAGCCAGATTCTTGACCACTGAGCCACCAGGGAAGCCCAAGAGTATGTGGTTAATAAATGCCTGGTGAACGGATGATGCACATTGTAAGGTCTCCCTGGTGTCAAAGCTGCTTCTATTAAATGTGTTGCTGGTGAATTTGAGATTCTTTCTTCGTTGCAAAATAATTTGGAGGTGAAGCAGAGAGGTTAAGAAAGTAAAGTGAAAGCTTATTTAAGCAAGAATACACTCTCAGAGGGAGAACAGGCAGACAGGGGAGGAGCTGCCACACCAGGCCTCTTTGGCAAGACGGTTATGAGGGGCATACAAATGAAGGGGCGGAATAGTCACTGGGGAAGGAAGTCATCTTTCCTGATTTTCAGCCCAGCTCTAGTTTCCCGAAAGGAGAGGGGATTTCTGTCCCCTTTTGCTTAGATTAGAAGTGTCATGGCCGTTGGGGTGTGTGTGTGTGTGTGTGTGTGTGTGCGCGCGCGCGTGCGCACACTCAGTCACTTAGTCATATCTGACTCTTTGGGACCCTATGGACTGTAGCCCACCAGGCTTCTCTGTCTGTGGGATTTTCCAGGCAAGAATACTGGAGAGGGTTGCCATTTCCTCCTCCAAGGGATCTTCCCGACCCAGAGATTGAACCCGAGTCTCCCACATTGCAGGCAGATCCTTGAGCCACTAGGGGAGCCCTGGTGCCTGACGAGTACTTCTTACCTCTAAGCTCATCTTATCACGAGGAGAGCACAGTGAGCAAAAGGTTACATTTGGATGCAGGAGATCTCACCTTTCCCCTTTTCTTTGTCTGTTGTTGTTCTTCAGTCACTAACTCATGTCCCACCCTTTCTGACCACATGGACTGCAGCACGCCAGGCTTTCTTGCCCTTCACTATCTTCTGGAGTTTGCTAAAACTCATGTCCAATGAGTTGGTGATGCTCTTTAACCATCTCATCCTCTGTCATCCCCTTCTCCTTTTGCCTTCAGTCTTTCCCAGCATCAGAGTCTTTTCCAATGAGTTGGCTCTTTTCATTGGGTGGCCAAAGTATTGGAGCTTCAGCTTCAGTATCAGTCCTTCTGATGAAAATTCAGGACTGGTTTCCTTTAGGAAACCAGGATTGGCTGGATCTCCTTGCAGTCCAAGCGATTCTCAAGAGCCTTCTCCAGCACCACGGTTCAAAAGCATCGATTCTTTGGCACTCAGTCTTCTTTGTGATCCAATTCTCACATCCATCCGTGAGCACTGGAAAAACCACAGCTTTGACTATATGGACCTTTGTTGGCTAAGTAATGTCTCTGCTTTTTAATACACTCTGTGTGGCTCTTTATCTGTTATTCGGACCTTTATCACCCAGAAAGTGTAGTTTCCTGTTAGTCTGGAGGTGTCCTGCTTTCCTTTATCTGCCTGAGGACCTCCACTGTTTACAAGATGCGTGCTTTCCTGCCACTGGCCCCTGCCCCCATTCCTCTGCTCATACTGAGCTAGCCGCCTGCTGTAACAGATCCTTCTGGGAGGGACAGGGCAAGGGCCAGGAGAGCAGGACATCCACGTGGATGCTGAAGGGATAGGAGACCACAGGCTCTATGAAGCCTATTGAACTTCATTTCAGATGACAGGGTGCGGGTGGCGCTCCCCAACTATCAGCCAGGAACTGGGCTCGGTTGGAGGGATGAAGGGATAGGGAAGGAAAAGAGTGAGAAGAAGTTTCTCATGAACCTCATACTAAGAAATGCAGCAAAACAAAAACTAAAAATAAAGTGTTGCTGCAAGTAACAGTTATAACCGCAACTCCAGAAGAGGGCAGCAAGGCCATTTTGTCTCGGTGAGAACTTTCCTGCCGCACCAGCAGGAAGTAGCTCTATACCTGGTGCCCTCTTGCTTTGGGCAACCTGCACTTGGACTCTCTGTTCCAAGTGAAACCCAGGATATGTGAAATGACAAGTATGCATGTCTTTATAGGGACACTAAGTTGAAACACAACATTTGACTTCTGAAAGGAGTCTATCCCACAGCCTTTTCTAATTCTCTTATTTAAAATACACACACACACACACAAAAAAAAAAAAACATTGAAAAAATGCCTTTTGAGATTTCCATACAGAGTTGTTGCAGGGTCTGTTCACATCATATATCCCAGCCACTGTCATCTTCTCTCCCACCACCAGGCTTAGCAGTTGGAATTCTTTTTGAGGCCATTTTTCCAAGTCTCACTCCACAAGAAGTTGCAGCATATATGGTAACAGAAAGGACTAGCAACACCAGGTTGAGATGTGGCATGGTGGTGAAGAATCCACCTGACAATGTAGGAGACGTGAGTTCCATCCTTGGGTCTGGAAGATTCCCCTGCAGGAGGAAATGGCAACCCACTCCAGTATTCTTGCCTGGGAAATCCCATGGGCAGAGGAGCCTGGTGGGCTACAGTCCATGAGGTCACAAAAGGGTAGGACATGAGTGACACACACACGTTGGATGTGGGTACTGGGTGGTCCCAGCAATTCAGAGTCAGGCCTCGGTCAGCTGGTATATTCCATACCACATGGTCCTTTGGAGTCACTCCTATATAAAGGGAACTATTCAGTATAAGAACGGCGAGAGCTGCTGTCTTTGAAATTGAGATGAATCTGGAAACTTTACAATATTGATTGGGGCTCCTGATGACTTCGAAGAGAATCGCACTCATCATCTCCAGTGCATACAACTGACTCTGAAAATTTCTTGTTGGCCCCATGAATCTGCAGTGAATAGTATTTATACGGTCTTGATATAGTGTAAAGTACATGTAGTTGGGAGTTTGAAATGACAAAATAACTGTACTGGGAGGGTAGAAGAATGTGGAGCACAAGGATAAGATAGATAAATGCTCACCTCCCATGATATAAAATCAATATAAAGTGTCTAGAATGTTATACCAAGAAACAGCACTCAGAGTGTGAATTTGGAAATATAAAAATGCCAGAGGGGAAAACTAGACAAGTTCATGGTGATTGCCTGAGGGAGTTTGGCCTGATTCTTTCATTGGGACTATCTAGAAAAGCTGGAAAAACTGTTTTTTAAACCTATTGAAAAGGCATTGGAGAAATGTAAGGCAGAAAGTAGGGTGAAGATGCAGGAGAAAGATGTGGATCAATTGATATCAAGAGACTAATTAATTAATTAATGTGATTGAGACCTATACTTCAAACAGAGCATCAGTGAGCAAATAGGCAAATGAGAGTATGGAAGAATACATGAATCTGTTAAGCACTCACAGCCAAAATATGAAAGCTTTCTGAAAAACAGTAAGAAAAAAGACAACACAAAAGAAAAATGGATAAGAGACTTCAGACTTTCACTAAAAGATATCCAGTGTCCAAAAGCAAATGAAAAGATATTCAATGTCTTTTAGCCATCGTGAAGTGAGTGAAGTCGCTCAGTCGTGTCTGACTCTTTGCGACCCCATGGACAGAGCAGTCCATGGGATTCTCCAGGCAGGAGTACTGGAGTGGATTGCGCAAACTAAATCCACACTGCAATAGCACTACACACACCCCAGAATGGCTAAAATTAATGTGACTGACAGTATCAAATATAGGCAGAGAGGTGGAGCAGTTTAAACTCTCCTCTGCGATTAGTAAGAGAAGTTAAATTGATGTATTTTTTTAAATTTGGAATATAGTTGCTTTACAATGTTTTAGTTTCTGCTGTACAGCAAAGTGAATCAGCTATATTTACACATATCTCCCCCCCTTTTTTTTTATTTCCTTTCCCTGGTGGCTCAGACAATAAAGAATCTGCCTGCAATGCAGGACACCCGGATTCGATCCCTGGGTCAGAAAGACCCCCTGGAGAAGTGAATGGCTACCCACTGCAGTATTCTTGCCTGGAGAATCCCATGGACAGGCTCCTCTGAAGTTCATGGGCTCACGAAGAGTCTGACATGACTTTCACTTTCCCATTTGGATCAGCCCAGAGCATTGAATATAGAGTTCCCTGTGCTATACAGTCAGTTCTCATTAGTTAATTAGATTTTTAAAAAATTTACACCCACCGCTTAGCACAGAGAACTCTACTTAATGCTCTGTGATGACCTAAATGGGAAGGAAATCCAAAAAAAGAGGGGATATATGTATACATATAGCTGATTCACTTTGCTGTACAGCAGAAACTAACACAACATTGTTAAGAAGCTATACTCCAATAAAAAGGATAAAAATAAATTTAAAAAGACAAAATTACAAATGCATGCCATTATATATGCATAACTGAATCACTTTGCTTACAGCAGAAACTAACACAACATTGGAAATCAACCATACTTCAATAAAACAAATTTTTTTAAAAAAAGCAGTCCCCTGATAAGTACCAAAGTTCAGTCCATGTGAATGTGCCCTATGACACTATGATTCTACCCATAGCTAGAAATCCATATGCATATGCACCAGAAGACAAAAATGTTATGGGAGCATTCTTTGCAGTAGCTGACATTGGAAGCAACCCACATGTCCATCAGCCATAAAAAGGATAAATAAATCAGGTTATTGAAAACTCCACAAAAAGGGCAATTAACTGGTTATAGCCACATGCAACAACATGAATGAATGACTCTCACAAAAATGTAAAGTCAGAGATGTGGGGCATAACGGTATTACATACTGAGTGACTCCATTTTTTAGAAATTTCAAAAAAGCAAAACTCATGTATGAGGATAGTGAGAATAATGATTACCTTTGGGGAAAAGGCAGGGGAGCATTGGAGGGGGGCGACCCAATGCTGGTTATGTTCCATTTCTCAACCTGGGTGATGATATGGGTGTGGCCACTTTGTGACAATCTTTTTTATCTGCAGCAACTAATTTGTTCACGTTTCTGGATGGTATTACTCCTCAATAAAAAACCCCAAATACTATATCTTTGTTAGAGTTTCACCTCTAAGTTTGTAAACCCAACCAGAGGAAAAACACAGTTGACTGGGCTCTGGGATCTTGGGGAGATGGAAGGAAGATGGAGTAGGAGGGGGACTGCAAACCTTTTATTATGAGTCTTTGGTATTACTTCATGTTCAACTCTGTGCAAACATTTCAATAATAATACTTTGGTATAGACAGAATAAACAGTCAGCAAATGCATATATAAAATGCAGATAATAATTTCTGCCTTTGGCAGCAAATAGAGAAAATAGAATTAGCCAGAATTTCAAAATTAAACCACCATCAAAGAAAAGCAACATTCTTTCAACTGTTGAATATACATAATATTCACAAGTATATCACATATACATATACACATCACAATATATATGGTGTTTTGCTCAATTTTATTTTTCTTATTATTAAAGAAATTTTCATCTGTTTTCCTGAGCAATGAACTGTTTTCTTTCTCCATGGCCACAATAACTTCCATTTAGATAGACCCATTAAGAAATGAAACATTTGTATTTTCCAGACAATTCCATGGAAGGAACTCGCTAAGGCTCTGTGGTCCCCTCAGGGCCCCACGGGTCCAGGCAAGTATGACAAAGTAGCTTTATTCATGAAAGTTGGAGACCAACAGGCTGCAATTGTGTTTCTTTTCCCAGTACAGACCCTGCACCTCTGCAGGCCCGTGCTTTCCCGTCTCCTCCCCGGGAACGTCACCTCACTGAGACGTGATAAAAATCAATGACATCATGTCTCATCGGGGGCCCAGACCCTTCAGGAAACAGGTGCTTTGGTGGAATGAGGGCTGGGGCAGCTTTCTGCTGCCCCGACCTGGGTTTGCCACTCAAGCAGCCCTCAGGGCCTAATGCTGGAGGTCACTTTCATGGTTTTTCCAGCGACCTTGGCCATTTATGGGCTCCCAGCTCTTTCTCCAGCTGTAGCTGTGTTGTCGGGCCAGCTTCTTTCAGGTCTGCTGGTCGTGCCAAGCCTGGAGGGATTTACAAAAATAAGTCACCAGTGTTTCACTGGTCCACGTGAAAACAAGAGAGCTTTTTGGGAGAGGGGACCACTGCTGCTTCTGGGGAAGACTTTCAGTGTTAGTGCCCAACAAAGGAGGGAAAGCTGGTATGGAGGTCCCTGACTGCAGCCCCCAGAGGAGCTTGGGGCAGGAGTTCCCCAGCTAGCATCCCTCCTAGAGATAGTAATCGGAGTCACTCGGCTTGGAATTGCAAGACTGACTTACAGTCCTGGCTGTGCATCCTTTCACACTTGGAGCTTCAGAATTTGGTTTGTTGTCTTTCTTCCCCCAGGATTAAAAGGTATATAGAAACAAGTTGCACAGTTCTAGCACAAAATAAATGCACACCAACACTCAGTGGTTGACACAGACAAGGTTATGTTGTGTACACTGACCATCTAGGTGTCTCTGGTTCCTTGAATCTACTTACATTTCCTCTGCTCTGACCCCCCATTCCTTGTCCTTGGGGTGAAACTGACATCTTTGGAGGTTTAGGCAATGGTTCTGGAAATCTGAGAAGGAAATTCACTGGGCTTTTTTAAAAAAAGTATGATAAAATGGAAAAATCTTTGATTTCTTTCATCATTGTTTTATAATTTTCTATATATAGGTCTTTAGTTTCTTTAGGTAGGTATATTCCTAAGTATTTTATTCTTTTCGTTGCAATGGTGAGTGGAATTGATTCCTTAATTTCTTTTTCTACTTTCTCATTATTAGTGTATAGGAATGCAAGGGATTTCTGTGTATTGATTTTATATCCTGCAACTTTACTATATTCATTGATTAGCTCTAGTAATTTTCTGGTGGAGTCTTTCGGGTTTTCTGTGTAGAGGATCATGTCCATCAGCAGATGAATGGATAAGAAAGCTGTGGTACATATACACAATGGAGTATTACTCAGCTATTAAAAAGAATACATTTGAATCAGTTCTAATGAGGTGGATGACGCTGGAGCCGATTATACAGAGTGAAATAAGCCAGAAAGAAAAACACCAATACAGTATACTTACACATATATATGGAATTTAGAATGATGGTAATGATAAACCTGTACGCAACACAGCAAAAGAGACACAGATGTATAGAACAGCTTTTTGGACTCTGTGGGAGAGGGAGAGGGTGGGATGAGTTGGCAGAGTGGCAGTGTAACATGTGTGATATCATAAGTGAAACGAATCGCCAGTCCAGGTTTGATGCAGGATGCAGGATGCTTGGGACTGATGCACGGGGATAATCCAGAGAGAAGGTGTAGGGGGGAGGTGGGGGTCGGGATTGGGAGTTCATGTACACTCATGGCTGATTCATGTCAATGTATGGCAAAACGAATACAGTATTGTGAAGCAAAACAAACTAAAAAATAAAAATTAATTTTAAAAAAATGGAAAAATCTAAAGTGTATACTTCAGTATATTTTAAAATTTTTAATGATATTTGGTTATCCACTCAGTTTTTTATTGAAATATGGTTGATTTATCAATACTATGTTTTGCTAGTTTCTGGTGTAGAGCAAAGATGGTACAGTTATATATATGTGTGTATTTTTTTCCAGATTCTTTTCCATTATAGATTATTACAAGATATGTGATATAGTTGCATGTGTTATACAGTAAATCCCTGTGGTTTATTCAGTGCATTTTGACAGTGGTCTGCACCTATGTAATCACTACCTCAGTCAAGATGTAGAGTATTTACATCACTCAGGAAAGTGCCCTCTTACTTTTTCATTTTTTGCCAGTACTCAGCCCTTCCCCAACTCAGATAACCACTGTCGTGATTCCATCAACACTGATTAATTTTGCCTGTTCCTGAACTTCAGGTAAGGAGAATATTCAGTCAATCTTTTGCATCTGACTTCTTTGACTTATAATTGTTTGAGATTCTCTACCGTGTCACATCTCTCAGTGTTCGTTTTTTTCACGGCCTTGTATGCATTGCCCACAATTTATTTATCCTGTCTCCCATGGAGGTTTGTTGTTTCCAACAAACTGGCTTGTTTCCAGTTACTTGCTACTATGAATAAAGCAACCATGGGCCATTCTTTTACAGATTTTTTGTGGATGAGTTATCATTTCTCTTGGGTAAATATTAAGAGTGAAGTTGCTGGGTCATAGGGTAGGTACATGTTACTTTGAAAAAAACTGCCAAACTGGTTTCCAAACTGGTTGCAACATTTTACACTTCTGCCAGCTATGTGTGAGGCTCCAGTTGTTCCAAATCCTCACCAGCACTTAGTATGGTCAGTCTTTTGCGTGATAGCCTTTCTAGCGGGTGTGAATGGTATTTCATAGTGGGCTTGTTTACATTTTCCTAATGACTCACACACTGCAAACGCTTTTATGTGCTTGTTACCTACATACATAGGTTCTTTTATGAACTATTCAAGTCTTGTATCCATCTTAAATGGGTTGTTTATCTTTTCGTCATTGATCTGCAGATATATTTTATCCATTCCAGGTAGAGATTTTCGTTGGATATGTATATTACTAATATTTTCTCATAATTTGTAGCTTGCCCCTCTATTTTGTTAACAGTACCTTTAATAATCAAAAACTTTTAATTTTGATAGTCCACCCTATCATTTTATGGTTGGTGTTCCTATGTCCTATCTGATAAATATTAAGAAAGAAGTTGCCTATGTCAAGGCCACAGGGATATTTCTCTATGTTTTCTTCTGGGAGCTTTCTAGTTTTACTATTTATATTTTAATCTGTGATTCCTATACTAGTCTAGGGCAGGGGGGAGTGCTAAATGCACTACCTAATGGAGCTATTCTAGCTGAGATTGCGTGAAGGCAGAAGAGAGCACTCGCTGGGCACCCCTACAGCTTGTGGGTGGGGTGCTGGGGGTGGAGGGCAGGAGCCAGCTTTTTTTTTTTTAATATTTACTTATTTGGCTACTTCAGATCCTTGCGGTATGCAGGCTTCTTGTTATGGTCAGGAGGCTCAGTTGCCCTGTGGCATGTGAGACCCCAGTTCCCCGACCAAAGATTGAACCCACGTCCCCCTGCACTGGAAGGCAGACTCCCAACTGGGACCACCAGGGAAGTCCCAGAAGCTGGCTCTTGAGTGTGAGGGGACCTCCTATCACCACAGCCAGTCACTGATAGGATACCATCACAGAAAATAAAAGAAATTCGAGTTATGGAGTGTTCTTGACGGAACTTCTTCCCTGAAAAACTCTTAACCACCAGTACCTCAGAAAATGGCTTATGGGAAATAGGGCCCCCGATCCAGTGTGACTAGAGTCTTTACAACAGGGAGAAGTTTCAACACAGATACACCCATAAAGGCACCCTGTGAGATGAAGGCAGAGGTCGGAGTGATGCTCCCAGAAGTCAAGAATGGCCAAAGACTGCCAGCAAAGCACCAGAAGCTGGGGGACGCCTGGAACAGACTGTCCCTCCCGGATCTGAGAGGGAGTCAGCCCCACTGACACTTTGATCTGGGTCCTCTAGTCTCCAGTGAGTCAATAAAGGTGTATTGCTTAAGTCACTCAGATGGTAGTAATTTGTCACAGCAGCCCTTTGGAAACTATCATGTGGAGGATCGATTCTTACAGGGAGCAGTGGAGGGTAAGATGTTCTTGTCTGGGTTGACGGGGAACAAGAGCCTGGTTGTGCATTGGAAAAGAACTAGACTCTTCCCTTGATGTCTTAGCATCCCATTCCATGCCCTTTCACTTGAGCATCACTCCTGCTCACTTGCCTGCTCTGTAATGTTTAAATGTGTTTATCTTTGCATTAAGGGAGCTGATGCTATTTTTTTTATCTCAAAAATTTCTGCATATGTAATGATTGACCCTTGCATATATTGCCTTTAGGTAACAGTGGCGTTTCAACTGTGTTATCAGCCCAGCTTCTTGGACTCCGGGGAAGCCTCATGCTGGGTCAGCGTCCACAGTTAGATGCACTGCTCCTTTACACAGGTACACCCTGTGTGAGCGCTAAGGTTTGGGGGCTGATGAAGGCAATGACCGCGAGGTGGCAGTGCACACGAGCTTTTTTTAGATGGCGTTTGAACAGGTTACCTGGGAGGGAGAGTCCTCCAGGGACAGAGGCTGAGGGCCACCACCCAGAAGAGGGGAGGTTAAGGGCACTCCCAGAGAAGGCAATTGAGAGCGGATCCCATGTCTGGGTGAGGTCACTCAACAGCACAGTGCAGAGCCTTTAGATCAAAGAGCTCTGAAAGGCAACCAGAGTGTGGGGTCTTTTAGCCTCAGCGTTTGTCTTTACCTATGGCCAGCAGGAGCTGAGTGCTCTTTCATGACTTATGGGTTGTGCAAAGCAGGTAGGCACTAAGTGGGTAAAACAATACTTATTTGACTATATCTAGAGCCACTGCAGAAGGGGTGTGTGTGTGTGTGTGTATGTGTGTATTCATATATATACCTGAATCACTTTGCAGTACAGCAGAAATTAACACAGTGTAAATCAACTATGAAAGTGAAAGTGAAGTTGCTCAGTCGTGTCCCACTGTTTGTGACCCCATGGACTATACCAGGTTCTTCTGTCCCTGGAATTTTCCAGGCAAGAATACTGGAGTGGGTTGCCATTTCCTTCTCCAGGAGATCTTCCCAACCCAGGGATTGAACCCGGGTCTCCCACATTGTAGGCAGACGCTTTACCATCTGAGCCATCACCTATATTTGAATAAAATAAAAATTTTTAAGAAGCCAGTGGATGTGTAAAAATTTGATTTTGGTATGGGTGACTGTGGAGTTAAGGGGTCTTTACCTCTATACAGAAGTCAACAACTTAGGTGCCAGTACACAGGGCCCATTTTTTAATCCATTTGTACAACATAACCCCAAAGAAAATAGATGGAATGCAAGACTTGTTTGCCTGGGGCTCCTTAGCTTGTTACATAGTCTCTACCGCCATGAATGTTAATGTGGACGAGCCCTAGTGGTTGCCCAGTAAAATTTACAATCTACTGCCCAAACTAACACAAATCCTTCACTATCATGAAAACATGTAGAAGAAAAAGCAGTGATAACATCTAAGCACCCCCACAACCATGAGAATAGGATTACCATCACCAGGGTCACCATCTCCATGAGAAGTTCTTAGGCTCCTGCCAAGGGTCAGGACAGACCCAAAGTTTCAGGGCGTCAACAATGTATGAGTCAAAACCTCAGCTGACAAAGGACTTGCTTCATTGGCAGACTTTTCAATATTTCCATGAAGCAGATGAGAATGTATTTGGCCCACAGACATCTGCTTCAATGGATTTCCAAGTTGGTTATAAAAATAAAAGGGAAATAATGCATCATATCTAAGATGTCACTGATTATAAGATACTCCTTTATTTGATGCACCACTAATACAATTCTTAAAACTACTTTTAAATAGTGGCAATTGATCGTATTATGCATCTTGATTGCTCAACGTTAAATATGAAAAAACATATTTTGGAATTGCTGAAATGCAGTGATATAAATTACTCCCTTGTGGATGAGCCCACACTCATCCTCCTTTTTATTTTTTCAATTTTTATTAAGATACAGTTGATATTCAGTGTCGTGTGAGTTTCAAGTGTACATCATTGTGATTCAGTTTTGTATGTATGTGTGTATACATATATATATACATATATATATATGGCTTCACTGGTGGTTCAAATGGTAAAGAATCTGCCTGCAATGTGGGAGACCTGGATTCAACCTCTGGGTTAGGAAGATCCCCTGGAGATGGACATGGCAACCCCCTCTAATATTCTTGCCTGGAGAATCCCCATGGACAGAAGAGCCTGGTGGGCTACAGTCCATGGAGTCCCAAAGAGTTGGACACGACTGGGCAACTAATACTTTTCCCCTTTCATATATATATAAAAAGGAACTTCCATGACACACTCCCAACCCAGAGTTCAGTCTCTGCCCTGAAAACAAAGGCATGTCACTGAAGGGTTTTAGAGAAGAAAAGACATGACTAGATTAGTATTTTGAAGAAATAATCCTGCTGTGGTGAGGAGGAGGGGTTGGAAAGATACAACCCGAGGACACAGGATTTTAGTTCATAGACTTTTAAAAATTAAAAAATAAAAATTGTGAGAACTCAAGCAAAAAAGAATGAAGGCAGAGGAAATAAGGCCCCAGCAAGTGGGAACTCAGAACCCTGATCTGAGCTGGAGGTGGGTGGCTTGAATTGTGGGGTGAAGCAGGAGGGGCAGCCCCACGTGGCCAAGTGAAAAGCATGTGAAAAGCCCAATAAAAACCAGTTTAGGCCTCAGTTTTCTCGTCTGTGAAACTGAGATCATGTTAGTTCTGAACTCCCAGGCGCTTGCCCCAGAACCTGGGGATTACACGTCGGCATTCATGACGTGTCCGCTGCTGTTGTTTCAATACCCAGGGGCCAGTGAGAAGCAGGCGTGCGGAGGCACATGGCTTGGACTTTGAGCTGACGCTGTCTCTGAAAGTGTTGGGCCCCCTTCTCTGAAGGCCCAGAGGAGCCATTGAGGGGATGGGATTTACCCAGAAGGGAGGGATTCGAACTTGACTAGAGGAGAAGACGAGGCAAGGATGACACCCAAGATTCTGGAGCCATTCTCTGACCACAGAATGAAGACTGGGCTGTGGACAAGATACCTGAGAATCAGAGGGTCTGACACTGGAGGGCGCCAAGAGGCTTCTGGAGCTTGGGGAAGAGGCCTAAGGTACTGATACTGGTTTGGACATCATCAGTAACAAGGGAGAAGTTGAGGCGAAGAGTGGAAGCATATGGACAGTGAGCAACCCCAAGGACAGGGACAGAGCTCTGGGTGACACGGATATCTGAGGGGCAAGTGGAATAAGAGATGCTGGCGAGGGGCCTAAGGAGGGGTGGGTGGGAAAAAGGGAGTAGACCTGGGAAAGCAGCAGCTCGGAAGCCGGGGGACTGGTCCTGAAAATGGAGACACATCAGGCAACTGTGTGGTAGATGGATGGATGTGGAGGTAGGCGGATGGATGGATGGATGAGTGGATAGATGCATGTGTAGGTAGGTGGGAGGATGAATGGAAGGATGAATTAGATGGATATATAGCTGGGTGGATGGATGAGTGAATAGATGGTTGGCTGGATGGATGGCCGGGTAGGTCAGTAGATGGATGGATGGATGGATGGATGGGTTGGTGGGTGGTCATTATCAAATGCTGTACAAAAATCCCATAATAAAATAAACGATAAGGACCTACTATATAGCATAGGGAATGATATTCAGTATCTTGTATTAATAACCTGTATATTGTCACCCTGCTTATTTAACTTATATGCAGAGTACATCATGAGAAATGCTGGACTGGAAGAAACACAAGCTGGAATCAAGATTGCCGGGAGAAATATCAATAACCTCAGATATGCAGATGACACCACTCTTATGGCAGAAAGTGAAGAGGAGCTAAAAAGCCTCTTGATGAAAGTGAAAGAGGAGAGTGAA
>SJXQ01000428.1:172364-235464 GCA_006408695.1 Aepyceros melampus | reverse complement strand
ATAAGAGACTAGAATAGGGGTTCCTGGAGCCCTGGGGGCCTCCAAGGCCAGAGCCCTCAGCATCAGCACAGGCAGCAGTCCCTGTCACTGACTCTTGGCCCCCTGGGAGAGGCCCTACACCAGCAACCAGGGGCTCTCTGGACCTGATCTGCTGGAACAGCCTCAATGAGCCCCCTCCCCCTCTTCCTCCCTTGTGCTATCCTCTGGCTCCGCCGCCCTCGCGCATCCCTCCCCGCACAACGTGGCCGTGGCCCCACTCCAGCTCTGGATGTGCACCATCCCGGGGTCTAGACGGCCCATATGTCCTCCCGCAGCCGGACTCAAAGCCTGTGTCAGCGCGCCTGGCAGCCGTGAACCCGCTGTTCCAATCCATCTCGAACACTCTGTCCCTGAAACCATTACCATTCCTTTCAGACAGAATTTATTAAGTGGAAAGAGATTCCCGGAGACTATCAGGCAAATTCCATTGCTCCGGCGCCTGCAGCAAACGGCCCCTCGAAGCCTGGTTTAGATCTGCCTGGGGTGCCAAATGCTTCCCGGCTCCTTTGCCTGAGGCTGGGCCTGAGATCAAAGGGAGCAGCAGCCACAGACCCTCTTAAACACAGGGCCCTTCTAGTAACTTCTAAACCCTGGGGGCGAGGAGTTGTCCAACATTTGGGAGAGGGGAAAATCTGAAGAGGACCTTGTGCAGGGCCGCTCCCAAACTGAGGGGGCACAAAGTGAGCGTCACTCTTCCCATCAACATTCTAGGCACCAACAAACACCAGCATCTGGGGAGCGTTAGATATCCATGCATCCAGCACTGCGTTAGTGCCAGCATAAGGGGCATGATGCGGGTCGGCCTTCCAGAGGTCTACGGTTCACAGAAGCGTGCTTTGAGACCTACTATGTGCAGGGCATGTATTAAGCACCCTCAGGTGGGGCTGAGAGAGAAACAGAGCTGACTCGTGGTTGCAGCCAGGTTGCTGACCATTCTGGACATGTGTACAAGAAGAACACGGGGAGGGGGAGTAAGGCTGACCCTGGGGGCTGGTGGTGGTGGAAATGGTGTGGATGATCTGCTTACTGTAAGGTGGGCATTTTCACTGGAACAAGAGCAGCTCACCGATGCAGGGAAGAGGGTTGTAAGCTGGTCCTCAGAGGATGAGTGAGGTTTAGATTTACTGGGGCTCCCCCTGGGCCCCTCAGCAGTGCTTGCCCTTGCTCTTGAGCCAACCTGGGTATCCTCACAGTGCGTCCCCAACACAGACCTAGCTCCAACCTAGGGATAAAGAAGGAAACCCTTGCTGAAGTTTTCCAAAGGAGATGGAAGAGAAATTGATCTAATACCCCCCAACAACAAAACCTTTCCCCAAACCACTTCTTTCCACCCATCTCTGATCTTTGGTGGAGTTTCTGTTCCTACATGAGTTGCTTCATCCACTCCTTACATCCCCGCAACTCTCCTCCTTGCTGCTCTCTGAACCATATTCCATTTCAGGATTTCCATTCAGAAATCCATTCCCTTCAGCTTTCAGATGGCCTTTAGCGGGAGGAAGAGCCCAGCAAATGCCAGATCTGCGCAATAGATTTTTATGGGCTAAACGGTGTCCTCTGCCAAATTCCTAATGCCCTCATTTCTCAGACTATGACCACATTGGGAGAGAAGCTCTTTAGAAAGGCAGTCAAGTTAAAACAAAGTCATTAGGGTAGGCCCTCATCCAATATCTTTATTAAAAGGGGAAATTTAGAGACGGGCAGGAATACGGGAAGAACGCCAGGTGAAGAGACACAGGGAGAGCACAAGCCAAGGAGAGAGGCCCGCAGCACATCCTCCCTGCCCCAGGCCTCAAAAGGAGTCAACCCTGCTGACACCTCGGTCTTCGCCTTCCAGCCGCTAGCACCAGCCATGAGATGACACATTCCTGTCGTTTGAGCCCCGCCCTCACTTCAGTGCTTTGTTACAGCAGTCCTGGCAAGCTGACATCATCACACCCCCCATCTCCAACCCTACCCCACACACCTCAACCCCATCCCAGCCCCAGGGGCTCCTGGCTGTGTTCTGTACAGCAGAGAGGAGCATGGCAGGCATCCACCCCAGCAAGGGGACCCAGCAAAAGCCAACGCGTGGGGACAGAGCATCCAGCAGCCGGCAGCCCGAGGCCAGCAGCCCGGCTCTGGGGAAGGATCACGGCTGAGGAGCATCAGATAACAGGGTGGCCAGGGCCAGGCTGAAGAAAAGGAGGCCGGGCTATGGAATTTAGTCATGAAATTTATCACAGTATTCATTCCCTCTTGTGCCACAGAGTTGGCAGGCAGCAGAGTCTGAGTTCCCCAGACCCTCAGCTCTCTTGGACCTGGGTTTCAGTCTGGGCATTTTCACAGCAGGTATGCTGTCTCCGTCATCATCACTTTGTCAACAAAGCTCTGTTTAGTCAAGGCTTTCATCTTTCCAGTAGTCACGCACAGTTGTGAGAGCTAGACCGTAATGGGCACTGAGGAATTGATGCCTTCAAACTGCGGTGATGGAGAAGACTCTTGAGAGTCCCTTGGACAACAAGGAGATCAAACCAGTCAATCTTAAAGGAAATCAACCCTGAATACACTCATTGGAAGGACTGATACTGAAGCTCCAATACTTTGATCACCTGATGCGAAGAGCTAACTAACTCATTGGAAAGGACCCTGATGCTGGGAAAGACTGAAGGCAGAAAGAGGAGAGGGTGACAGAGGATGAGATGGTCGGATGGCATCACTGATCCAATGGACATGAACTTGGGCAAACTCCGGGAGATGGTGAGGGACAGGGAGGCCTGGCGTGCTGCAGCCCATGGGATTTTTTAGAGTTAGACACGACTTGGTGACTGAACAATGCCACCTCCGTGCCCCCTGGGGTCACTCTGTCCGCCTCAGGCCCGCACTCTAGCTCCCCTTCTGAGACTTTCAGCTCCATGCTTATCTTGGCTTTATTTGTTGGGCCTTCCTCCCTTCAGATCGTCGTGGGTCCTCAGAGGGATCCCCTGAGCCCCTCTGTGGGGGCCCGATGTCCTCTCCACACGGCGGGTGGACCACACGCTGCAGGTTGGGGGAGCGCAGGGCTGGGGGTCAGGAGACGGCCTTTCTGAAGTTCAGCCTCCTTATCTGTAAAATGATCCTCTAAGGTTCTGTAAATAATTGTCACCTCTCAATAGAACAGGTATTCTGAGAAAACAAGGGGCAGGGAGGCTGGGAAATGGGGTCTTCTGGTTACTACTCCAGAATCCCCCAGCAAGGCCATCTGAGGGTTTCAGGGTGAAGGTTTTTTTTATTGAAGTGACCAGAAAGCAGATCTCCAAGGTCTCCCAAGGGCCTGGGAAGTCTGCCCTGGGGTCAGGGCCAGAGAGGACTCCCCTGATCGCCCACGGCAGACTGTCTCTGGCTCTTCCTCCGGTGGCCATTCTCCTCGTCGCCCCCAGGTGGCGCTGCAGGACCACAGCCCTGAGCCGTCCTCAGCCCAAGGCTCCCCCAGAGTCCTTCCTTGGGGAGAAGACACCAAGAGGCTGAATCTTAAACTCAAGGCCTGGCTTTCGCTCCAAAGCCTTCTAGAGCCTTCCAAACCAGTTGACTCAAAGGCATCTAGCAAGTCCCTGCCACCTGACGTCACAAGAGGCAAAGTGCCGAGAGCCTGGCTGGGGGAACTCACACAGGCCAGCCCCAGGGTGGGCCCCCCTGTCCTGCCATCTGTCCCCCTGCCTAGGGGACCGCCTTCCCCTTAGACCCGCTCTCCTCCAGAAGCCAGGGCCACACCACGTCCCAGACATTCGCGTCAGGGAGGAAGACCTCTGGGAGGCTCAAGCTCACAGAAACAAAGGCAAGAAACTCCAGTCTTCACAGACAGAGCCTTCTGACTGGGAGAACGGCTCTCCTCCACCTGCATTCCTTCTGGAATTCCTCCTCGCTCAAGGGGGACTCACACACCTCCCTCCCCCACACACACACATCACATACACCACACACCACACATCACATACACACACCTACCACACACATACCACACACACCACACATCACATACACACACCACACACACCACACACATTACACATCATGTACACACTCCACACCCATACACACACACATCACATACCACACATACTACACATCACATACACACACCACACACACCACATCACACACACACCCCACACATCACATACACACACCACACCACAAACACACCACACACACACTGCACATCACGTACACACACACACCATACACACACCACACACACACACATACACCACATCACATACACACACCACACACATACCACACACACACCACACATCACACACACACCTACCACACACACACACACCACATCACATACACACACCACACATCACACACACCACACCACACACACACCACACACACACACCACACACATTACACATCACATACACACACCACACCACACCACAAATATATATGTATCACACACTGCATACATATACACACCACACCACACACACACACCACACATCATATACACATACCACACTACACACATACCACGCACACACACCACACATTACACATCACATACACACACCACATCACACATATACCACACATACACACACATCACACATCACATACACACACCACACATATACACATATCACACACTACATATATATACACACAACACACAAACACACACACACACACATACAGGCAGGGGGTGCCTCATGGGGAATGGAGCTTCAAGTCCGCTTCAGCTGCATCTCAGCCCAAAGGCCAAACAAAGAGAGGTGTGTAGGCTCTGCACAAGGTCACTCCTTGAGGCTCAGGTTCTGTTCAGGCATCTTGAAATAGAAACACTCAAAGCTACTTGAACTCACCTGAGGAGCTGGTCATTAACTTGATGTCTGGGTAGGAAGAGTTCAGCCTGCCAGCCTGTTTTTCAAGAGTGACTGAGGATTGCCGGGAGTTGCAAAATGATAACTGCCACCCAGCAGGGTCTGGACAGTTAATACGAAGGGTGGTTAAATGTACAAGGAATCTTGAGAGTTGCTCCTCCTTTAGTCTAGGATTTATTCTAGTCTTTCTGGCAGGGTTGATCCAGCCTCTGCTTGAATGCTTCGGGGACAGGAGGCTCCCTCCTTTATAAATCAGCCTGCTCTGTCATTGAGAGCTCACGCTTCATTCTTTGATTGATGCAAAATCTGCTCTCTGGAATTTTGACCAGCTGGTCCAAATTCCTCCTCTGAAGCTCCACAGAATGGTCTTCTCTTCCCATGAGGCAGGATGACCCAGAACTTGGTCACTGATCACTATCTGCTGAGGAGACGGGGGAGCTGTGTAAGGAAGCAAGAGGCGACCACGGCCGCTGGATCGAGGCCACTGGCCACACTCACTCTTGGGAATCATCCAGGGCCGGCGGCTGGGGTGGAGGGTTGAAAGGATCCAAAAACTGGCAGAGGAGAGGTTCATGGCCCTCGGGGCTGCACCCCCCCCACACACACACACACCCCACACATCACATACACACACCACACACACACACACCCCACACATCACATACACCACACCACAAACACACCACACACACACTACACATCACATACACACACCACACACACACACATACACCACATCACATACACACACCACACACATACCACACACACACCACACATCACACACACACCTACCACACACACACACACCACACATCACACACACCACACCACACACACACCACACACACACACACCACACACACACACCACACACATTACACATCACATACACACACCACACCACACCACAAATATATATGTATCACACACTGCATACATATACACACCACACCACACACACACACCACACATCATATACACATACCACACTACACACATACCACGCACACACACCACACATTACACATCACATACACACACCACATCACACATATACCACACATACACACACATCACACATCACATACACACACCACACATATACACATATCACACACTACATATATATACACACAACACACAAACACACACACACACACATACAGGCAGGGGGTGCCTCATGGGGAATGGAGCTTCAAGTCCGCTTCAGCTGCATCTCAGCCCAAAGGCCAAACAAAGAGAGGTGTGTAGGCTCTGCACAAGGTCACTCCTTGAGGCTCAGGTTCTGTTCAGGCATCTTGAAATAGAAACACTCAAAGCTACTTGAACTCACCTGAGGAGCTGGTCATTAACTTGATGTCTGGGTAGGAAGAGTTCAGCCTGCCAGCCTGTTTTTCAAGAGTGACTGAGGATTGCCGGGAGTTGCAAAATGATAACTGCCACCCAGCAGGGTCTGGACAGTTAATACGAAGGGTGGTTAAATGTACAAGGAATCTTGAGAGTTGCTCCTCCTTTAGTCTAGGATTTATTCTAGTCTTTCTGGCAGGGTTGATCCAGCCTCTGCTTGAATGCTTCTGGGGACAGGAGGCTCCCTCCTTTATAAATCAGCCTGCTCTGTCATGAGAGCTCACGCTTCATTCTTTGATTGATGCAAAATCTGCTCTCTGGAATTTTGACCAGCTGGTCCAAATTCCTCCTCTGAAGCTCCACAGAATGGTCTTCTCTTCCCATGAGGCAGGATGACCCAGAACTTGGTCACTGATCACTATCTGCTGAGGAGACGGGGGAGCTGTGTAAGGAAGCAAGAGGCGACCACGGCCGCTGGATCGAGGCCACTGGCCACACTCACTCTTGGGAATCATCCAGGGCCGGCGGCTGGGGTGGAGGGTTGAAAGGATCCAAAAACTGGCAGAGGAGAGGTTCATGGCCCTCGGGGCTGCACCCCCCCCACATGGAGGGGCAGAGGCATTGAACTTCCTGAGTCCTGGTGGCCCTCATGCCGAGTATAAACAGTCTCCAAAGAGGGCTTCCGGCCTCCGCTCCCCTGCCTGGCTACACGTGCTGTCCACTGTCCAGAGGTGGCGGCTTGCTCCCTGCCCCGACTCTGGACTGGTTCTGTGACCTGCCTTGACCAGTAGAAGGCAGTGGAAGTGACCAGGCCAGTTCTAGAGCCAGCCTTCAGAAGACCTTCTGGCTTCCACCGTCTTCCCGGGGAGTCCAGTCACCCCGCTATCGAGCAGCTCTGATGGGTCCACTCCGTGATGAGACCCCCATGGGGCAGAAGCTTCCACTCCCTTCTCTCGGGCCCCTCTGCAGTCACGCCCTGTCCTAGTTCAGTCCAGCCTGCAGCCCTCCTTCTGCTAGGGCCTCTGCCGTCCTCTGTGGCTGCTCCACAGCCCGTCTGCCTGCCGGTGCCCCTCTGCCTGCCGGTGCCCGTCTCAGCCTCCCACCTTCCCTCCTGGCCTCCCCACCCTGGCCTCACGGGGCCCAGGCCCCACAGTGCTGGTGCCCGAGCAGGGAGATGTCCGGGCAAGGTCACAGCTCTCACACAGGGAACCCCAGGTTTCCTTCCTGAAAGTCTCACAGGTATCGATCATGTTCGCTCTCTGTCCCTCACAGCTTTACCGCAGGATTAGCATGTGGGGGCGGCCAGAGGGTGAAGCGAGCCTGGGAGGCTTGGAGGGAGAGTCTGAAAGGGGTGTGGCTGTGCACGTCCCATCTCCTTGGCAGAGCAGTTACAGACATTACCTCATCTCTCTAAGACCAGCTTCCATATCTCCAGGATTCCAGGGCAAGTGGCTCTCCTTCCCTCCCTCCCTGCCCTGCTCACCCAACCCATCCTCATGCAGACCCAAGGAGGCTGGGAGTGCCTGGAAGGGAGACTGGGGTGGCCCAACGGTGCTCCTAGGAAAGGGAAAGTTCCATCCCACAGGTCCCTGTGAGCCAGAGCCGGACCCCGACTCCTTGGGGGTCCAGGCGGCCCTCTGGGCTGGGCCTGCTGCCCGGCACCTCCTCGGGCCCTGAGATTTGTCAGCAGCACTTCTCTTTGTCCGGTGCCCTAACCTTTGTGTCCAGCTAACCTAAGTGTCTATGGCCATCTGGGACAAGGACTCTTCTATTCATCTTAGTCTCAGAGGTTCTTCTGCAGGCAATGTCTTTTATATAATAATTGCTCTGATGGATGGACAGACATGGGCTTCCTGGTGGCTCAGACAGTAAAGAAACTTCCTGTAATGCAGGAGACCTAGATTTGATCCCTGGGTCAGGAAGATCCCCTGGAGAAGGAAATGGCTACCCACTCCAGTATTCTTGCCTGGAGAATTCCATGGACAGAGGAGCCTGGCTACTGCCCACAGGGTCATGAAAGAGTTGGACACGACTGAACGACTAACACTGATGGATGGAGCCCCAGGTTTTTTGGTGTGGAGATCATGAGGGAAGGACCTTAACCTTCCCTGGAACCAAGAAGGTAGACCCCAAGCCAGAGGCCTCATCCACACCCAGCCCCGCTGTCCTTAACTGTGACCAGCAGACACTGCACGAGGCACAAGTGCCCACGAAAGGCTGCAGGGTGCCAGGACACGTCCCTACGCACCCTCTGGTTGCGTGGTGTGCCCGGGGTCAGGCCAGCCACTCCTGCACCCTGTGGATGCAGAATGGAAGGAGAGATTTCTGGAGCAGAGCCCATCTCTTGGGCCACAACAGTGTCTGCTAATTTGGCCTACTATAGTTTTCCTTCCTTTCACAGGGGCTATTATTGGCGTTTCCCACTCATCTTCAAGACTGGAAAGGAATCTTTGGAAACCACATGAAAGGGAGGAGGGATGAGAGGAACTCTTATAGGCCAAATGCTTCTGGAAGTCACTGATCTCCAAACAGGAAGGCTGGTCTTTCCTGTTTAGACATCATGTCTGGCAAGAGGAAGTCAAGACCAAAGTAACAACAATAATTACATAAACTCCTGATATGTTAACATCACTCCTATCAAAAAATTGTGGAGGGCCTGCCAAGCCCAGTGGGGCACAGCTCCACTGAGGGTTGCTATGGTTGGATGATGAACTGTGGAGTTTGGAAGACTTGGCCAGGGAGGGGATCCCTTAGGGACATTCCTGGATGCTCAAGGGACCCTTCAGGACCAAGGAGGGGTACTGAAGGAGTCTGGACTCTGCTCTCAGCCCAGATTCAACCCCAGCCCAGCCCAGCCCACACCAGCTAGTGAACCTGGACCACTCAGCCTCTCTGAACTCTGAGCTGGAGAAAATACCCAACACCTCTGTGTGCATGGACCATCTTATCCATACCCTTGAATGCTTATGAGCCGTCTTGAGCCAACTGGAAGAAATACATAGGCTAACAGTGCAAGTTATATTTAATCTTGAGAATGGTTGGATTTAAAAGGGGCAAAGGAACTTGGTTTCCATTGGGAGGAGTCATCTCCCATGGAACCAGCTGTCCTAAGCCTGATCCAGCTGTCCCTGGGAGCTGACTGGCTTCACCCAGTGAGAACCCCATCCCCTTAGTGAGTCTTAATAATCTGCACTCTGCCCAGTGCAGTGACTGAGCACATGTGTGCTCAATGCAGTTCAATCCCAGACACATTTGTCGAAACCTGAGCCCACGTGTCTGTGCATAAGAAGGGAACCAAGAAAAAGAACAGCAGTGGTTCCCTGGAATCCAACACTATCCGGGGTGGGGTGGGAGGAAGGGGACAGTCTCTCAGCTCTCCCTTAGCTACGGAGAGTGCGCTTTTCAATGGTGTTTCTTTTAATTGATGTAAACTATTTCCTTTTATTTAGAAAACAACACTTTAAAAAATTTATTGGAGTATAGTGGATTTACAAAAAAGCCCAGGTGGTGTCAGTGGTAAAGAACTCACCTGCCAATGCAGGAAACATAAGAGGTGCAGGTTCGATCCCTGGGTCAGGAAGATCCCTTGGAGGAGGGCATGGCAACCCACTCCAGTATTCTTGCCTGGAGAATCCCCATGGACAGAGGAGCCTGGTGGGCTTACAGTCCATAGCGTTGCAAAGAGTCAGACACGACGGAAGCAACTTAGCACCAGCACCACAGTTGCTTTACAATGTTGTGTTAGTTTCTGCTGTACAGCGAAGTGAATCATTATATATATTCATACATTCACTCTTTGCAAATCAAAACTACAGTGAAGTGTCACCTTCAATCAAAATGGTTATCATTAAAAAAAATCTACAAACAATAAATGCTGGAGAAGGTATGGAGAAAAGGGAACTCTCCTACACTGTTGGTGGGAATGTAAACTGGTAAAGAACACTATGGAGATTCCTTAAAAAACTAAAAATAGAGCTACCATATGATCCAGCAACCCCACTCTTGGGCATATATCTGGAGAAAACCATAATTTGAAATTATATTTATTCCCCAATGTTCATAGCAGCATTATTTACAATAGCCAGGACATGAAGCACCCTAAATTCCCATCAACATAGGAATGGATAATGAAGATGTAGTACAAATATACAGAGGAGTATTACTCAGCCATAAAAAAGAATGAAATAATGCCATTTGCAGCAACCAGGATGGACCTAGGGATTGTTATACTGAGTGAAGTCAGAGAAAGACAAATACCATGCGATACTGCTTATACGTGGAATCTAAAAGGAAATTACCTACAAAAACAGAAATAGGGGACCAGATGTAGAAAATAAACTGATGGTTACCAAGGGTTAAAGGGGAGAGGGATAAATTGGGAGATTGGGACTGACATATACTCATTACTATATATAAAATAAATAACTAATAAGAACCTACTGTATAGCACAGGGAACTGTTATCAATACTCCATAATGACCCGTATGGGGAAAGAAGCTAAAAAGATGAAAGAGCCAACAGTGTTTAAATGAATAGAGTCCTAGAGGGAATTCTAGCTGAATACCAGAAGGCACTTACTGAGTATTAAGATCGCACATGCACATTATGTTTCTTTCATTGCTTTGTTTCAGTTCTTTCAGGATGCGTCAGCTCCAATCAGTTTAGGGGAAGAGCTAACGAAGAAGGAAACGAAGGCATCGTAGGAAGAAGCACAAGCCTCCTGCTCACTCACTCTCATGCTTGTGCTCAGTCATGTCCGACTCTGCAACTGGTGGACCAGTCTCCTCTGTGCATGGAATTTTCCAGGCAAGAATACTGGAGTGGGGCTCTAGTTCCTGCTCCAGGGGATCATCCAGACCCAGGGACTGAACCCATGTCTTTTGTGTTTCCTGCATTGGCAGGATTCCTTATCACTGCATCACCTGCTCACACAAGCAATTTGCAAAATCCAAGAGCACATCTGGAGATATGGGCGATGCTGGAGAAGGCAATGGCACCCCACTCCATTATTCTTGCCTGGAAAATCCCATAGATGGAGGAGCCTGGTAGGCTGCAGTCCATGGGGTCGCTAAGAGTCGGACACAACTGAGTGACTTCTCTTTCACTTTTCACTTTCATGCATTGGAGAAGGAAATGGCAACCCACTCCAGTGTTCTTGCCTGGAGAATCCCAGGGACAGGGGAGCATCAAGGGCTGCCGTCTATGGGGTCGCACTGAGTTGGACACGACTGAAGCGACTTAGCAGCAGCACAGTTGATTCAAGTTAATTCATCTCCCATCTGATCACATTAAGCAAATTGGTTTTGGAGGGCTATCCTGATTTTTTAATCTGAGGCTTGTTTTTATTTAACTATGTCTGATGGCTTCACAAGAGACCATGAAGCATCAAAAATAGCATTCCCTAAACCTAACAAATTATGAGGGGAAAAAATATACATTAAAGGCTAATTGTTGAGCTGTAAATTTTTAACACAATGCCGATGAACTTGGAGCCTTTTAACGACAGTTGAATAAATAAGCCATGGCCTTTAGAACTGAGGCAGAACCCAGGCACGCATCTCATTTTCGGGCTGCTGGTGGACACAGCGCACCCACACCGCTCCCGCGTCCTTAGACATGCTGCCCCGGGCCAAAGACATGTCACCCAGACCTCGCAGAGCCTGTGACTGCATTGTCATCTGCTGGCTTCCCAAGGCCACAAAAAAGCAAACTATGTCTTTATAAAGAAAGAAGTGACTGCCAAGACGGATGCAGGGCACTTGAGCTCCTGCGGCTGAGGTCACACTCCAGGTGCTGTCCGTCCACCAGGGTCACGGTCCCCTCTGTCATCTAGGCTCCTTTCCACCTGCCCCCACCCACCTACCCTCCCGGACCCTGCAGACCAGCGTCTTGGCTCCACACACCAGGGGCCCCTCTGAAGCCAGGAAGTTAGCTTTCTGTCAGCTTCTATTTTGGGAGCTTGGACTTGGCCCTGGAATTTTACAAGACTGGAAGGAATTGGCGGGGCCTCAGAACTTTCCTTTGCCCCTGCCTCCCCCCACCCGCACAGCACCTCCGTCGTCTACATCCCCAGGATGATGGACAGACAGACAAACAGGCACCCGATATCCATGTGGTGCAGTCCCAGGAAGATTTGCGAAAGCCAGCTCCCCACACTGGCCTGCAGTTGAGGAGCAGGGAAGCTAGGAGGGGTAGAGGCTAAAGCCTGATGAGGAGGAGCTGGACTGTCATCAACCTTGCAGAAGGCCCGCCATGCAGGGAAAGTCTAAAATTTTGTGATTTTCAGCAGCAAACTTGTATGGTTTAGAGGTGAGCTCCACATCCATTTCTGGGCTTGTGATACTGAACAACAAGGCTTGTGAATGAGCCCCCTAATGGTTGCCCTTGTTTGGGGGAATTATAACCCAACCCTGACAATCTTATCCTCAACTTAAAGAGTTCCTTCTCTAATTTCCCCTCCACTATTCCAGAGACCCCCAAAAGCTTGCCATCTGGCCAGTTTCTTCCTTGCAAAAAAAATCTCTCCTATGTAGCCTTTATGTTCTTAAATGGAAACATAACAACCCAGGCTGCAGGTCTTGTCTCTGTTCATTTCTCCAGTGTTTGTCCCAAGAACAATGAACAGGGGCCCACCTACATGACAAGAGGACTCACCAAAGTCATCCTCCCAGACCGAGGGATAAATCAGCCCAGGGGTGCAGCCTGCTTCTTATTTTAGAGCCAAATAAAGACTATTTTGATTACTTTTATTAAAACAATTTTTTTAGCATACTGTTTGTTTGTTTGTTTGTTTGTTTTTTTGGCTGCACCAGGTCTTAATTGCATTTGGGATCTAGTTCCCTGACCAAGGATTGAACCGGGGTTCCCTGCATTGGGAGCCCAGAGTGTTAACCTCTGGACCACCAGGGAAGTCCTTCGATTAATTTTAGAATAACCCTTTGCTGTGGCTTGATCTCAGAGAATCCAGCTACTTGATAGAGAAAATCTGTTAATGATCAGGAAAGATGCATCCATCCTTGAAACTGTCATTTGCCAGATGGGAAGCTCCAATGACAAACAGTTGTGAAAAGCTAGACTTCTGGTGAATGAAGTCTGGGCAGCTCCAATTGGCAAGGCAAGAAGTCCTGGTTTCTGGTCTTCCGAACACCAGTCACTTTGGTTTTTGAAGATTATAACTCAGTGCAGGCAGACCAGTAACTCGTGAATGGTGGGGCCCCTGAGAGTGGACACTTTGTCCCCTGTACACTTGCACACTGCCTGCCTCTCCTGAGTGTCTGCTGATTCAGTGTTTGTCAGTTGGTGCTGAGTGACAACATCGCCCTTCAGCCACACCACCTCATTTCAGACCAGTGACACTGGTGGTGTATATGGGATCGAGATAACCAGTCTTCTGTAACTTAACCGTTCCTCACAATTTCACTGCCTTTTTGGGGCTACAAGTAGGGCCCCTAAAGGGACTTGCCAACCCACACATCTGGTCCCAATCTGTCCAGAATGATTTGTTATGACATCTTGAGATCTCATTCCATCAGTCACCTTACAAGTTCCCATGCTAAGAACACCCTTCTTCCTCTTTGCCCACCCAGCCTCTGCCCATCCTTTACCTACCTTCTCAGCACAATCTTTCCTTCCGTTCTTAGCTGTTCAGATCTGAATTACCCTTTGGGGACTTATTCATTGATTTAACAAATATTTATTGAGCACCTACTATGTGCTAAGTGCCAGAGATGAAGGATAAATCAAATGCCCCTATCTTCTTGGGGGACCTGCCAGGCTTAAAGACTACTTTGTAACTGTCAGTTAGCTTTCCAAGCAGCTTTGCTCTAGAGATCAGTTCAGTCACTCAGTTGTGATTGACTCTTGACGACTCCATGGACTGTAGCATGCCAGGCTTCCCTGTCCTTCACCAACTCCCAGAGCCTACTCAAACTCATGTCAGTGATGCCATCCAACCATCTCATCCTCTGTCATCCCCTTCTCCTCCTGCCTTCGATCTTTCCCGGCATCAGGGTCTTTTCCAATGAATCACTTCTTTCTCATCAGGTGGTCAAAGTATTGGAGTTTCAGCTTCAGTATCAGTCCTTCCAGTGAATATTCAGGACTGATTTCCTTTAGGACTGACTAGCTGGATCTCCTTGCAGTCCAAGCGACTCTCAAAAGTCTTCTCCAACACCACAGTTCAAAAGCACTCAGCAGATCCTTGAATGGTTAAGGATGTCATTCCGGTCTATACATCTGAGTTTGGCTAACGTGACTTTGACTCAAGAGACAGAGCCATTCTTGATGTGCTGAAGACAAAGCTTCAGGGCATATGAGGCTGAGAGCCAGACAGTGAGACTGTCACATTTATGAAGAGGAGGTCCCAGTAGGCCTTTCCTGAGTTCAGCCCTTCTTGTCAGTTTGTACCTCCACAAGTTGATCACAGTCATCTCACGGCTGTGTGGAAATAAGAACACACACAGTCACCATGGAGCATCCTCAGTAACATGCACAGACAGACCCCAGAGCATTCACACTCGATGGATGGGACCTGCCTAGGTATCGTCTGGTCTCTGCCCTACAGGATCTCCTTAGGTGTTTGTTCATGAGCAAGGAGCTGATAAATGCCTGATTTAGAGCTTAAAAAAAAAATCCCAGAAGGTTAATTAAAAGGAGAGAGCATGCTTCCAGTGACTTGAAAACAGTGAGCACAAGACAATTAAGTTAATCAGTCTCACTGTTTTTGTACTCAAAAGTGTTTTTAATTCAATTACTTCTAATTCACTGTCTATTAACTCAATAGGAGAGTTTTACAATAATTAACTTGTTCTAAAAAATAAAATTTCAGCCACAGCCTGAACAAAGTTAAATCTGAGGGGGGTATACAGAGAGTTTATCTGTTGGCAGTGCTTGAAGCTGGTGCCCTGCACTCGGTGTGCTGAAATTAGCAATGCTAATATGGTGATAATGGTGTCACAGTTCTCCATTTGTTCCTGTAAGTCTGTTCATTAATTGACTGATGTTGATTTTAGCCAATGCTTGGGTCTTAGCCAGACTTTCTAGGAGTAAATGATTTTTAAAAATCATCACTTATGGAAATTCTATTTTTTATACAAAATCTTCAATGCTTCTTATTCTTTTTTTTTTTTTTTAACTTTTTGGCAACTCAGTGTGGCATGTGGGGTCTTAGTTCCCTGACCAGGGATCAAACTCATGCCCCTGCATTGTAAGCAGGGGAGTCTTAACCACTGGACCACCAAGGAGGTCCCTCAGTGCTTCTTAACATTAGGTGTTGTCCCCTTCTGTGCCACCTTGGAACTTCATCTCCCTCGTTTAGTCCAGTCACACTCATTCTCACATCACAGATTCCCCTTCAGCAAGAAGTAAATGGTGCCATAAGAGGGAGCAGGGCTGGATCTTGGCACCCTTCTGCCACTTATAGACTACTTATTTTCTTTTATTTTTTAATTGAAGTATGGTTGATTTCTGAGAATCTGTATGCAGGTCAAGAAGCAACAGTTAGAACTGGACATGGAAGGACAGACGCTCAAAATTGGGAAAGGGGTATGTCAAGGCTGTATATTGTCACCCTGCTTATTTCGTTTATATGTAGAGTACATCATGCGAAATGCCGAGGTGGATGAAGCACAAGCTGGACACAAGATTGCTGGGAGAAATATCAATAACCTCAGATATGCAGATGACACCACCCTTATGGCAGAAAGCAAAGAGGAACGGAAGAGCCTGTTGATGAAAGTGAAGGAAAAGAGTGAAAAAGCTGGCTTAAAGCTCAACATTCAGAAAACTAAGATCATGGCATCCAATCCCATCACTTCATGGCAAATATATAGGGAAACAATGGAAACAGTGAGAGACTTTATTTTGGGGGTTCCAAAATCACTTCAAATGGTGACTGCAGCCATGAAATTAAAAGACACTTGCTCCTTGGAAGAAAAGCTATGACCAACCTAGATAGCATGTTAAAAAGCAGAGACATTACTTTGCCAACAAATGTCCGCCTAGTCAAAGCTATGGTTTTTCCAGTAGTCATGTACAGATGTGAGAGTTGAACCATAAAGAAGGCTCAGTACAGAACTGATGCTTTTGAACTGTGATGCTGGAGAAGACTCTTGAGAGTCCCTTGGACTGCAAGGAGATCCAACCAGTCCATTCTGAAGGAGATCAGCCCTGGGATTTCTTTGGAAGGAATGATGGTGAAGCTGAAACTCCAATACTTGGCCACCTGATGCGAAAAACCAACTCATTGGAAAAGACCTTGATGCTGGGAAAGATTGAAGGCAGGAGGAGAAGGGGATGACAGAGGATGAGATGGTTGGATAACATCACTGACTTGATGGACATGAGTTTGAGCAAGCTCCAGGAGTTAGTAAAGACAGGGAAGCCTGGCATGCTACAGTTCATAGAGTTGCAGAGAATCAGACACGACCGCGTGAATGAACTGAACTCAACAGTTGATTTACAATGTTGTGTTATAGTAAAGTGATTCAGTTACAACATATATTCTTTTAAATATTCTTTTCCACTATGGTTTATCCCAGGATATTAGAGTTCACTATGCTATACAGTAGGACCTTGTTGTCTGTCCATTCTTTATATAATGGCTTGCATCTGCTAATTCCAAACTCCCAGTCTGTGCCTCTCCCACCCCTCCTTTCCCTTGGCAACCACAAGTCTCTGTGTCGATGAATCTATTTCTGTTTTGTGAAAAGTGAAAGTCACTCAGTTGTGTACAACTTTTTGTGACCCCATGGACTATTCAGTTCATGGATTTCTCCAAGCCAGAACACTGGAGTGGGTAGCTTTTCTTTCTCCAGAGGGTCTTCCCAATGCAGGGATTGAACCCAGATCCCCCACACTACAAGCAGATTCTTTACCAGCAGATAAGTTCATTTGTGTCATATTTTAGATTTCACATATTAGTGATCATAAGATATTGGTCTTTCTCTGCCTGACTTACTTCACTTAGTTTGGCAGTCTCTAGGCCCATTCATGTTCCTGTGAATGACATTATTTCATTCTTTTTTATGGCTGGGTAGTATTTCATTGTGTATATGTACCACATCTTAGGAGATCAGTCCTGGGTGTTCATTGCAAGGACTGATGCTAAAGCTGAAACTCCAAATCTTTGGCCACCTCATGCGAAGAACTGACTCATTGGGAAAGACTCTGATGCTGGGAGGGATTGGTGGCAGGAAGGGAAGGGGACGACAGAGGATGAGATGGCTGGATGGTATCACTGGCTCGATGGTATCACTCAAGTCTGAGTGAACTCTGGGAGTTGGTGATGGACAGGGAAGCCTGGCATGCTGCGATTCATGGGGTCACAAGGAGTCGGACACGACTCAGCAACTGAACTGAACTGAACTGAACCACATCTTTATCCATTCATCTTTTGATGGACATTTTGGGTGTGTATGCTAAGTTGTTTCAGTTGTGTGTGACTCTGTGAGATCCAATGGACTGTAGCCCACCAGGCTCCTCTGTCCATGAGATTCTCCAGGCAAGAATACTGGAGGAGTTGCCATTTCCTCCTCCAGGGGATCTTCCCGACCAAGGAACTGAACCTACATCCCTTATGTCTTCTGCACTGGCAGACAGATTCTTTACCACTAGCACCACCTAGGAAGCCCACTCTGGGCATATATCCGGACAAAACTCTAATTTAAAAAGATACTTGCACCTCTATGTTCATAGCAGTACTGTTCATAATAGGCAAAGCATGGAAGCAACCTAAATGTCCATCAGTTGCTTATTTTCTTAATGACATGTTTTAGAGTGACAGGACTGAACACCTATTTCTGTATGACTAGGGTGAGGCTGAGAGACTCTTCCATCCAAAACCTGCCCCCAATCTCATATGCCTCCAAGGAGATGGCATGGAAACTCAAAAGATGCATTCCACTCCATGTGAGTACAGCAGTGTACCCCAGGAGTGGGCAATTCCTATCTGGATGCCCAACCCAGACAAGCAGAGCCTGCTGCCCCTGCAAAAAACCAAGGCTCAGGTGGAGCAGAGCTAACCGTTGGTGGTGACTCGTGTAGCTGAAGGGTTGCAATTAGGGTAGGGGGTCAAGAATCAGCTCTGCTTTCAGTTTCAGTTTCAAGAGTTATAGCCAAGAGGTGAAGACCAGATCAGAGTGAAGGTCTAAATTCTATAAGGCAGCTCTGGAGATAAGCTGGAGGCAGTGTCAGGGGAGGCAGTGAGAGTAGGAGCGTCCCCAGGAGCTCTGGGTATGTTACAAGGAGAGGAGTGGGAACGGCAGGCAGCCTGGTCCTCCTGCTTCATTGCCCAGGTGGGAAGTAGCCCTGGGTCTGGGCCTAGTATGACATAAGCCAGAGCCAGATTCTACATCCACAACCATCCAGATGTGCATCTCTGTACACAGCTGCCCTTCTCCATGGAGAGCCAGCATCATTCTCCATTTCCCTCCTGTTCATAGTCAAATAGTAGATGCCTGTGTTTCTTTTCCAACTAGATTTTGCCTCCAAACAGCAGAGAGCATGTTTTGTTCATCTCCGTATCAGTCACTCAACATTACATTTGTTGTGCATTAATAATTACATTAATCATAAGACAAAGATGAACTAGTTCTGAGTACCAGGCACTTGGCTAGGTGCTTTACATTAAGGATTGCATTGACTGCTCAGGACCATCCTGGGCCATAGGAGTCAATACATCCATTTCAAAGATGAGAAGACTGAGGAGGGAAGAGGTTAAGCAAGGTGACCGAGTCCTCCATCTGGTAAGTGGCAGACCCTGGCTTCAAACCAAACACTGTCCATGCTGAAAGTAGGGCTGACTCCACAAAGGAATCTTATTTCCAACTCTGGGCAAAAGGATGAGACCCGGCTGCTTGGGGAGGTGTGAGGGGGAAGCTAAAGGAACTACGAGGTTTGATTGGAGAGTCAGAGGAAGTGAGAACATAGATCGTCTCCTGCTCTGAGAAACATCCAGACACAGCATTTGTTAGTGAGAGGACAGGCCTCTTCCTGCCTCCAGAACCCCTGGAACTGCCTGCCATGGATCCCCCATGATTCGGAGGCTGCAAAATTGTCCTTGACCTTCCTGGGAGAAGCCTAGTGCCTGAGAAGCAAGGGGGAGATGCCCAGGCCACATACTTCAGTCGGCCCCAGCCTTGTGAAAAGGGGTCAACCATCTCTGCTGAGCCACAGGCGAGCTCAAAAATGGGGGTAGCCCTTTAGTTCTCAGGAACCCCTTGTGAAAATAGAAACAGACAGGCTAACAGGCAAGATGAGCCTCCAGCCTGCTTTTTTAAAATTGGGATGCCGCTTTATTATTATTATTTATCTTTCGGCCATACCAAAGGGCATGTGGGATCTTAGTTTTCTGACCAGGGATCAAACTCATGCCCCCTGCATTGGCAGAACAGAGTCTTAACCACCAGACTGCCAGCTTGTTTGACTCCTATACAGAAACCCAGCCAGACTCCTGGCATGTGAACCAGGTCGAGGGACAGATGCCAGTACAGCTCGTGACAGGGCTTACAAGCTGCCATTCCAGGATTTCACACACACTGCACAACGGCCCTACATGCTCACTCACATGTAGGTTTGCACCCCTCAGTCACAGATGAGGAAAATCAGATTCAGAGACCTTCCCAAGGTCATACAGCACATGTCTGACACAAGTCCAAGTCCACCAGTCACCCCAGCACTTTGCTGGGACAAAGCAAGGAAGGGTGTGGACTCCGTGTTAGGATTAGAAAGGTCCTCTGAGGCCATGTCATCCACCCCTTCCCATGCTGGAGTCTCCCGGGCTCTGGGCCGAAAGGCATCGCCTAGCACCCCTTGCTCCAGGGTGCTTAGCGGGCAGCATCAGCGTCCAACAGGACAATCCACAGCAAACGGATGGCACACGTTGTCACAGGACTCGTCCTCATTTATTCATTTGGACCAGGGCCCTACTTGAGGCTCAGTTGACTGAGTCACTCAGAGCTCAGGTTGGACTCCAAAGCTCTGGGAGAACAAGAGGACAGGTCACCCAGGATTCTGACAAATAGGCCACAAAAATGCCCACATTAGTCTCTTGTTGAGGGCAGGCTCACTGATTTGCTCCCTAATCCAGCTTCCCTACTCCTTGGCCTCTTTGTGATGATGGGCAGTGAGGGGCAGACCTAGTTTTACTGTAGATGGAAAATATCTACCATGTGTATAACAGGAGCATATGGATACCCAGAAGACAGGAAGTGCTCTACAAAATCAACATGAGAAAGCCAATCCAGTATCATAAAAACAAAGGATGTGAATAGGTGAGCACGGAAGAGGCAGTGCAAATGACTGATTAATACACAAAAATATGTACAACACAAAAGGAGTTTAACCTCCCAGTTACATGTTACTATTCATCAGTTGACAAAGGTTAAAAAGTGTTGGTGACAGCAACCTAAATGTCCATCAACACAGGAATGGATAAACAAAATGTGGCACATATATGCAATGGAATATTCAGTTCAGTCGCTCAGTTGTGTCCAACTCTTTGTGACCCCATGAATCACAGCACCCAGGCCTCCCTGTCCATCACAAGCTCCCGGAGTTCACCCTAACTCAAGTGCATTGAGTCATGATATCATCCAGCCATCTCATCCTCTGTTGTCCCCTTCTCCTCCTGCCCCCAATCCCTCCCAGCATCAAAGTCTTTTCCAATGAGTCAACTCTTTGCATGAGGTGGCCAAAGTACTGGAGTTTCAGCTTTAGCATCAGTCCTTCCAAAGAACATCCAGGACTGATCTCCTTTAGAATGGACTGGTTGGACTGGTCTCCTTGCAGTCCAGGACTCTCAAGAGTCTTCTACAACACCACAGTTCAAAAGCACCAATTCTTCAGTGCTCAGCTTTCTTCACAGTCCAACTCTCACATCCATACATGACCACTGGAAAAATCATAGCCTTGACTAGATGGACCTTTGTTAGCAAAATACTATCTCTGCTTTTGAATATGCTATCTAGGTTGGTCATGACTTTCCTTCCAAGGAGTGTCTTTTAATTTCATTGTGGCAATCACCATCTGCAGTGATTTTGGAGCCCCCCAAAATAAAGTTTGACACTGTTTCCACTCTTTCCTGGTCTATTTCCCATGAAGTGATGGGACCAGATGCCATGATCTTAGCTTTCTGAATGTTGAGCTTTAAGCCAACTTTATCACTCTCCTCTTTCACTTTCATCAAGAGTTCCTCTTCACTTTCTGCCATAAGGGTGGTGTCATCTGCATATCTGAGGTTATTACTCAGACATAAAAGGAACAAAATTGTGCCATCTGCAGGACGTGGATGGACCCAGAGACTGTCATACGGAGGGAAGTAAGTCAGAAAGAGAAAAACAAATATTGGAAATTATTGTATACATGTGGAATCTAGAAAAATGGTACAGATGAACCTATTGCAAAGCAGAAATAGAGACACAGATATAGAGAGCAAACACGTGGATACCAAGTGGGGAAAGAAAGGGTGGGATGAATTGGGAGACTGGGATTGACATATACACACTACTATGTCTAAAAGAGATAACAAATGAGAACCTACTGTAGAGTACAAGAGACTCTGCTCAATGCTCTGTGGTGACCTCAGTGAGAAGAAAATCCAAAAAATGGGGGTATGAGTATAAGTATGGCTGGTTCACTTTACTGTACAGCAGAAAATAATGCAACACTGTAAAGCAACTATACTTCAACAAGCTTTTTATTATAAAAAGTGTTGGAGAGGCTGTCAGAAAACAGGCACTATTTGTAAGAATGTGTGCTCACACCGACCTCTTGGAGAACAGTTTGACTGAATTTATTGAAATTTAAGGCATATGCTAGGTTAGACCTATGTTATCCAGTATACAAAAGACACCAGCTTTGTGTGCTTGTCTAAATTTAAATGTTAATTAATTAACATCCAATCCCAAAGAAAGTCAGTGCCAAAGAATGTTCAAACTACCCAGCAATTACACTCATTTCACACGCTAGCAAAGTAATGCTCAAAATTCTCCAAGCTAGCCTTCAACAGTACATAAACCGAGAACTTCCAGATGTTCAAGCTGGATTTAGAAAAGGCAGAGGAACCAGAGATCAAATTGCCAACATCCATCGGATCATAGAAAAAGCAAAGGAATTCCAGGAAAACATGTACTTTTGCTTCATTGACTACACTAAAGCCTTTGACTGTGTGGATCACAACAAACTGTGGAAAATTCTTAAAGAGATGGAAATACCAGACCATCTTACCTGCCTCCTGAGAAATCTGTATGCAGCTCAAGAAGCAACAGTTAGAACTGGACTTGGAACAACAGACTGATTCCAAATTGGGCAAAGAGTGTGTCAAGGCTGTATATTGTCACCCTGCTTATTTAACTTATATGCAGAGTACATCATGCAAAATCCCAGGCTGGATGAAGCACAAGCTGGACTCAAGATTGCCAGGAGAAATATCAATAACCTCAGATATGCAGATGACACCACCCTTATAGCAGAAAGTGAAGAGGAACTAAAGAACCTCTTGATAAAGGTGAAAGAGGAGAGTGAAAAAGCCAGCTTAAAACTCAACATTCAGAAAACTAACATCATGGCATCCAGTCCCATCATGCTACGTTGCTTCAGTCATGTCCAATTCTTTGTGACTCTATGGATATAGCCTGTCAGGCTATTCTGTCCATGGGGATTCTTCTGACAAGAAGACTGGAGTGGGTTGCCATGCCCTCCTCCAGGGGACCTTCCCCACCCAGGGACCAAACCCACATCTCTTATGTCTCCTGCATTGGCAGGCAGGTTCTTTACCATTAGTGTCACCTGGGAAGCCCAACACTTCATTGCAAATAGATGGAGAAATAATGGAAACAGTGACAGACTTTATTTTCTGGGACTTCAAAAGCACTACAGATGCTGAGTGAAGCCATGAAATTAAAAGACGATTGCTCCTTGGAAAAAAAAGCTGTGACAAACCTAGACAGCATATTAAAAAGCAGAAACTACTTTGCCAGCAAAGTTTTGTCTAGTCAAAGCTATGGTTTTTCCAGTAGTCATGTATGGATGATCATAAAGAAGGCTCAGCACCAAAAAATTGATGCTTTTAAACTGTGCTGTTGGAGAAGACTCTTGAGAGTCCCTTGGACTGCAAAGAGATCAAACCAGTCAATGTTAAAGGAAATCAATCCTGAATATTCATTAGAAGGACTGATGCTGAAGCTGAAGCTCCAGTACTTTGGCCACCTGATGTGAAGAGATGACTCACTGGAAAAGACCCTGATGCTGGGAGGGATTGAAGGCAACAGGAAAAGGGAATGAAGAGGCTGAGATGGTTGGATGGCATCATCGACTCAATGGACATGAGTTTGAGCAAGCTCCAGGAGATGGTGAAGGACAGGGAGGCCTGGCAGGTTGCAGTCCATGTGGTCACAAAGAGTTGGACACGACTCAGTGACTGAAAAGCAACAAACACAGTTACAATTCCACTTCCTCAGCTGCACTAACTACATGTCAAGTGCTCAAGAGTCAAATGTTAGCAAGTGTCTACCATCTTGGATAAGAGGGAATAGAACAGTTATATCATTGTAGAATATTCTATTAGCCAGCACTACCTTAGATGCAGAAATTTCACTTGAAGGTGTGAAATCTTAAAGAAATAATAATGCATGAACCCACACGCAAAGTTTTTACTGCAACATTGTTGGCAATAAGAGAAACTAGAAAAACTGGAAACGAGGACCTCTAAAAGAAAAGGAAGCGTTAAATCATGGTACATCCATACTATCCTTAGTAGTTTTCCATTTTACTAACATGAAAATATCTCTTAAGTGTAGTGTTAGGTAACAGAAACCAATTACAAAATAATAGTAGTACCCCATTTGCATTAAAACTCTTATAAGCCAAATTGCAGGGCTTCCCTGGTGGCTCATGGTGAAGAGTCTGCCTGCCGATCCTGAGATCACACAGGCCACAGAGCAGCTAAAGCCCAGGCACCACGACTCCTGAGTCTGTGCTCCAGAACCCCGGAGCCACAACTGCTGAGCCCACGTGCTGCAACAACAGAAGCCCAAATGCCCTAGAATCTATGCCCCCCAACAAGAGAAGCCACCACAATGGGAAGCCCACGCAGCAGAACTAGAGAAAAGCCCACACAGCAACAAAGACCCTGTACAAATAAATAAATACATTTTAAAAAGGTGTATATTTCTGTTAGGTGTGTGAGTGAATACAGACAAAAAGATCTAACTATGGTGAGTCTCCATGGGAAGAAGGTAGGGTTGGTAGAGGTCAAAGGAAGGGGGGACTTTAGCTTTATCTGTCATATTTGAATGTTTTAAAACAAGAAACAAAATTTTAGAGACTGACAAAGAATATCGATGACTCAGGATAGGAGGAGAAGTTTGGATCTGTCTTCAGCACAGAGTCTGATGCTCCCTGGGCTCTGTCCTGGCCCCATGGAGTCGCCCTGGGGTCTAGGCCAGGTCTCCCAAATATGAGGCACCGAAGTGTGCGTGATGGCGACAAAAAAGATCTAACTATGGTGAGTCTCCATGGGAAGAAGGTAGGGTTGGTAGAGGTCAAAGGAAGGGGGGACTTTAGCTTTATCTGTCATATTTGAATGTTTTAAAACAAGAAACAAAATTTTAGAGACTGACAAAGAATATCGATGACTCAGGATAGGAGGAGAAGTTTGGATCTGTCTTCAGCACAGAGTCTGATGCTCCCTGGGCTCTGTCCTGGCCCCATGGAGTCGCCCTGGGGTCTAGGCCAGGTCTCCCAAATATGAGGCACCGAAGTGTGCGTGATGGCGACATTAGTGGCCTTGGCAGTCACCAGCCATCATCAACATGACAGCGGCAAAGGCCAGCTGTCCTGGGCCTCCCCACTGGCACCAGCAGCCCGCAGCCAGGCCTGCTGAGCGATGAGGTGGCGGCAGCAGCCTGGCCAGTCCCCTCAATTCACGCCGCTTCAAGGTCGGCTGAGATGTGGAACATCACAACAGGTAGGAGGGTGGATGGCCATCGGCTCAGGAGGCGAGAGCAGGGGGAGACGTCTGTTTAGACTCCTGAAAGATCCTGGGCAATTGGAGGACAATTTGCGGTGGGCATGAATGTGGAGAAATTATGCTTTGTGACTGTGAACTATTTTATCCCTAGACTGGTGTTAGTCTGCTTGGGCTGCCATAACCAAACACAGCAGACTGGGTATGGTAAACAACAGAAATACATTCTCTCACAGTTTTGGAGGCCAGAGTCCAAGATCAAGGTGTCAGTAGGGCTGGATTCTTCTGAGACCTCCTTGGCTTGCACATGACTGTCTTCTCCTTGTGTCTTTTTATTTTTTTTTAAGGATGTGAACTCTTTTTGATTTTTTTTAGTATTTATTTATTTGGCTGTGTTGGGTCTGAGTTGCAGTGTGTGGGCTTAGTTGCACATGGGATCTTAGCTCTCTGACCGGGGATGAAACTGTGTCCTCTGCATTTGAAGGTAAATTCTTAACCACTGGACTAACAGGGTAATCCCTCCTTGTGTCTTCACACAGTCTTCCCTCTGTACATATCTATGTCAGATATGTACCTATTTCATTATAAGGACATCCGTCATCTTGGATTAGGGTCCACCCTAATTACCGCATTTTACTTTAATCACCTTTGTAAATGCCCTGTCTCCAAACACAGTTACATTCTGAAGAACTAGGGGTTAGGAATTCAACATGCGTATGGGGGAGGGGGACACAATTCATTCCACAAAATTGGTATTGCTCAGGAAATACCAGTTGCTCATTCAGTCAATCTTTGTTCACTCAAGAAATACTTATGGAGCATTCCTCTCTGTGACAGGCACTGTATTTGGTGTCGAGGATAAAAAGATGAATGAAACACAGGCTTGGTCCTCAAGAAACTTGTAATAAGGAGACAAGTACACAAGTCAGTACGATACAGATCTGCCTTCCTGAGTCCAGCCACCAGCTGTCTGCTGACCTTATTTTCCAAGCCACCAACCACCGTGGAGCCTCCTAGGCTCAGCTCTGCTTCCTGGGTGGGACATTTGGCACTTGATCTCCTTTAACACAAACTCCTTGCCTGAACCAGGACCAGAAATTGCCAGCATGGAACATCATCCGTGATTCATCATCCATTCATTCAAGACTCATCTATTAAGCACTTATGATAAGCCCTGTTCTGTATACTCAGAGTTACAATCAGGCAGACACATCCCTGACCTCAAGGAGTAAGTGAGTGAAAGTCACTCAGTCATGTCCGACTCTGTGACCCCATGGACTCTATAGTCCACGGAATTCTCCAGAATATTGGAGTGGGTAGCCTTTCCCTTCTCCAGGGGATCTTTCCAACCCAGGGATTGAACCCAGGTCTCCTGCACTGCAGGCAGATTCTTTACCAACTGAGCTATCAGGGAAGCCCGACCTCAAGAAGTATATAATCTAAAATAGGGCAACATACTATGATCAATTAAACAAGTAGGCATACTACTGTGATGAAAATAAACTCTTAAAGCATAGATATTGATATGGAGTGATTAGAAGGGTTATTTTGAATAAGGTGGTGATGAGGTGACTGTTGAGCAGACAGACCTGGGAGGGTGAGCCCTTTGGGTGACTGTCTGGGAAGAGCATTGAATCGGGCAGATAAAACAGCAAGTGCTCAGGATGGGAGCAAGGACTATTTAGGGGAGCACAGAGGCCAGTGAGCCATCACTGAGTGGGGAGATATGATCTGGCACAGAACAGAGGAGGCACTTTCCTGCAGGACCTGGTGGGTTCTGGGAGGAAGTTGTGCTCACTCTGCAGTGGGAGACGGTCCCAGGATTTTGAGATTGATCGCTCACACTGGCTGTGTGGAGGGGAAATGACAGCAAATGCTGCACAGCTCTACAAGCACCCTGGGGAGAGAAGACGGGGTCCTAGCCCTGGGGTGGTGAGAAGCAATGAGATCAAAGGTAGAGCTGAAAGATGATAAGGGGAATGACTCAGACATGCTCTTGATTTAGTCTAGAAATGGACAGAAGATGTAAAACCAGGGTCAGTCTCTCTTAGGTCAACTTGCTAGTCCAAAATCAACAGCCAGCATCATGAGTGGGGCCAGTGGTGACGCTCTAGGAAGGCACCAATGATATGATGTCTGACTGTTATTAAATATCGTGAGCAAAGTGGAGAAATCACATGGAAACAAAGGTATGGGTACCATCACAATATAAACGAATTTGCTCTGAGTTCAGCCAAGGACCAGTCTGAAGCCCTTTTTCAGATCTGATGGCCAAAATCACTGTGAAGGACACAGGCCAAGGACTGACGTGCCCGTCCTACGAATGGGGCCAGAGGGGCAGAGCTGTGTTTGCGTTCTTCCCAGTGCTGCTGGACAGAGTGCTGGGTTTTGAGGGTCTCTGAAACGGTGACTGTCACAGAAAACAAAACCATTTCAACTCAGAATTTCTGATCACAAAACTGAACGTTTAGGCCTGAGGTCAAGCACCAGCCCAGCCCGCTTCTACCCTTTATGTCTCTGGACAGCCTGGCCCAGGGGACCGGGCAGTGGTAGGCAGCAGAGATTCTGGCCCTAGTTCTGCTTTGATTTAACGCTGTGACCAGTTTCTCCATTTATACAGTGGTAACGGTATCTTCCTTTTCCTTCCTTGCTGAGAAATGAAGGCCCTAGCTATATCCAAGACACTAATGCAATGTTTGGCAAGACCTAACAATGCTGATGGAATTGCTCTCTCAGTGCAGGGAAGATGAGATTGTATGGGGTCAAATGCAATTATTTTACCTTACACAACAATAGTGCTTTTATCATCAAAGCACTTTGTCCCATTATTCTGGAGAAAAAGACAAGGAAACCCACTGTCACCACCTCCATTTAACCTTATACCATAAGGCAAAAGAAAGAAAAATGAAACTGTTCAGAAAAGAAGTAAAGCTACCTCTGTTAGCAGCTGTGACTGTATACATCAAAAATTCAGGCCAATCTACAATTAGAATTAATTAGAACTAGATTAATTAGAATTAATAGAATTAATAAGTGGATTTAACTACTTCACTGCATAGAAAGTCAATATAAAAAATTAATCATATTTCTAAATATATGCTAGCAACAAAGAATTGGAAAAGAAAAGTTTTTACAGAGATATAGTTGATTTACAATATTATATTAGTTTCAGATGTACAACATGATTCAAAATTTTTATAGACTATACACCATTTAAAGTTATTATGAAATGTTGGTTATATTCCCTTTGTTGTGCAATATATCCTTGTAGCCTAATTATTTTATACATAGCAGTTTGTAATCCTTAATCCCTTACTCCTGTCTTGCTCTACCTCCCTGATAATTACTAGTGTTTTCTCTATATCTGTGAGTCTGTTTCTGTTATGTTCATTCTTTTTTTTTTCATATTCCACATATGTGATATCATGCAGTATTTCTTTTTCTTTGATTCATTTCACTTAACATAATTCCCTCCAAGTCCATCCGTGTTGCTGCAAGTGGCAAGATTTCATTCTTTTCTTTATGACTGATAGTACTCCTTATATATATATATACCACCTCTTTGTTACCCATTCATCTGGTGATGAACTCTGAAGTTGCTCCCATATCTTGACTGCTATAAATAATGCTGCTATGGACATGAGTTTCCCTGGTCACTCAGATGGTAAAGCATCTGCCTGCAATGCAGGAGACCTGGGTTCAAGCCCTAGGTCAGGAAGATCCCCTGGAGAAGGGGATGGCTACCCACTCCAGTATTCTTGCCTGGAGAATCCCATGGAGTCTCCCTGGCAGGCTGCAGTCCATGGGGTGGCACAGAGTAGGACATGACAGAAGCAACTTAGCACACACGCACGCGTGAACATGGGGTGCTGTGTACTTTTTCAAATTAGTCTTTCTGTTTTCTTCGGATATAGACCCAGGAGTGGAGTTGTCAGATCACATAGTAATTCTAGCTTTAGATTTTGAGGAACCTCTATACTGTTTTCCACAGTGGCTGCACCATTAGCTCGAGTATAACGTTCTGCGAAATAGTCTCAGAGTTGCTGACTTGGAATGATATGCTTAAAAGTATAATTAGTGGGATTTTCCTGGTAGTCCAGTGGTTAGGAATCTGCCTTGCAATGCCTTGCAATGACACAGGTTCGATCCCTGGTTGGGGAACTAAGATCCCACATGCTGTGCAGCAACTAAGCCCACACACTGCAGCTACTGAGCCCACATCACCACATTTAGAGAGTCCGTGCGCCTCAACAAAAGATCCTACATGACGCAGAGAAGATCCTCCATGCCATATCTAAGGCCCAACACAGCCAAATAAATAAATAAATGTAAACATTTTTTAAGTATAACTCAGTTCAGTTCAGTTCAGTTGCTCAGTCGTGTCCAGCTCCTTGTGAACCCATGGACTGCAGCATGCCAGGCTTCCCTGTCCATCACCAACTCCTGAGTTTACTCAAACTCATGTCCATAGAGTCAGTGATGCCATCCAACCATCTCATCCTCTGTCATCCCCTTCTCCTCCTGCCTTCAATCTTTCCCAGCAACAGGGTCTTTCAAATGAGTCAGTTCTTCGCATCAGGTGGCCAAAATATCGGAGTTTAATTGGATTCCAAGAAATTGCGGAAGTCATGCTTTTGTCAGTGTGTCAGTTGGCTCATTCTGGGAAGCAGACTCTAAGATGGAGTTAGAAGTGCAAGAGGTTTATTGGGAGTGATGCTTGGGAAAGACAAAGGGAGGAAGGAGCAGGAGTAAGCGTCCCCATTGTGAGGGCTGTGATAGGGAGAGGACTGGGGGAGGAAGAAGAAAGGGGTAGGAAACGCCTTCAGCTGCTGTGCTGCCGCTGCTGCTAAGTCACTTCAGTCATGCCCGACTGACTCTGTGTGACCCCATAGACGGCAGCCCACCAGGCTCCCCCGTCCCTGGGACTCTCCAGGCAAGAACGCTGGAGTGGGTTCCCATTTCCTTCTCCAATGCATGAAAGGGAAAAGTGAAAGTGAAGTTGCTAGTCGTGTCCGACTCTCAATGACCCCATGGACTGCCGCCCACCAGCTCCAAGGAAATCTTCGCCAGCCCAAAGGGGAGCTCTGGCAAAAAAGTGTCGTTGGTAGAGTCCCAGGTTGGACACAAAGACTCATTCCCTGGGGCCCTCACCTTTCTGTGTCATTGGCTGGGGGCTGCTTGGGAAGAGCGTGGCATTAGCTCAAACATTGCCACCAGAGGCTGACAGCTGGCTGCACACCTCAGAGCTGACTGGCAAGTCCTTTCTTGGAGATCCAAGTGGCATATTTCCACGGCTGTCACAGGAAGCCTACATGGCCTTTAGGAAGGATGAAACTTCCTACTGCTAAATTCTAAGAAGAAAGTATGACACGAGCCTTTTATAAGGGACGGTGAAAATATATCAGATACAGAAGACACTGGAGCAGGGCATTATTTGGTGGTTTATGATAGAATTTGTTTTCAGCTATCAAATCCATCTTGTCAAGAACTGTATTACACTGAATGAAGGATTTCCTTACTATCCAGCCAGGGCAGCGGTCCCCAACCTTTTTAACAGCAGGGACCAGTTTCATAAAGACAACTTTTCCCTGGACGACAGGGGTGGGGGGAGTTCAGATAGTAATAGGCCTGAACTCGAGCTGCAGAAGCTTCTTTCTTTGTGACCTGCTGCTCACCTCCTGCTGTGCAGCCAGGTTCCTAACAGGCTGTGGACAGGTGGGCACACAACTCAGGGGTTATATCCTGGGTATATCCTGTAAATGGAGTCCTGGACACCAGCTTGGAAAATGTGATCCTTCCACTGATCCGTTAGCATCTCCAAACTCTCCTGCAAGTACAAAGGGGACTTAAATGACAAGACCTTTGGCCACATAGAGTCTGAGGCCAGCATTGGCTTCCTGACATCACAGCTGGGAGTTAATAAGTCCATGGGAGCCTCGTGGGTTCTCTAACTCCTGTCCAGTCTCCAGAGTCTCCATTATGTATTCACACATGACTGCTCACTGTTTCTAGCTTCTGAAAGAAAACCTCTGGAGTCCAACTCCCCCACTCATGGGTTCCATCCTCCATCTAATGAAACCTTTCTTTCTCTCCAGGAATGTTGTCTCTTCTCCACCTTCTCTTATGGCCCCAAACCATTTTATTGCTCAGAATAACATCCATGTTATATGTGGAATGAGTCCTGAGTCTGTGAGATTGTAACGTCTAATGTAACTGATAAAAAAGGAGCCTATTAAAAGAAGCATAAAATAAAAAGAATGCTACAAAAACAGGGAAACAAATGAATACTTGACAAATAAATAGAGCATTTGGAATGGTAAAACATTATGCCCTGAATAGAACTTAATTACAGAGGGAAGAGTGTGAAAGTTTTAGGAAAATTTATTCTGTTACATGTGGAAGTAATGAACCATGAATCAAAGAACATGTGATTTCCATTTCAACACCAAATTTCCTAAGTATATCCCCCAAATAATATGGTTTGCTTATTAGATTTCAAGAATTAATCCAAGCTGGGCTTCCAAATGCACGTTTTGGAAAAAATGAATATAAAGAAAAATGCAATAAAATGCAAGCGTTATTTTGCTGGCCCAGACACAGGAAAACATATCCCCTGCTCAAAGGCACCAAGTAAACTAAAGTCCCCAAGGGTTCCACCACCCACAAATGCTCTTCAGTGTTCTCATGTGGATGTCTTTCCCTTGAGGTCCTTCCATATACACATCCACGCATGCTGGGATTTTCCCCTCACTCCTGGAAATCTCCAGAAGACTTCCTCTTCTATGTGGAAATATTCCCAGACTACATGATTTCTTGTCTCTGGACAGGTGGTCATCTTCTGCATAAGCAGGACACCAGCTGACCACTCAAGAGGATGCCACCACCCCTGAAGGAGTCCAGAGGAGTCATTTCCCCTCGTGGGTGGGGTTGGAGGCTGAGCAGCAGGTATTGACTGGGAAAGGGCCTGAGGGAGCCTTCTTGGGAGCTGGAAATTGAATGTCTTAATCTGGATGGTGATTATATCTGTACAATGTCATTGGGCTATACACTTCAAGATTCATACGCTTAAGATATGTGATTTTCTCAAAAAAAATATCAGAAAAGAAAAAAGAAAGAGAATGGGAGGAGATAAAGGGGGGAGGGCAAAGAAAGACTTGTGAAAAGTTTTTGCTGCAACAGGGAGCAAAGAAATGGGTCAGTGGCTGGAGGCAGATACAGATAGGGTTTAAGGAGAGTTGTTTAAAGTGAAAGATATTATGGCCTGTTGTGATGCAATTGTAAGGATCCAAGAGGGAGGGTAGGTTGATAATGAAGAACAGAGTGGGCTCAGTTGCTGAGCAGGGAATCTAGTACCGAAATGCTCCACTCCTAGGGTCTGGCCTAGGAAGTCCACCTAACTTCCACCCCTGCCAGGGTAGATCCTCAGCCCCACTAGGGTCATCACTGTAGACTCTGCACAACGCACCCCCCCCCCACCCCCACCCCACACTCACACATTCCTGCAGCTCTGGGAGAATGCCATGCTGGCTTCCCTTTCCAGGTCTTGAACAACAGTCTGCTTTTCCTGGGGTGGAAGACCAGGAGCCTGACGTAGTCAGTATCTCCTCTTAGCAGCAACCCCCTACTCACCATCCCAGGATAGAGGCCAAAGGTGAATGACTCCTAAAAGGCCCACTAAGGAAGCAGACTGCATTGCCCAAGGCCTCTGAGGCTGCTTGGCACAAAAACAACAGGAAACCGGTATTAAGTCCTTGTTTGAGGTATGATCTTGGGCAACGCACGTCTCTCTCAGTTTCCTTCTTTGTAAAATCAGCTGGTTCCCAAGGTCCTTTCAGTTCTGACTCTCTGGGTCAGTGAGTCTAGGCATAGAAGAGTCTGGGTGCCATGGGGGAGACAGCCTGAGGCAGCTGGTACCCCGTTCCTTGCCCCTCAGGGTCTCTTTTCCGTGTGGAGTTTGCCACGCGAAGGATGGTAAGCCAGTGCTTCTCAGAGGCTCGCTCAGGGCCTCCCAGGAGCAGAATCAGAACCCGCAATCTGCCAAGCGTAATAACTAGTTGATAAATTAAGAGCAGGGAACTCACAAGCATTTATGAACAAGGCAGGACACTTGGCTGAATGTTGACTAATGGGTCAGAGGCCAAAGCTGTGGAGAGAGCCAGACACGCGACAGCAGAGGCCCAGGAAGGGCCGGCCTGCCCTCAGGTAAACACGCCGACAGCCTCGGTGCCCGAGCCTGCCAGGTGGGGAAGAAATGTGAGGAGGAACTAAATGGGGACTTTATTGGGTGTTGGGCTTGGGGACTGTTTTTGTTTGGGGTCTAGTCATAAATTAATCCTACACGTAAGTGTTCCCAGAAAGAGAACCCAGAAAAAATATTTCAGTTTCAGTCGGTGGAATAAATCTTTGGGTCTCCAAGGCCCAACCAAACTCTCCTCCCTCTCAGACTTCCCCTTACCCACTCACCCTCTGGGAGATGCCTGGAGTGTGAAGGCAGGACCCTTTCTTCTTGGAGAGAGAGGAGGCTGAGGCAGGAAGATAAGCAGTGATTAAGGCTGAGGGAGGCAGATAAAGCTCTGTTTAATTTGGCACTCCTTGCTCAGCCCTGGTCCCTGCCCAGATTCTCAAAAATAGAATGGCCAGCCAGTGGAAGGAAAAGGACAAACAACAGAAATGCATGTAAACAGATTTAAGGAAAATCTGAGAGAGGAGATGGGCTGGGCTGGGCTGGGCTGTGTGGAGAGTCCTCCTCCCGCTGCCCTCCTCCCACAAGGCCCAGAGGACACAGAGCCCAGGAGCCTCGCTGGGGTGTCAGAGGTCCCACCTCAGTACCATAGTGGGGAGCTGAGCCAAGCCGTTGGAGGTAGAAGCCAAAGCTTTACAAGTGACAGCGGTCCCCAGCCAGGGCTTCTACCCTGTCTCCAAGTGCAAACCCTCTGTGGGGATCATGAGCCACCGCCCACATCACAGCCACTCTATCCCTGGGCCAATGAAGCCCGGTGTTCCTGCCACCTCAGACAAGTCTCCCTGCCCTGAAACCTGTGCCGTAGAGGACCCTCCCCAGGGCTTCCTCAAACCACAGCCGCCCGCCTGGAGGCAGAGTCAGTGTGGCCACTGGTACGGCCCCGCCCAGAGCCATGCTCTGCCTTTAGAGTTTAGACCCTGCTCGGCGGACCCAGGCCCCCCACATGTCCTACCCAAATGGTCCTGAGCTGTTTCTGGGACCATCACAGGACTCTGCCTCTGGCCCAGCTCTCACAAGGGATGGCCAAAAAGCAGTCATCTGTGGGAGACAGAAACAAGGTAAGACTCTGGGCTGGAAGTGGGGGCACATGTATGCCTGAAAGGCCCCCCAACAATGCAGGACAGAACGAGCTTGAGAAGAGAAGGGGTGGGCTTGGTGGGTTCTCTGAGCATCTCTTCCTTCTGGCACAAACAGCAAAGAATTCAAAATTCATAAAACCTGGCCATCCAGTTGTTACAAAGGTATATTTATCACAGTTGGAAAATAGAACACATTATGGTTTGTTGGCTTTTTAGAACTTTAAAATATTTAGACCTATGATGTATGGGACTCTTGCCCTGAGTCCCACAAACGTAAGGGTAAATTTGCCTAAAAGGGAGTAAAAGGCTTGTCCCTAGAGTCAGTTGCACCTATTTGTGTGTTCCTCCTCCTGCTAGTTCAAAGATTCAGATTAAGACAAAGGAGATTCTTCAAGAATGAGTTTGTGTGCCCAGAGAGACATGAATCTGATCGTGTTGTGGCATGCTTGCAAGCCTCCAGTGCCCCTGGATTCCAGACAAATTCTTTGGAGTGGCATTCAGGCCTCTTTGTGCCTTCTGCCCCCTCAAACTCACCCCTCAGCTTCCTCTACACACCCCCTAACTCCCCCCACCCTCTGCATCCAACGCCTTCTTTCCTCCTCCTTCCATGATCCCAGAATCTCCTTCTGCTTCTTGGCCAGGCCACTTTCACTTTGCCCTTCCTGACTCAGCTGAAATGTCACCTCCTCCAGAATGTCTTCCTGGATTTGGTGCCCTCTGGTTCCTATAGCATTTCTCTCCTGGTCCCCCAGCAGCCTCTCAGTTTCTTTCTCTCCCAGATGGGAGCACGTGGAGAAGATGTGGGGTTATTCCTGTGCACCAGGGCTGAGCACTTGTAATCCAATGCCCACTTGAAAGTGAACACACACATATCTGAAAGAAGGTCCGGGGAGCACACACACAGAGGGACTGGGAGTGGAGGGAGTTCAGTCCTAGACTCCACAAAGCTAGAGGAGAGTTTTATCTTACGGGGCTTGATTTTCATCTTTAAAACAACCATAATAACGTGAAAGCACCCAACACCGCAGAGTACGGGACTATTCTGCCCACCTTGATAAGCACTTAGCCATCTTCCTTTCACCCCAACCTGGAGCCCCTGGGACAGTGTGGTAAAAACCAGAAGACATCAAGCCAACAAGTTGAAAGTTCCACAGAATGGTCCCAAATGACAAGGATCCTTGTGTGGAAAGAATAGAATCTGACCCCCAACCCCACCTCCCACCACCCACTGTGGGTGACATCCTTTATCCCACAGCATTTAAGAACCAGGAGTCCCCAGGAAACAAAAGTCGCCTTTCCAATGAACAGGAAGCTGCCTCACCAAGAGGTGGGGTCTCTGGCATATTCTTGGGAGTTCATCTGTAGAACTTAAGAGTCAGAAGCAGTTCCAAAATCCCCTCTTACAGACAAAAAGAAAGAAAGTGTTAGTTGCCCAATTGTGTCCAACTCTTTGTGACTCTATGAACTGCAGCCCACCAGGCTTCTCTGTCCATGGAATTCTCCAGGCAAGAATAACACTGGAGAGGGTTGCCATTCCCTTCTCTAAGGGATCTTCCCAACCAATGAACTCGGGTCTCCTACATTGCAGACATATTCTTTACCATCTGAACCACCAAGGAAGAGGGGAGAAATCCCAAATATTCAAGCCCAGCTGTGGGAAATGTATGAAACAGGTAGGAATGCAGAAAAATGGAAGAAAGCATTGCCAAAGATTTCCAGGAAAAGCCAGGAGTCACAGGACTCCTCTGAAGTCCCAGTGGCTCAAGGGCTCCCAATGGCCTTGACAAGCCTATTTTAGACTGCACAAGGTCAAGGACACGTCCACCCAAATTGCCTTCCACTCTTCTTCACTCATGGTCACACTTGCATTGTGGTCTGGCAACTCACCCAGTCTTCTGAGTCCCCTCCTTGTTTTCTCTCATAGGCATTTCCCTTAATAAAATATATGCACTGTTAATCCCATCTTGTTACATGCTCTTCGGAGAACCCAGACAAACACTCTGACCTTCAGTGAGTCACTGTCTCAGGACCCATAGCTTTCATTTGCTGTGTTAAGAGAAGATCTACTTGAGACTCTTGTATCGACATAAAATTAAAACAAAGAAAACATGTCAGACATTTTATTTAGTGCACTAACTGATGAAGGAACCCATATGATGTTACTGGTTCAGTATATATGGGCAGATAAAAGATGCTGAAATGAATTTACAAATAGATCCAAAGCAAGTCAATAATCAGTTGCATCCTACTGTATACAACTTACTTCCTTTTTTTTTTTTTTTTTGAGGAGAGAGAGAGAAAAATCATTTGCATTATTAAGTTTTCTACAATTTACAGAGCTGTAACAGGTGTACTTAACAGGACACTCAGTAATCACTTGTTTACCCGTATGAGACTCTTGTATCGACATAAAATTAAAACAAAGAAAACATGTCAGACATTTTATTTAGTGCACTAACTGATGAAGGAACCCATATGATGTTACTGGTTCAGTATATATGGGCAGATAAAAGATGCTGAAATGAATTTACAAATAGATCCAAAGCAAGTCAATAATCAGTTGCATCCTACTGTATACAACTTACTTCCTTTTTTTTTTTTTTTTTGAGGAGAGAGAGAGAAAAATCATTTGCATTATTAAGTTTTCTACAATTTACAGAGCTGTAACAGGTGTACTTAACAGGACACTCAGTAATCACTTGTTTACCCGTTTCAGGCTTTCATATTTTTTCTTGACTGGAAAGAACAGGATTGAATCTCTGGAATTTTCCATAGCCCATATAACTGCTCACTTGTCATAACTGAAATCTGGTCCTTTTGCATACTGCTGGAGCCTCCCACCCTGGAAAAATCTTTCTCTGATCATGGCCCCCTGATTAGGAATTGGCATTCTGTGGGTTCTGGATTGAATAGTAACTGGTAATTAAGGATAAAAATTGTGGTGCTGGAGAAGACTCTTGAGAGTCCCTTTGGATAGTAAGGAGATCAAACCATGCAATCTTAAAGGAAATCAGTCCTAAATATTCATTGGAAGGACTGATGCTGAAGTTGAATCTCCAATCTTTGGCCACCTGATGTGAAGAACTGACTCACTGGAAAAGATCCTGAGGCTGGGAAAGATTGAGGGCAGGAGGAGAAGAAGATGACAGAGGATGAGATGGTTGGATGGCATCACCGATTCAATGGACATGAGTTTGAGCAAACTGGGAGATAGTGAAGGACAGGGAAGCCTAGCGTGCTGTAGTCCATGGGGTCGCAAACAGTCAGACACAACTTTGAACAACAAAGATAAAAAATTATGGAGAGTAGTCATCCTTTAAAATTGAAAGGAACTTACAGGATGTAAAACACTTAGCATAGTTCTATGTTTCAAACAATTGAAATAGCCTCTAATTAAGTAGAGAAGGACCAGTAGCTCACATAATTATGGAAGCCTGGAGCATATGTCTGACCAGGAAATGAGGGGAGAGGGGTATCCAGCCCAGGGCCATTATAATCACCTCTGCATTCTTGACTTAACACTGCCGGCACCAGTTGCTGAGCCATTTAGACTCTCCACAGCCACTGTTAAAAAGAACTCTCTAGGACTTCCCTTGTGGTCCAGTGATTAAGAAATCCACCTGTCAATGCAGGGGACGTGGGTTCAATCCTTTGTCCAGGAAGATTACGCTGGCTGTGGGGCAACTAAGCCCATGCACCTCAACTACTGAGCTCGCACTCGGTAGTCCAGACCACTGAGTCCCTGCAACTATTGAGCCCACACACCTAGAACCTCTGCTCTGCAACAAGAGAAGCCATCACAATGAGAAGCCCTCACACCACAACTAGAGATTAATCCCCACTTGCTGCAACTAGAGAAAGCCTGTGTGCACCAATGAAGATCCAGTGCAGCCAAAAATAAACAATTAAAAGAAAAGAAATCTCTAATTGATCTGGAGTCTTTATGTACTTCTTCAAAATGCAGAAACAGCAGCAGGTGTCTATGACTGACTGCCCTTAGGGAGTATCTCCAAGGTCAGCCCTTTCCTAATTTCTGGTGTTTGGTGAGTGATATTTAATGTTCCTTGGGTTATAGATGCATCATCCAGTCCTCTGTCCTCCCATGGTGCGCCTTCTGTCTCACTCACTCCTCTGATGGCCATCTTACTAGGACACTAGTTACACTAGGCTGGAGGCTCAGCCTCCTCCAGCATGACTTCACCTCAACATAACTGAGTGAAGTGGAGTCTTTATTTCACTTTTTAACTGTAACTAGATGTGTTTTTGTATGTGTTCATTGATATGGTTCTCACAACATCAAAGAACTGGAAATGATCTAACGATCCATTGCAGGAGACTAGTTAAAACTATAAATCTGGTTGATCCATTGGGTAGCATACTATTCAGTCACAGAAAAGTGAGATAGAGCTGTATATGCTGATATAGAACTTGCTAAAAAGCTATGTGAGGGAAAAAAGCAAGATGCAGAAGAGCCTTATAGTTTGCTGACATTTACATTTCAGAATTATATTACAATGTTATATATTATATAAATGTTCCATATTTGTGTATGTATATATATATATATATATTGCTCATGCATGACAATTTCTAGAAGAATGCTTTTGCTACTACTAATTAACTGGGTAATGAGGCTGAATAGTTGTGGGACATTTGAACTGTTTTTTAGAAATGAGAATATGTATTTTTTGATGTAGGGATTTTTGTTCATTTTGCTTATTTGTGTCTTTAAAGATGAAAGGATGAGAGGAGAAATGTCAAAAGAGAAAGTAGATCTGTTTCACAGCCATAGCATGTGGTTGCTTCAGTCCCACATTCAAGGCCAGCGATGAAGTATAAGAACTGGCACCAAAGGAACAATCACAACACATCTCGACAGAACACCTGTTACCTGTAGCCCCACCTCAGCCCTGCGCCACCTCAGCATCTTGTGCCGTGGTTTTATTCTCTAATCTTTCTCCCCACAAGATATTGAGAAGAGGAGTAAGAACTAGTACTCTCCCTCTTGGGGGGAGGGGAGGCTGCGTCCAGGACAAGCCTTGAATCCTTAGGGAGCCAATCAGGGACAGATATCACACTTTGCAGCTCCACCGGGACAAATAGCTGACTTGGGGCCTTGGGAACCTCCTAGAGCAGTTCTGTTGGTCATCTCATGTCCCACGACTTGGAGAGCAGAGCGAGTCTGATTTCCAGCGTAGCCCTGAGCACACTTCCACTCAAAGCTGGACATCAGAGAGTTCTCCACATACTCTACATTCTACTCCCTCTTGGGGGGAGGGGAGGCTGCGTCCAGGACAAGCCTTGAATCCTTAGGGAGCCAATCAGGGACAGATATCACACTTTGCAGCTCCACCGGGACAAATAGCTGACTTGGGGCCTTGGGAACCTCCTAGAGCAGTTCTGTTGGTCATCTCATGTCCCACGACTTGGAGAGCAGAGCGAGTCTGATTTCCAGCGTAGCCCTGAGCACACTTCCACTCAAAGCTGGACATCAGAGAGTTCTCCACATACTCTACATTCTAGTGCAGATGCCAGGGATAATGCCTGCCTTCAGGATGAAATTAACCCCTGACCTCCTCAAGCTTGATCAGCTGCCAGTCAAGACTCACATCAAAACCAGCAGTAATAACCCACAGCCTCTGGGCACGTGGCAGGAAGTGGACAGATGAACTGCCTCCTTCTCAAGATTTCATCGCAGGCCGTATATTCACTCCTCCAGGTGAAGACAAAGAGTGGGAAAGGGATGCAGACCTCACCTGCCCCTGGCTGCATTAAGAATGACCTCTTAGGAAAACTGCTGAGGAAATTTAAAGATCTCTTGTTCCTTCCACTTGGAGATATTGGTGTCCAAGTTTTAGCTGCACTTGGACCTTCTTAAGGTAGAAGCTCAAGAGTCATCCTGGATGTCTTTGTATCTTACCTCCCACATTCAATTCATCTGCAATCTCATCAGCTCTGTGTTCAAAGGCCTTCCCGAGTGTCTGTGCTTCTCCCCGGCTCACTGCCACCACCTGAGTCAAGGTTACCACTCCCTCTCTCTCTTCCCCCTACAATCAAGTTTTCTACCAACAGCCCAAGAACATAAGTAAAGGTGAATTAGAGCAGATCACACTGAGTGTACGCGCTTCTAAGAGCTTCCCAACAACACTTAGAGCCACATCCCATGAGCTGCCCTTGCTGCCTCCTTCCAGCCTTGTCCTCCTGGCCCTTGTTTGCAGCAACACAGCAGACCCTTCCTGTCCCTTGAGCATGACAAATGTGTTCCAGAGCCTGGGGTCCTCTTTCTGGTGTCTTTCAATGGCTGGATCTTTGTCCTGCTTCCTCAGTTTAGGTCACTTCCTCAAGAAAAACCCTTCTTGATCAGTCTTCTGATCTTTTGCTGCCCCTATACACCCAATGCCTGGTTTTCTCTTCCTCAAAGCACTTAGCATGGTCTGCAGTTAATGCATTCTTTTACAGATAATTTTATTTATTTACTTTTGGCTGTGCTGGGTCTTCATTGCTGCATGGGCTTTTCCCTAGTTGCGGCGGCAAGCGGGAGCTACTCTCTAGTTGTGGTGCTTGGGTTTCCCGTTACAGTGGCTTCTCTTGTTGTGGAGCATGGGCTCTAGAGCGTCGGGCTTCAGTAGTTGTGCCTCCCAGACTCTAGGGCACAGGCTTAATAGCTGGGGTGCACAGGTTTAACTGCTTTGTAGCAGGTGGGATCTTTCCAGATTTGGGATTGAATCCACGTCTTCTGCATTGGCAGGCAGATTCTTTACCACTGAGCCACTAGGGAAGTCCCAATGCATTATTATTTTTTTTAATATTTATCTATTCTATTTCTTATTTATCTGGCTGTGCTGGGTCTTAGCTGCAGCACTCGGGATCCTTAGCTGTGGCACTCAGGTCTTCGTTTTGTCATGCAGCATTCACACTGCGGCATGTAGGATCTACTTTCCCTACCAGGAGTCAAACCTGGGTCCCCTGCAGTGGGAGTGTGGAGTTTCAGCCACTGGCCACCAGTGAAGTCCCTGCATTATTTTATTTAACCTCTGTGTCCTGGTTCCCACAAAGGTAAGCTCTAGGACAGTGGGAACCTGCCCTTGTCGGCTTACTCAACCTTTGTGTCCTAGAAAGCCAGATAGTGCCTGATTTCACCTTTGCGATTGGTTCAACGAACGGGTCATCTTTCCAGAAGGGGAAATGGCATGAATGGAACCATCCACATTCTCCTGCTGCTGGGTCAGGACTGGTGTCTCCCCTGAGAAGGGATGACTTGTACAAAGCTAACATGTCAAGGCAGGAGGCTAATCAGGAGATGTGGCCTGATTACCCTCCATCCGGGCCACTTTCACCAGCGAGAGGTCTTATCTATATCAGACACATACATATTCTCCAAGTGGCAGAAAGAGAACGTGGAAAATCAAGCACTGGCTCTGGAAGTTTCTGCCTGATGTAACACAGGTCACCTCTACTGACGGCTCAATGGCCAAAGTCAGTCATGTGACCAGAGCTGAGCTTCCTGGGAACCAGAACTAATCCTCCTCTTTGCATTTTCCTGTACTCCACTGTGTTCCCCATTTATTACCTTTATAGTCTGAAAACAACACTCTATTGGATAAAGAATTGTTGGAAACCCTCCCTGACAAATAGGGTTTGTCCTTTCCTTTAGATCTCAAGCTTCCCTCATAGCTCAGTTGGTAAAGAATCTACCTGCAATGCAGGAGACCCCGTTTGATTCCTGGGTCGGGAAGATACGCTGGAGAAGGGATAGGCTACCCACTCCAGTATTCTTGGGCTTCCTTTGTGGCTCAGTTGGTAAAGAACCCGCCCGCAATTCAGGAGACCTGGGTCCGATCCCTGGGTTTGGAAGATCCCCTGGAGAAGGGAAAGGCTACCCACTCCTATATTCTGGCCTGGAGAATTCCACGGATACAGTCCATGGTGTCGCAAACAGTCGGACACGACTGAGCGATTTTCACTTCACTTTCGATTCAAGCAGAAGCGGTGGGGGAGATGCCAGATTTGGGATTTAGAAAGTTCTCCCTGCTGATTGGAGAGAGTGAAGAGGAGTGGGTGGGGCTGGAGAGCAGGAGACCAATCAGGAACTGAGACAGCTATTCAGGTGAGAAGGAAGGAAAAGCTCTCCCAGCATCGGTTTTGATCCATTGGGTGAATGGATATTGCCCTTCCCTGAGATGGCGACACAAGGAAGTCACCACTGTGGGGCCATGGAGCTGTCCCATCAGGATGAGTGCATAAAGCCAGGGCGAAGACTCCATCCAGCCCCAGAGGCCATGCCACACCCCACCTGCGCTGTCACATGGAGCCAGAGGAGTGGCCTCTGGGTCACCCAGGACACAGCCAGCAGGGCCAAGGTTGGGAGGAGGTGAGTGAGGCTCAAATTTAAGAGATACTCACTCCTAGGTCTGGAGGCCCTGCGAGAGCAGGGTCCATCCTGAGCAAGATGCTTCCTTAAATTTGCTCCCTTAAACCTTGCCCCCCTCACCCTAATCTCAACCCTGACCAGAGAACGATGGACTCAGGCCCTCTTCCCAGGGCGCTGTGAGCGACATGGTCTGGCGGGACGGCTGAACACTGGCCCGGCCTTGCTGGTCCCCACCGCCACCCTCTCCAGGGCCCTGTTCCATCTGACTCGGACGTCTTGCAGATTCCCCATCCATATGCCTGGTCCTTACCGAGCCACCTGGACATCATCGGTCTCTACTGGACGCCACACGCCCCTCTGGGCCCCATGGACCCAGCCTTGCTGCCACTGGCCAAGGATCACAGTCCTGTGGAGGCCGCTCGACACACAAAGGCCGTCTGTGAGCCGCACAGGAAATGCTCAGGGGCAGCCGACCAGCACTGGGCCCCGGGGGGCCCGTCCCCCACACGCAGCGGAGGCATTTACACAGGCGGGCTGCCACCCTTTCTTGAATCTGGAAATAGGTCTGCCTGGTTACAGGAATCCCACAAACATAGCAACGCAGAGAGAGGCGAGACCGGAGAGGTAGAAGTCACCCAATTTTGTCTGAAAGCAGAAATACCCAGTTGAAAAAGCCACAGGGTAAAACATGCAATCACCCCTTAAAAAGCTGCAGAGACTGTGTTTCCAGGAGGAAGAGCCAGGGGAACTTTAGGAAGATTCGAGGGTAGAAGCTGAATGCCCTGAGCCAGCCTTGCACAACCCCGCTTAGGGGCCACCAGAGGCTATTCTTGCTCAGACAAGGGGTGAAAGCCCCAGGGCCATCACCTCTAGTCCAGACGGGATGAGGTGGGACACACGCTCAACCCTGCTCTGTCCCTGGAACTGTTTCTCTGGCAGGAGGCCTGAGCAGACACAACTATTGGCTCTCCCATTGGGTGGCACTCATCCCTGGCTCATCCCGGGTGCAAACCCCAGAGGTCACCCACAGGACCCCCCCTTCTCCATCCTCTCTCCAAGGAACCACCTCAGGACTTCAGGGGTCAGAGGCAGTGGCACTGTGTTTCACCCCAGCCCTGCCAGCCGTGGGATCTCAGCCCCCCTCCCTCCTCACCTGCACCTTCCGATAGACAGGGACCAGGCTGGGCGAGTTGAGGGGCCTCCCTCCCCTCCTCTCTCACTCCTCTCTCTCCTCCTGCACCCCCACCCATCTCTCCTTTCCCTGCCTGAGCCTCCAGTTCACCTCCCTACTAGGACTCTGGGCAGGGCCAGGCAGCCAGGCAAATAGCAGGACTCCCAGCCAAACTTGAATGTCAGATAAATAATGGATTTGGGGGGCTACAAGGAGGGCCCGCATTGTCTTAGTTAGGAGGCTGCCAGTGGGAGCCCCAGGGCCCTGGCCCCTCTGCTCCTGCTGGTGAGAGGAGCTGGATGATGTCTGGCTTGCTATGGCCCTTCCCCGGCAGCTCACTGCTCTTCCCCGAGAGGAGTGAGCAAGGAAAATGGGAGTAGGTGGGGAGGGGAGGGCAGGAAGAGGAGCCCCTAATGGCTTCAATATGGGGGCAGGCAGGGCCAGGCAGCCAGGCAAATAGCAGGACTCCCAGCCAAACTTGAATGTCAGATAAATAATGGATTTGGGGGGCTACAAGGAGGGCCCGCATTGTCTTAGTTAGGAGGCTGCCAGTGGGAGCCCCAGGGCCCTGGCCCCTCTGCTCCTGCTGGTGAGAGGAGCTGGATGATGTCTGGCTTGCTATGGCCCTTCCCCGGCAGCTCCTGCTCTTCCCCGAGAGGAGTGAGCAAGGAAAATGGGAGTAGGTGGGGAGGGGAGGGCAGGAAGAGGAGCCCCTAATGGCTTCAATATGGGAGCGAGTGAGTGGAAAACAGATGGGCTGTGCGCACAAATCCAGGTGCAAAGCCCAGCTCCAGCTCGCATTGTTTCTGTCCTTACGGAAGTCGTTTAACCTCTCAGAGCCCCAGTTTCCTCATCTGGAGATGGAAATTCTATTGCCCTAGTTGAATAATTAGGAACCATGGATATAAAGTGCCAGGTAGGCAGAGACTTTGAACAAATAGTAGCTGCAGTCATGTTGGTTGTTGGCTCGTTAGTGGTTACCTTGTGATGAACGGGGTGTCCAAGACCCAGCTTTGCCCCTTCTCTCAAGGAGTTGATGGACATCAAGCAAGTCCTGCTCCACGAAGGCCCTTGCTAGGCAAGCAGGCCTAGAGCCTGGCCCTGGGGGCAGAGGGTGAGCAGCAGGCCTGGCTCCGGATCTGGCCAAGAGTGGGGAAGTGACCCAGAGCCACCGTGATTGCCTGGGAGACCCTGGGAGTGAGTGTGGTGCTTTCGTGCCATCCGTATGGCAGGTGCTGCCCTTACACCCTCATACCCCATCTACCTGACCCATGTGTTGGTCTGGTCACTGGAGAATTCCAGAACCGCAGGAGCTCCTAGCAGGCCTGAGAAGCCAGCCTCCGGCTCAGAGATGGAGGCTGCTGGGGGCACAGCTGACCTGAGTGTGTCTCCCAGCCCAGAGGCCTCTGTGAAGGCAATTCCACAACCTGGGGCCTTAGGGAGAAGGAGGGGAAACATTTGTGCTGGCGAATGCCTCTCAGTGGGGTATTCTTTCAGGGTCCTGGTCCCACTTGGTATGGGGAGGACTGGGTCTGGAGGTGCAATGTCAGGCCAGCCTGCCCCACACCCTGCAAGCCTGGGACTTCTGAGGGGTGGAGGCGAGGTTCCAGTTGCCTTTGGGTGTTTGGGACCCAGGACTAGACATGGAATTCACAACAGTGCTAGAAGGGGCTGTGCACCCCCTCGAGGGTCCACAGTGCTTTCGTTCCTGCTTCTGTGGTACATGACCTCTCTTCTCACCAGCCCTGCCTATGACTCTCATTTCCTTCTCCAGGGGATCTTCCCCACCCAGGAATCGAACCCTGGTCTCCTGCACTACAGGCAGATTCTTTACCGACTGAGCTACAAGGGCAGCCACGTCTTGGCAGCAGCTGCTGTCATTTCCCGATAGAGCATCCAGTCTGAACTTAGACAATCATCTGCCCTGCACAACGCTTAGTTATTGCGTTCTTTTGAAATGGGGAAGAAAATCTTCCCAACCATCTGAAGTTCCTCGGAGGAAGAGAGGACAGACTAATGATTAGTGCCATGAACTTGAGTCCTGGAAAGTCTCTGAGGGGCCTGGGTGTGTTCAGGCCAGAACTCCACCTGGGAGAGTAGGGCGCCTGCTAGGAAACCACGGGCTGGCTGGCGCGGAGGATGACGTGATGCAGATCTGCAAAGCACCGGAACGTGTTTGTCCCTGGGCAACCCGCTCCTGGGCCAACAGCACAGGCAGCCCCCTCTCCCTGCGCTCACCCCCACCTGCCCCTGCCAGACCCAGGACTGAGCTTGACTTTCACTTTCCACAACAGGGTGAGAGCATTTCTTTCCAGGAAGGAAGGGCCACTAGGATGTGAGGTTTAAAAACACAACTTTCCTCCCATCCCCAGGAAGGAAGAAAATTCCAAGGAAGTTGCAGGAAATAACCAACATCTGTCTGTGACAGGCCTGGTCCAGGCCCTGGAGTCCAGAGCACGGGGTATTCTGCAGGGAAGGGCAGAGAGAGGCAGCGCTCTGCAGTGGCCGCAACAGAAACACGAGGCCCCACCGCCCACATCACCAACTGAGGACACGCCAGACGCTTAGTCCATAGGAGGAGGCTAACAAGTCTGAGGGGATGCTGATCCCTTCTCTGATGCTTGTTGCCAAGGAGACAGACCATCTTGGGTATGGAAAGGGGAACTCCCTGACCCGCTCTGCCAGGAAGTGAGCCCTGCTCCATTTAGTCCAGGGTGGCTCTCGAGTTCTTTCCTACTGGGCAGTTTCACTCTGGTGCCCATTTTCCATCCACCGCAGCCCAGAAGAAGCAGATCCTATTCCCTGCCCCCACCCCCAGCCTCCCAGATCCCAAACCCACAACTGTGCCCATGACCCTGGCCTGGAGACCCAGTGCACCCCAACTCTCCTCCTGACCATCGCTACCCGTGGGGGTCACTGCATTCATTGCCTTGGGGGCTTTAAAAAGCTTTCTGCAAATTGTGCCCTTGCTCCTTGTTCTCTAGTTTTTCTGCTGTTGCTTGTATTCCGCTCATGAGCTGTGAAGGGTTGGAGTGTTCTGATTTCTCTTCACCCTCGTGAAGCTGAATCAATGGTATTGTTCAAATGAAGGACTGAGAATGAGTCAGTGAGCTTGCATGTCATTTCCTCCAGAAGGATTTTCCTCTAGACCTGTGTATTAGAATCACCGTGGGATCTTTTAAACACCCTGGTGCCAGCCACATCCTGACCAATTCAATCAGAATCTATGGGGAGGGAGTCAGTTACGTGTATATTTCCAAGCTCCAGGGCAGGATGAAGAACCCGTGTATCAGGCTGGTACTTTACAAACATTACAGCATGTGTGAGAATCCCCTGGGGATCTTGTTGAACGGAAGAGTCTGAGTCAGTAAGGAGAAATTAGGGCTTGAGATTCTACACTTCAAACAGGCACCAAAGTGGCCTGCTCCGGCTGGGTGCACAGGCTCACTTTGAATAACAAGACACTAGACCAGAGGTCCCCAACCTTTTTGGCACCAGGGACCGGTTTTGAGGAAGACAATTTTCCCACGGATTGAGATGGAGGGGGTTGATTTCTGGATGATTCAGGTGCATTACACTCACTGTGCACTTCATTTTCTATTATTGCCTCAGCTCCACTTCAGTTCATCAGGCATTAGATCCCATCCCTGCACGAGATTGCACCTGGAACTTTGGGGAACTGCCCTGTGTACAGCCCCAGCTGGACATCTTTACACTCCGACTGCTCATTACCTTCTCACTAGACTGCGGGCAAGGCCACAGCCTCTCTCGCCACAGTGCCCCCCCTCCCCCACCACACTGATAGCACCAGGTAGTGTTCAATCACTGTGCGCATGCGTGCATCAAGTAAGTAACTGAACCGAATGAGTTTCCAAGTGCGCAGATCCACAGTCCTGCTCCTACTCCAGGCAGATCCAGTTGCTTCCTGCTTGCTGGAAGCGCCCAACATCCTCTCCATGGACAGCCCGGAGCTCACTTGGTTGCCTGAACCGCTGGCCACAAGGGGCCAGAGCTTCGAGACTACTAGACTCACAAAGCTCGTCCTGTGGCCTGAAACCCGCACCAGCTGCGGCCGTCCTGCGCTCCCTAAGGAAGCGTGGGCCCAGCAGAGAGGAGAGGAGCCGGAAGGGGGAAAGGGCAGGACTGAGGGCTGGCCCCGGGGGAGATAAGCCTCTAATGGCGGCAGCATCTGATCTGCCTCTCCTTCCTGCTAATCCTAAATCACAACAGTGTGAAATCTGAGCAAGTGTGAACGCCTTGGGCTCCAGCTGTTTTTCATGTCAGGCCTCCATCCCAGCCTGTCACAGCAAGAAGCCTGAGGATGCCGTGGTGAGATGGTGTGGGGCGGGCCCCAATCCGTGAAGGCGGGGAGGGGGGACACTCCAGGCTGGAGTGCACTGTGGGGACCCCGCCTGGTCTCTGCTGCCCAGCTGCCCCCGAGGCTCTGGGTCAGCCCCCAGTTGCTGTCCCCTCCCCTCTCCCCACTGGCTCCTCCTGCCCCCAGGGACCCCAGTTCGGCCTTCCTTCCCCTTGTGAGTTTCGTGAGGCCTCTGGGATGCAAACCAGGGACCAAGGGATGGACAGGGGCAGCTGTCTCCCTGGGCAGTGGGGACCTGGGGAGACAGCCAGCCCCAGCAACTGGGAGCTTGGAGACGGACCCCGACCAGGCCAGGTGACAGACCAGGGAATCTGGTGCAGAAGGAGGCTCAGCCTCAGGGGCCTTGATTAGGAGCGGTGACAACCACGGTAACTTCAGGGGGTCTTCAGCACCCAGATGGGCTGGTCCCTGAACACAACCTGAGCAACCCTCCGGGAGGAAGTGCTGGGGTCAGAACCTGGGGATGGGAGATCTGGGGGCCGACGACCTGCGGGTGGAATTCACTCCTTGAACAGGGGCTGGTGGGAATAAGGGAGCCACAGGCCAGAGCAGTGTGCTTCCTGCTGCCAGAAAAGCGAGGCCCAGCAGGACCACCCGCCCCAGTGCTCTGCCGGTCTTCCAGCCCTCTCTGGGCCTAACCAGCCTCCTGACGAGTAAATGTAGGTAAGTGCTCTGCAGCTTCAGAGCCGAAAGGGTGTTGGAAGCTGCTGGCAACCGGCTTCACAGAGCTGCCTTCACAGCCCTCCTGCCCCTGCCAAGCTTGCCCATACTGCCCAGGGAGACCAAAGCCATGTCCTGGTGGTGTTACTCCCCACAAACTGACTGAATGGGGTTTGCAGGCTGTCAGGTTTGCAGTTTGCCACCAAGACTCCAGGAACCCAGGGCAGGGAGCAGCTGGAGCTGTGGGCTCAGGGAAGAAGACTCACTTTGGAGCAGCCCCGATAGGCCTGGGCAAAGGGCAGAGGGAGCGGATTCACACTGAGAAACAGGAGAGATGGAGAGAGACCAATGCACAGACAGGCGATCGTGTCGCCCCAGAGAAGTAGCCATGGAGCCTGGGGGTGAGCCCGGGTGCCGGGTCCTCTTGGAAGCCTGCCCTAGGTTGCCATGTGGTCCCCCAAGTCCTCTCACAAAAATCTTTCCACTGAATTTGAAAGAGATCAAACTTCTGGTCTATGCAAGCCGGTCATTCATGTAAGGTCAGATTGCAGAAGCAGGCCAGGCCAGGCGGTTCCACAGCCCTGATCCCAGAGGCCAGGCCAGCTCCGGGGGTGCCCAGCCCTCCTCACCTGAGGAGACCTCTCAACTCTCTCCATGAGGGGCCTGGGAGCTGAGAGGAGCTCAAGGATCACAGGCTGACCTGATTTTGGTCCAGCTCCAGGGCAGCGTCTGGATCCCCTAAGGTCTGCTGGCTGCCTCCTTCCTCAGGAATCCCAGGCTTCCTTTGGCCCCCTGACCTCAGCACACCCACCACCCAGGGCCATCAGAGAGCTCAGAGCAGCTAGTCAGAGGTGAGGCTGCTGGCCGCCTCCCCGGCTCCTTCACCACATCAGGGAACAATTGTGCTTGGGCCCTGGAATAGCCCAATATCCAGTTTCCAGGAAGGTGGACTGCATTATTTGAACCTGAAACACACCAGGGGTAATAAGATCACTCTGAGAAAGTTGAGAAGCCTATAATTTATTGAGAAGAGCTTGGCGGACAGAAACCACCAGCCTCCACTGTGACCCTGGGGAGGGGGCGGTGCTGGGATGAAAGAGTCATCTCCTCACTGCAAAGTGATTCCCTCTCACTCGGGAAGCAGGGCCCTGGGGGCCCTGGAGCACAGGACGGGTGGTTGCCAGACTTCATGAGGGGGCCCAGACTGACACCTCCCCCTGGGCAGTTGCCAAGACACAGTGGCTGCTTCTGAGGTCCTGTGGCTTCAGAGAGCTGACGCCAGGTTCTGAGGACAGCCTGGCATTCCCCACTTCACCCTCGTCGAATGCCAGGTCATTGGGATTTTTCTGACTCCCTTGATCTACCATGATGGGGGGCTTCCCCGCCTCCTGGAGATAGTGCAAGGCAGGAATCTTCCCACCCCAATCCTCAGTTGACTTGCTAAACCCTTCTTATGAAAACCCCAAAAGTTTAGAATTCAAAGATGTTGAAGGGCACGTAGAGGCAGTGTTCACAGTGGGGAAAAGAGGATGCTGGCTGTTGGGTCTGTGATCAGACTCAGTGAGAGGTATGAAGGGAGATGCTGAATTTACAGGGATGCTAGTTCACCAGAAGGGGCCAGAGGAGAGCGAAGGATAGCTGGATGCTGATAGGGCCGGCTGTCATTGGATTCCACCGTGTGCCACTGAACGCTTGCAGATGTTTTGAACTGTACTGCTGTTGTTCAGTCGCCCAGCATGTCCTACTCCTTGTGACCCCATGGACTGCAGCACACCAGGCCTCCCTGTCCCTCACCGTCTCCCAGAGTTTGCCCAAGTTCATGTCTGTTGCACTGGTGATGCCATCCAGCCATCTCAGGCTCTGACACCCTCTTCTCCTGCCCTCAATCTATCCCAGCATCCGGGACTTTTCCAATGAGTTGGCTCTTTGCGTCAGGTGGCCAAAGTATTGGAGCTTCAGCTTCAGCATCAGTTCTTCCTCTGGGTATTCAAGGTTGATTTTCTTTAAGACTGACTGGTTTGGTCTCCTCGCTGTTAAAGTGACTTTCAGGAGTCTTCTCTAGCACCACAATTCAAAGGCATCAATTCTTTGGCATTATGCCTTTTTTATGCTCCGCTCTCACAACTGTACATGACCACTGGGAAGACCATAGCCTTGACAGCCCTTTGTCGGTAAAGTGATTCTGCTTTTCCACACACTTGTCTCGGTTTGTCATTGCTTTCCTGCCAAGAAGCAATCATCTTCTGATTTCATGGCTACAGTCGTCATCCACAGTGATTTTAGAGCCCAAGAAGAGGAAATCTATCACTGCTTCCACCTTTTCCCCTTCTATTTGCCATGAAGTGATGGCACCAGATGCCACGATCTTAGTTTTTTTAATATTGAGTTTAAGCCAGCTTTTTCACTCTCCTGCTTCACCCTCATCAAGAGATCCTTTAGTTCCTCTTCGCTTTCTGCCATTAGAGTGGTATCATCTGCATATTTGAGGTTGTTGACATTTCAGATGAAGACACTGAGACTCAGAGAAGTAGTGTCCATGCTCACAAGTCTGTCTAGCCTCCCCTGCTCAGGCTGAGTGACCACAGTCTAGCCTCCCTACTCCAGCCCTCCACCATCAAGCCTGCATAACAGTCCTTTAGCACTCATTCATCTGTTCAGTTAGATTTGCAGAGAAGAATGGAAACCAAGTGATGGAGGGAAAGGAGAAAGAAGGGGGTGACAGAGAAGGCTGAGACCTGGGGAGAAAGGCAGGAGGGGAGGGGCAGAGTGGCTGGGCTGGTGGTTGAATCAGCTGGACGGCTCACGCCCCTCAGGGCCTCTCTCCCAACCTGCAGAAGCCCAGCCTCTGAGAGGCCACTTCTCACTGAGCTGCTCAGGTGATGCTTGTTTTTATGCAAGTTTGAGAACCAGTGATGGCTGGGCTGGATTGTCCCCTGTGGCAGCCTCTAGCCATCTGGGAGGAATTAAAATTCAACATTCAGCTCCTCAGTCACCTGAGCCGTGTTTTAAGTGATCACTTGGCACCTGGGACTGGTGGTTATCGGGCCTCACTGTCCCTTTGAGAGATTGGTTTCCAGCTCTGCCCTGTTGCCCAGATACAGAAGAGGTGCATGTCCCCTCCTCAGGGATTCTCTGCCAGGTGGTCCTTCCTGCATCCTCAGAGGGTCCCCCCCTTGCAGATTTGGCAGCGATCTGTGTGTATCTCATGGGGACCAGTGACACTGGCTGACTCCCAGCTGGCATCCCCAGCTCCACTCAGGCTCCAGCCCAGACCTGCATTTCCTGGTCACCAAGTGGCCACCATGTCCCCTTAGGCTCTGTCCTCCAGGGTCTCAGCAGAAGAGGGACCAGTGTTGAGAGACCAAGTGCCTTGGGACAGGTGGTCCCCCATTCATGTCTCTACCCTCATAGTCAAGCCATCGCTTCTGAATGATGAGAGAACAAGGCTGTGGGTGCCCTAGAGGCTGTCCATTTGGGGCCAAGGTGACACACAGCCCGGGGAGGCCAGAGGCCCTGCTCCTACTCACCACCCAGACCCAGGCAGGTGAAGCAATGGGCTTCAGGTGTCACTAGTGGGGGTTGGGCTGGACTTGCATCCCCACAGCCAGGGCTCTTGGGCCCTTGCACTGGCCCTGCTCTGTCCCTTCATGCCTGGCCTGGGAGTGTCCTGGTCTTCAGTTCACAGGACACGGCCTGTGTCCCAGCCCTTCCTCTTGTGGGTCTGGAAAAGATGCCGAGCAAGGCCCATCTCACCGATCAATGTCAGGATATCCCTTCTTTCAGTTAAAAAGAAATACTGTGCTCAGGAATTTCCAGGGCTGGACAGCCTTCTGTTTATTCCTCTCAACCTGCTTCAGCCACAGATAAGGAAGAGCAGCCCATTCTCTGCCCGCGCCCTGCGTGCTTCCTGCCTGACTGCAGGCGGCCACTTCCCAGTGGGCTTTTTCCCAAGGGGTGGAGTGGGTGCCACAAGACCTTCAGCATGAGAAGGCAGGGGACAGGGAGCCCAAGGGAAGCGACAGCAAGCAGGATGGCGGCAAGAAAGGGCGCAGCTGATCTGGTCCCGGGCACCCTGTAAGAATGAACACTCAGGAAACCACTTTACTTTCTGCAGAAGACAGACCCCTTCTCCCCGCCCAGGGCCCCCTCAGCTGTGCACTTAATGGCAGCTCAGATGAGAAACCAACCAACCCACTGGCTACCCAGTCAGTTGACACTGTAACGGAGAACAAAGCTGACTCCATACTGGATTTATTTTCAGCTCTAATCCGGTGCTCTGTGGCCTGTGCTTAGTCATGGTGGCTCTGCGTCTCTTGCATTAATAAAAGAATGTTGCCTATAGCCTGAAATATACAGGATGGACCATTCTCAAGACTCTGACGTTTAAAGGTATAACATGTTTCTATTCATAAAGATAAAAAGTTGCAAAACAGAGAATAACAATTGTCTTGCTGGAGGTTTATAGGAACATTATGACCAGATCCACCTGAACAGCTGCAAGAAAAAAAGGATTCCTGTGCCAAGAAGTTTGCAACAACCTACCGCACTCCCATCCTTTTAGTAAAAAAGAAGCCTAAGTTCTAACTTTATCAACAAAGATCTGTCTGGTCAAGGCTATGGTTTTTCCAGTGGTCATGTATGGATGTGAGAGTTCGACTATAAAGAAAGCTGAGCGCGGAAGAATTGATGCTTTTGAACTGTGGTGTTGGAGAAGACTTGAGAGTCCCTTGGACTGCAAGGAGATCCAACCAGTCCATCCTGAAGAGCAGCCCTGGGTGTTCATTGGAAGGACTGATGTTGAGCTGAAACTCCAATATTTTGGCCACCTGATGCGAAAAGCTGACTCATTTGAAAAGACCCTGATGCTGGGAAAGATTGAGGGCAGGAGGAAAAGGGGACGACAGAGGATAAGATGGTTGGATGGCATCACTGACTCAATGGACATGGGTTTGGGTGGACTCCAGGAGTTGGTGATGGTCAGGGAGGCCTGGCGTGCTGTGGTTCATGGACTCACAAAGAGTCGGACACCACTGAGCAACTGAACAGAGCTGAAATTCTAACTTGAGTAAGATGGTTCTTTAGGACTCTAGTCCACCATCGTCTTGATCTGCTGGCTTTCCAAATAAAGTAACAACTGTTCCTTACCCCAACAACTTGTGTCTCAACTTATTGGCTTATGGTGCAGCTCACGGTACAGGCTTGGACTCAGTAACGATACCAGGCAGACCTGGCCAGGCAGCGGTCTACCTGGCTGGTGCCTCCTGGATGCAGCAGAGACAGATTCCTGGTGCTCCAATAGGGCACTGCAGTTCTCTGCCTTTTCCTGCCAGCCCAGTGTCTGCACCTTAGGGAAGCTGGTGACCCCAGTCTTTGCTTTCTGAATGTGGTGAAGAGAGAGTTCACGCACTGTTGGCTCAAAAGATCTACCCCTTTTCTTGTCCTCCAGAGCTTCGACTGTTCACATTCTTTTTCAGATGGGTAAACTTTATGGGGAAGTTGCTGGGGGAATTAGGCATAGCCCTGCAGCTACCTATTTGGATGGAGTTGTTTCCACTATTAGCATTTGCTGGAGAAGTAGGTGTTTCAGAGGTTATGAGGGCCAAACATTATTATTAGAATATTGAGCATACTTGTAAATAAATAAAATAATCAATGGCTTCTGGGTAGAGCTTAAAATACCAGGGTAAATCCTAAACATGATTGGAACTCACTGACCTCTGGGATGTGAAGACCAGTGTTGGCAGAAAGGCCAGTGCCCCTTATGTTATTTCATTTCTTGCTCATTCCTTGTATGAAGCTGAGACTAAGATTGTAAGAAACCTCTTATCTCTCCTTACAATTCACATGTTATTGATCAGGGTTCAAAGTTGCAGACAACAGAATCTACTCTAGTAGTCTACAAGTGATATTTTTACCAGGTCACTCATTTTATACTTGCAATCCTATGAGGTAGGTATCATCAGCTTTATAGATGAGGAAGCTGAGGTATTAGACAGTGGTTGGTTTCACTCTTCAACCTAAGTCTTTGGATTTTAAAATCCAAATCCCTTGGGATGTTTTAAGGCCTTGTTGCTTCACACCAGGATGACTCTAAAATGATTGAGACTACTTAAATCCTAGTTTCAACATTTTTCATATCTCCCACTTAAAAAAAAGTCTTACTTGTGCAGTTGTTTGTAAATTCTTTTCTCTTGGAGGGCATCCATTTTGCTTTTTAAGGATGGTAGCTATCTTGAAAGCAGAGGTTCTTCATCATTAGAGGCTCACCACTGTGTCTCACATACAGTGGACTTTGGGTGAAGTTTTGTTACTTCAGCACAGCAAGGTGCTGAAGAGTGCCTGCTCTTAAGAGTTTATATTAGTGAGAGAGGCAGGTAGCCTAGGTGATGGATGCTGGTGGTGATCTTTGGTGTCAGAGACTCCCTACTCTAACAGAAAGGTGGAGTTTGACAAGTGAGTTTACCTGTAGTTGTCTTCAGAGTGGCCCAAACTGCTTACAAAGATTCATTAGGCTGATTCTCCCAAGACCCACATAATGACATCAAAACACAGAGAAAATGAAACTCAAGATGAGTTCCTCCAGCCCAGAGTGTTTTTAAAGAATCAACCCATAGACGAGAAAAATCACAGCTTTTGTTTCCAAGGCAGGATTTGTGCCTAAATTAGTTTTCTGAATCATAGTGATTTGGAGGAAGCATTGAATTTTGTCTCAAAATGGGCTTTTCTAACCTCTGCTTACTCTCTGGTAACGTGTAGATATTTACCAAAGTGCTGTATAATTTGTCATGATTGGCAGGGAAGTCATTCACTGAAGGAAATTTACTGCACCTACCAGTCACAGCCTAAGTCCTTTTCAGGGTAGGGCAAAGAAATTCAAGAAGGGATCTGTGAAAGAATTATTAAAACAATTCAAGATTATTCAGTGTCTATCTCTCCCACCTGACATATGTGACTCATAACACATACACTCTTCAGAACACTGAAGGTAAAGAGATCAAACTGTAGAAAAGAACAAACATCAGTGGACTTTAGCCTGAGTGAGGGTGTTGCCAGAGATTTGCGTGTTTCTCACAGCCTTTCCTCAGATCTCTGCAAGAAAGGAAATTTTGCCAGAGGGAGGATAAGGCTTGTGGCTTTACAGATCCCATCCTTTAAGGCTACGTTGATTTAAGCACTTCCTTACTGCCAAAATGCAGAGAACTAGGTCGCCCTGCAGACCAGGGTTTCCCAAGGTAGAACAGTGGTTCTCACGGGAGTGGGGGGCATCCAACAAGGATCACGTTTAAGACATTTAAAAATAGACATTATTTAATACTCTCAGCTAGTACTGAAAACATCTGGTAAAGTTTTGCCTAGAGATACTCCCACTAGACCTTTTTTTAAAAATCAATGTGATTTGTAAGTGGTCATGTTATATTGCACAGGCAGTAACACTGCAGTAGTTTTTTAAACTCTTAGGGGTTTGTTTTCTTAAGCAGGATGAACAGGCTCTTTGTAATCTTGTTTAGATTATTAATTTACATAGCAAATCCTTTCCCCTTTAAATAGTGGAAATCTCAAGTCCAGTTCATTAATCAAAAACGTCCAACTAGTGGATAGAGGTTGAGCAAGTTTCACTCTTTTTGTTACTTTGTTGCAGGTTAAAACCAGTTCTTATAAGAGCTGGTTCCAAAAGAAAATATATCTTACTGTAAAGAGTCTACCCTTCACTTTTAGGAAGGTGTAGATTACACTGCAGAGTTACATGGAAAAAATATGGCTATAAGGGTAAATGTCATAGCATTCCAGTTGATCTGATGACATCAAGTGTAACTTCAATTTCACGGCACTAGTCACAGGATCAGGGATACCACAGAGCTGTTTATAAAAGCACAAAGTCATGAAATTATCCAGTTTTAGGAGTCAGGTAAGAAGAGTAGAGGGGTTGACAACCATTTCAAACCTTGGCTTAAAACCCCTAAGAAGAGAGTACGTGCTCTACAGAATTCCTATCAGCAACTTAGGCCACTGACTCATCTTCTTACTCAACATTAAAGGTCTATGGTTCCTCTCCTACACTGTTGGTGGGAATGTAAATTGGTGCAGCCACTCTAGAGAACAGTAAGAGGTTCCTTAAAAAACTAAAAATAGAGCTATAGTGTGATCCTGCAATCCCACTCCTGGGCATATATCTGTAGAAAAACTTGATCCAAAAGGATACTTGCTCCCCCGTGTTCATTGCAGCATTGTTTACAATGGCCAGTACAGGGAAGCAACCTGAATGTACACTGACAGAGGAGTGGATGAAGAAGATGCCGTCCATGTGTGCTTTGGAATATTACTCAGTCATTAAAAAGAAAGAAATGCCATTTGCAGCAACATGGGTGGACCTAGAGAGTGTCCTACTGAGTGAAGGAAGCCAGACAGAGAAAGAGACATATTGGTATGACTTCCCTTATATGTGGAATCTGAAAAGGAATGATACAAACAAATGTACAAAATAGAGACTCACACACTTAGAGAACAGACTTATGGTTGCTGGGGGGAAGGGTGAGGAGAAGGGATAGTTAGGGAGTTTGGGATGGACATGTGCACACTGCTATATTTAAAATGGATAACCAACAAGGACCCACAGGCAACGCAGCTCAGAGTTATGTGGCAGCCCGAATGGAAGGGGGGTTTGAGGGAGAATGGGTCCGGGTACATGTATGGCTGAGTTCCTTCACTGTTCACCTGAAACAATCACAACATGGTTTGTTAACTGGCTATACCCCAATACAAAACAAGTTTAAAAAAAGGTATACGGTTCCCAAGTTTTCCTGAAAAAAAACCCTAGATGAATATCCAGGCTTGGAGGAACCATTCCTTGTACTGTGGTTTCTGAACTCAGAACATCACTGCTTTATTTCTGCCCCCAACTTAACACAGCACTCTCAAGCCTCAAATATTATGATGTCAGACTTATGGGCAACAAATGTCCAGCAGGCTTTGCTGAGTTAGGAAATCGTGTCCTAGCTGGCACTTGTGTTGTCAAATTCATGTGCTAACTGATGGATTAGGGGAGCTGACAGACACTGTGTTGATCTGTTACTTAATGAGTTGTTTTTAAGTGTGCATGCTGTGGTTTCTATAGCTGATGAAAAGAGAAATGACACTTTTTTCCCCAGTGAAAAATCCAAAATGAGGGCCCTTATAACATTGTTAAGAACAAAAGGCACAAAATTCTACTAATCAGCCATGACTAGTCAGCCAGTCAGAATTCATTGCTTATCTTTTTTGGTATATATTTAATGCAAAGATAGGAAACCTCTTAGAGCACAAAATCAAACATTAATTAAAGTGGCTGTCTCACAAAAAACACTGTAGATTAATATAACAACTGGAGATAAACAAACTAAATGCTAGCAAACATTTTGGAAAGATCCACTAGGGTATAAAGAGTATTTGAACATGATAGTTCTTTCTGCATTAAAAAAAAAAAAATCCCCTCATGAGTCAACAAATTTCTCCTTTCATGGCCACGTCTGAATCTTATGAAGAAAACCCAATGGAATCTTCAGATTTTTTTTTAACATAGGCTTAACTTTTTTTTCTAAAATGACTCTCCTCATTAAAAAGATGCAGCTGTTTTCAAAGTCATTGTTTCCTCATATTTCCTTCAGAATCTGTCCTAAACTGCTGGCAGAAAGATGGTTTCCATGTGAGACAATGTGAGTGAGGAACATTCCTAATCTCCTGTAAGACCACATTTGTAAAACTACTCTTCAAATCACCCGTTGCAAAAGTTTTAACATTGGGAATGATTAAGGCTGGGGCATAGATTATCGTCATGAAATTTAATATAATAACAGCTTAGCAAAACTTCAAAGAACATTGTTTTAGGAGGATGTGCCTTTTATAACAATGTACACAAATGAATATCCGCAGACAAGCCGTGCAGTTTATTTCAAACAATATAATGCTTCTCTGTGAAAAATTGTGTTCTTGGCCTATTCCACTTTTCCATCAAGTAGGGATTTAAAACCCTGGAGAAGGAAACAGCAACCCACTCCGGTTATTTTTGCCTGGGAAATCCCATGGACAGAGGAGCCTGGCGGGCTATAGTCCTTGGGGTTTAAGAGTCGGACATGACTTGGTGGCTACACCACTACAAAAGGGATTTAAAAAGTGACCTTGCAAGGAAGAAGTCAGCGACAAATTTGGTAACATGGAATCAGATCTCAGAGGTGTGTTCTGTTGCACAAGCGTGTAAGAACATCCTTTTCATAAGCAAATACCCACAAGTTACAAATATTTTTCACAGTAAAAGGACTCTTTTCCCCTATGTACGAATTAGCCTCCTCTGTTTTGCAGTCCCTCTAGAAGAGGAGAGTGGACAAAACGTCTTTGTGAAACGGAGCTACAAATAGTGATCCTTTGCTGCCCAGAATGAGGAATAATTAAAAATAAAACAACTTTCTAGTCCCAGCTAACAAATTCTCTAGAAAATTTTTGCATAAAAAATACAGTCAATTCACAGTTTAAAGTCTGTAGATGAAATCAATGTGAAAAGGTTCTGACAGCATTCAAGGTTGAGGGTGATGAAGCAGAGTGGGTGGTGTGGGAGGGAAGAGAGGCCCCTCCAGCCCCCCGAAACCAGAGCAGGTGCAGGGGCAGATCAAGAGCAGTGCTGGACTGAGGCCCAAGGGAAAAGACAAAGGACTTTTCTCCTCCTCCTAAGTCCCTTTCATTCCCATTTTTAATTTCTACATGAAATAGCGCTTAGCTCACAGGAGTCTTGCGGGTTGGACTCCCGGTAAAGAAGCTTGCTTCTCTTGTTGCCCTTTAATTCAATCTGTGTCCCTGCTCAGCATAAAAAAAAGAAGTGCCTTTGGATCACTACATTTTCAGTGGCCAACTTTATATTTACACGTTTCAAAAGGAAAACAAAGGATATAGTGCCGGGGATTGTGAGCTTGTTTTTCAGTGTTCCCTTCTCCTCCTTGGATTTTTCTAAGGGAGCTTGAGTGCACTAGGTATGCACATATGATCCCAAATATCAGGGTCGGAAAGGAATTGGTCTGAAGGGGCAGCTTGGCAGCAGTACAGGAGAGAGATTTAGTGGGCTGAGGCTCCTCAAAGCTGCAACGTGAGGCAGCTGTCAGGCCTGAGCCAGAAGTTATTTCCATCTCTAAGTGAGCTACCAGAAGCACCATCCTGTCTCCCTGGGGTTGGCCCACCTTCCTGTGCTCTGCTGGAGTCTGTTTGGATCTGGTATTTGGGCAAGGAGTTCAACAACTTTACTTATCCAGAGGTAGTAATTGCTCAATCACTTAAAACCTGGTCATGAGAAGAACAGTAGAGTCAACTGGGGATGTGAGTGGGAGGACAGGACTACTGTTTTCAAATCTCTTTAGGGATGCCATCTGGCAGAAAGATGAGAGCCATGTGTTTCCACTTCAGAGAACAGAATGAGAACCAAATAGCATAGAAAAACTATACGACAACAGATTTGAGTTCAACTAAGGTAGTCAGGTGGGGCTTCTCATGTGGTACAAGTAATAAAGAACCCACCTGGCCAATGCAGGAGACGTAAGAGACGTGGGTTCAATGCCTGAGCTGGGAAGATCCCCTGAAAGAAGGCACAGCAACCCACGCCAGGTTTCTTGCCTGGAGAATCCCAAGGACAGAGGAGCCCGGTGGACTACAGTTCATAGGGTCACAAAGTCGAACACGACTGAAGAGACTGAGCATGCATGCAAGGTAGTCAGGTAGTAAGTTTCTTGTCACTGAAGTATTCAAGCAAAAGCTGGGAAGCTGCTTCACAGAAAGGTGGTTTGGTGGAGATGGAGTGGAGTCAATGAACTGTAAGACCCTTTCCAACTCTTGACAGCCTTTTCAGGTCCTGAATAACATGCAGATCTAAGATGGAAAACCATTCTGAGAAAATAACAGAATTTTTGGAAAGAACATTGTACTTAGAAATATTCCCTCCAGTTTCTTCAGAGGATCAAACTGGAGGCAGAATCCAGAAGGAAGAATGCAGCGGAAGGCTCCCTGCCTAGGACAGGAATGCGTACTCTGTCAGATGACAGCCTGAAAGGAGGCTCTGTCATCTGAAGAATTACCCAGAAAGCATGCTCCGACAGCTCAAGGACTGGAGCTTGATCTAACACAAGATACAGGAGTGTCAGTTAAGACGCTGCCTGCAGGTTCAGCATTTCCAGGTGTTAGTTGCACAATAAAATCATCAATGCATATCCCAAGACACCTTAGCCCAGGAGAACGCAGCCCTCTGAACACATCCCCTGGGGGTTGGGCAAGACTGAAACAAAACTGCATAGAACAAGTTCTCTGACTGCTTCATCTGAACTGGGGCTCTCTTGGTCAAGATGAAACTTATCATTTCAGGTGATCACCTCTCTACACCTGTGCTCTTCCTTCTGTGGCCCTAACATCATTGTCACCAGACCCAAGATGATGCCCATGACTCCTGAGTGAACAGGTGTAACCATGGAACGACTGTACACTTTGGCTAATTTGGAAAGAAAGACACCAGTTTGGATATAAATGGATCATTGGCTTCATGGACAGTCTACACATGCAGACAGGTGGAAGGCACTATTTAAATGCTTGGCAGTTCATTTCTGAATGAGGGCTCATCAAAATTAGAAATTTTAAAGTTGTTTAGTTCCTGGATCCCAACTGAAGTAGCTTTGTTAAAAATCAGTAAGTCATCAAAAGCCCTAACTACTGACAACCAAAGGCACCAGAATAAGGGTTATCAGGTAAATACAATGGCCAGGGAGAAATGAAAGTTCTAGATAATTCAGACCCTAAATCTTTGACTCACTGCTATGAGAGGGTAGAGAAATAGGCAATAACTGTTCAAGCTGAGTATAAATGTCAAAAAAACAACTGTACTTTTTGAAAATATAAAACCCCAAACAGCTAACACTCTTAACATTCATTAGAAACGTGTGTTTATTGATTGTTCATATGGAATCTAAAAATACTTCTGATTTTTGACAAAGTGAAACTTGTTTGTTCCTGTATTTTTGGACTCTGTTTCTAAACTTCTGGATTTTTACTTCTATTTCAAAGGAACGACTGAGGCAGTGGTTTAATACTATATTTATTAAAGTGTTTTTATTAACAAACTTTCGCCAGAAAGTTCCGAGGGTGTTAATACAGCAGGCACGTTGGCTTCAATGTTTGGTATTTGACAGTCCACAGAATTGCACTTAACTCTCACGATTCTTCCACAGCTCTGTGGATTGTTTGGACAGGGCCTATAACTGGCCTCCCCTATTAAATGGTTAAATAGAAATTTGGGTTCATTCTGACTTAAATGTTCTGAGCTCATAATGACATCAGTCTGTGATGGGCTCGGCTCCACCTGCCTTTCTGCCTTGTTGGTCTGACTCACTGAAATGGAGTCCTTGTCAGTGGCCCCGCCACTGCCCTCTGTGGTCCCGACATCTCTGTTTTTACAGAGTCCCCTTGGGTGAGTCTCAGGACCACAGCAGGCTTTGTGTAAGGCTCCAGCACTTCTGCAGACCAACGATGATGGCTCTACTGTCTTTGGAAGATGCTCTTCGAGGCTCTGAAGACTGTGTACACTGGTCTTAGTGACTTTTTCTTGGGCCTGAATGTGCTGCACTGGGTGGAGGAAGAAACTCCTGGACAGAGCATTCTGGGCTCCAGGTGGTTTTGCCCTGCACTGTAGGCCAGGACAAGGGTGGATGTGTGGGACTGGATGCACGAAGCCCTCGGGGGCTTGGTGTGCGGCCTTCAGAGGCGCCAGGCTGTTCTGGACGTGCACGAAGCTGCTGGCAGTGGGAGCGCACTGGTGGCACAAACAGTCACCCATCTGCTGGCAAGAGGGCGGGCCGTATTTCAAATGTTTGTAGGCATTTGGGCAGCTGCATCTCTGATTCAGAGAGAAGAAGTGACACATGGTGTGCTGTTCAAGAGAGGCCTGCAACAAGGCAGGGCTTGTTTCATTTTTGGTGCTTTTGTTGAGTTCACTGTTGTAAGC
>SJXQ01000428.1:0-172186 GCA_006408695.1 Aepyceros melampus | reverse complement strand
ATCTGCCTTGCCTGGCTGCTGAAAAATTCAGAGCAGATGTGGGTCTCTTCATACGTGGTCTTCTCAGAGGCTGCACAGCTGTGGGCTGCCAGAGGTTCCAATTCATAAAACTCGTGCTCCATTTCTGATGTCTGGCCCCTGGGATCTAAATGATAAGCATTCAGGGTGTGTGTTTTGCTTGGTCGCTTGTCACTAGGACTTGCAGACAAGGCATGGGAGAAGGCACTGCACTGGAGTTTTTTAGGTAAAGGGATCTGACCGCAGGTCCCCTGCGGCCCGAGGCACCGGCACATGCATTGGAAAAAGAAGGTGGCGAAAGCCCAGCTAATACACATGATGAGCATCAGGAAGGTGCCCAGCTGGGTGTAAGCCAGAACCGTAGAGGGCATCATCATGGCCCCAGCCACGAAGGTGGTCAGTGCGGCCATGGCGATGGCAGAGCCCATGCGACTCAGAGAGAAGATCACCTTCCCTTCTCGGTAGCGTCTGGGGCCAAGCGATAAGCCACCCCATAATGGACGGCAAAGTCTACAGATAGGCCCACAGCCACCGAGATGGTGACTGACTCTAAAACGTTCAGCTCCCAGCCCAGCAGGACGAGAGAACCCACGGTGACAAATATAGTTCCGGCAATTGAAATGATGGCGTAAAGGCTGATGATGATGTTCCAAGTGGTCAGCAGCATCACGCTGAAGGCCACAGCCACGGACAGCCCCATGGCAATGAGGGTGCCATCAGAGAGGCTGTCCTGGAGGTCGTAGAACTCCAGATTGCTGACAAACCAGCCGTGGCTGAGGCCCTCAGGGGCAGAACTCAACTCGTTGGAAATCCATGAGTCCACCTCTTTATAAAACTGATGCATCTTTTCATAAGCCAGGGTGAAGAGGTAGGTACTCTGGAACTCTAACACAACTGCCCTGATGGTGTCATTGATGTCAAACCTCGGCCCTGGGGTCTTGCTGTCTAGGTGGTAGCCTGTGCTCCTCTCCAGCTCCATGATGGCTCTCTTGATGCACAGTTCGAAAATCTCCTGCTTGTAGGGGAAGCTCCAGTGGCTGCAGCATGGGTACAGGGCTGGCTCATCGCAGTCCTGGTTTTCCATCCACTGCTTAAAAGTCTCGATGAAGCAGCTGGTGAAGTCCTGTTCGTCGGTCTGGTAAAAGAAGGTCTGATTTCTTAGTTTTTGACAGAAGTGCAAAATCCAGACCTGCGAAGCTGGACTGGCGATGTTGAAGGCGCTGTCCAAGGTCAGCTTCCCTTTGCTCTTAGGGTTTAGGGGGTTGCCGTTGTCCTCCGGGGATACACCCCAGATGACCGTGATGGGCATGTGGAGCTCCTCTCCGTGGTGGACACGCTCGAACATGAACAGCTTTTTGTACTCGGCGTCGTAACGTTCAAAAGGATGGGACGACCTGAACACCTGAAACTCGGACAGCTCCAAGGAGGGCAGCTTCATCTTTGGGTTTATGCAGACGATGTAGGCCCCGCCCACCGTTAAGGCCAGAACCAGAAGAGCCAGAGGTAGCGAAACTTAATAACGATGCACGGCAAGACTTTTTCAAAAAAAATTCGAGATGCTTCTGAAATGGCAAAAAGGACTTTGTGGCACTTCTGGCAGGCCACCGTCCAGCAGCTTTTGTTGTCGTAAATCTGCTGCTGGGGCTTCTTGAAACAGCTGAAGATATTAAGCAGATACCGCTCGTGCAGGACAACCACCGCCGGAAGCCAAGTGACCATCAGCACGTAATTGACGAGGATGGCTGTCCCCGCATACACCCCGAAGCATCTGATGGCCGTGATGTTGCTCACGTAGTTGGCGTAAAAGGCAGCTGCCGTGGTAAAACTGGTGACGAACATGGACAGGGCGGCGTGCTGCAGCGCGATGCTCACGGTCTCTGATGTTTCCGCGTGAGGCTTGTCAAATTTGGTGTAGTTCCAGACGTCACATAGGACGAAAGCATCGTCTGCTCCAATGCCCACCAGAATAATGAGCGCAGTGAGGTTCATGAAAGGGAAGAATTCAAAGTTAAACACCACGCGGTAGAGAAAATAGGAGACGATCAAAGAACTGATGATGGCAAACATCGTCATCAGGGTGATGAACATGGACCTGGTGTAGACGCACATGACTAAAAGCACGATCACCATGGCGATGGCGGGGTACACCGTGTCCATCAGAAGATAATCCTGAAACAAGCTGTGCTTGATACCAAACTCAATGCCGGTGACAGTGGTGACGCCGTCGGATGCGTTCCAGTTTTCGAAGTTGTCCAGGTAGATGTTCATCATGCTCTCGCCTTTCTCGGTGGGCGAAAAGAGCATGCTGTACTTCAGAGCGGGCGTGTAATCGGCCGTCTTCGGGGCCATGAAGTCTTTGTCCACCAAGTAGTGGAGGATCTGGTACACGGCGTTGTACTTGGTGCATTTCCGCGGCACGTTGGTGCACTTGAGCTGGTCCTTCCTCCGGGCCGCCATGTCCCAGCAGTCTGGCTCCAGGGTGCCGTTCTGGTAGTGCTTGGCGCAGGCCGGAGAAGCTTCAAGGTATGGGAGACATCGCGCTCCACGATTTTCTGGCAGGATGACCTGTTGTTCAGAATAGCGATGTAGTTCCCCAGCGTCCAGCTGGGGCAGCAGGAAGCAGCCGTGGTCCTCTGGCAGAGATCGCCAAACTGCGGGTGCGATCGGATCTGCGGAGACAGAGACAGGCGGAAGGACTGCCGTTTAAAATCGGTTCATGCAAAGGTCTGAAGGACGGTGGCCTTGAGGGGCAGGAGTTACCGGAGTTATAGAATCATCCTCTGGAGGTGTCAGTTTGACTACAAGGTGAGACCTCCCCCACTCCACCCCACCCCCGTCCCGTCTGCTTTCTTCAGCTACAGAAGGCTCACTTTGTTGTTGCGTTGCTCAGACTCTTGGTGACCCCATGGACTGCAGCACATCAGGCTTTCCTGCTAGGTTACTGCATTTTGAACAGTAAACTGCTACTTGGGGATGACATCCAAGTGTGAAACAATTTCAATCAATGCCAGTTTGGTTTCAAAAAGGAGATAAAATTAACACCTCTTTGGTAAACAAGCCCTTTCAAAGTCACTTTAAAAAGCAATTAAATGGATAGGCTGTGAAGCATATGTATGAACGCCTACTGGATTAATTAAGAGAACAATTGCCCAATTGATATATGAAATGAATTTGTGGTTTCACCTAAAATTTTTGGTGATCAGTATGAAATATATGCAGATGACACCACCCTTATGGCAGAAAGTGAAGAGGAGCTAAAAAGCCTCTTGTTGAAAGTGAAAGAGGAGAGTGAAAAAGTTGGCTTAAAGCTCAACATTCAGAAAACGAAGATCATGGCATCTGGTCCCATCACTTCATGGGAAATAGATGGGGAAACAGTAGAAACAGTGTCAGACTTTATTTTTTGGGGCTCCAAAATCACTGCAGATGGTGACTGTAACCATGAAATTAAACGACGCTTACTCCTTGGAAGAAAAGTTATGACCAACCTAGAGAGTACATTGAAAAGCAGAGACATTACTTTGCTGACTAAGGTCTGTCTAGTCAAGGCTATGGTTTTTCCTGTGGTCATGTATGGATGTGAGAGTTGGACTGTGAAGAAGGCTGAGCGCTGAAGAATTGATGCTTTTGAACTGTGGTGTTGGAGAAGACTCTTGAGAGTCCCTTGGACTGCAAGGAGATCCAATAAAGATCATGGCATCTGGCCCCATCACTTCATGGGAAATAGATGGGGAAACAGTAGAAACAGTGTCAGACTTTGTTTTTTTGGGCTCCAAAATCACTGCAGATGGTGACTGCAGCCATGAAATTAAAAGGCGCTTACTCCTTGGAAGAAAAGTTATGACCAACCTAGATAGTATATTCAAAAGCAGAGACATTACTTTGCCGACTAAGGTCCGTCTAGTCAAGGCTATGGTTTTTCCTGTGGTCATGTATGGATGTGAGAGTTGGACTGTGAAGAAGGCTGAGCGCTGAAGAATTGATGCTTTTGAACTGTGGTGTTGGAGAAGACTCTTGAGAGTCCCTTGGACTGCAAGGAGATCCAACCAGTCTATTCTGAAGGAGATCAACCCTGGGATTTTTGGGGAAGGAATGATGCTAAAACTGAAGCTCCAGTACTCTGGCCACCTCATGCGAAGAGTTGACTCATTGGAAAAGACCCTGATGCTGGGAGGGATGGGGGGCAGGAGGAGAAGGGGACGACCGAGGATGAGATGGCTGGATGGCATCACGGACTCGATGGACATGAGTCTGAGTGAACTCCGGGAGTTGGTGATGGACAGGGAGGCCTGGCGTGCTGCGATTCATGGGGTCGCAAAGAGTCGGACACGACTGAGCGACTGAACTGAACTGAACTGATGAAATATTTGGTGACAGAGGTACTATATTTCCATCATCTTAGGTGGAGGCAAAGATGATATTCTCTAGGAAACCACCAGTGAATCAAAAAGTGATCCTGGTAATATCAGAAGCAGACGCTAAGATGCATGAAAAACCTGGAATCAGTGGTTTCCTGATATATAAGTAGAAAGGGAAATGTTTCTAAATTAAAATATGTAAGATTTAAATGAGCATATACAGGTAATAAAATACTTAAGTGGGAATTTATTTCTTCCACAGCCAAGTTTATTCAGGTTGGCTAACCACCCCTGCCTCTTTGGGGAACTCTCTGTTTGGTAAACAGAGGTCTGCTGCATATTAAGTAACAATTCTGGATTTAATGTGGGCAGTATTTCATTTGGAACACTATTCTTGGAGAAGGCTTTTCTTCTTATGGCTGTTCTTCTTATAGAAAATTGAAGTCTGTTCCAATGCCAAAGGTGGCATTGATAAGGTTAGAGTGAAGCCTGCACAATCCTATTGCTTTAAAAATCTATAAATTACATGAATGGCCCCTCTACCCTGAGGCTGAGGGTAAGAAATACCCCCCTGCTCTCAAGCCTGTCCAAAGACTTCTCTGGAAGCACCAGGGCTAAAGACAACCCACTCCTATCACTTTCCTCATCTCTATCTACCAAAGGTTGTTCCAGGGAAGAAACTTGAAAGTTCAAGAAGGGCTTCAGTATTTTTTTTTCTAATGAGATTAAAACCACCCTTTCCCTTTTTTTAAAGTGTGTGTGTGTTCTCAGTCATATCTAACTCTTTGCAACCCCATGGACTGTAGCCCACCAGGCTCCTCTGTCCTTGGGATTTTCCTGGTAAGAATACTGGAGTGAGTTGCCATTTTATCAATCATGCACTGAAATATTTTCTCAAAGTAGAGACGTTGGCACAAATCATCTTTAGAACTCAGACTTATCCAAGAACCAAGTTACTTGTAACTCACTAAGCCCTGGCGATCAGCATACTTTACGGGGACTTATCCTGCAAGGGGCAAAGTGTAGATGAAAGGAGACTGGCCACATACTGTGAACTGCTAAAGTTCTCTGACCTGCACATAGAGATTTGTTCTACTATTCTACTTTTGTATCTGTTTGATAATTTCCATAATAAAAAGGTGTTTTGTTTTTTAAGATACTGTATTGGATTTTTTAAAAATGAATCAAAAAGTTGTTATACAATGTACTAAAATAATGCTGATTTTAACAAAGGCTTATTTTCAAGCTCATTTTTAGAGAGTGATAATTACTGGACATTTCATAAAACAGGATAATTAACATTTCATTGTTCCTAGGTAAAAACATTCTCATAAGCTCACTCAGGGGGAACTGAACCACCTAATAAGTAACAGGAAATCCTGGAATAGCATCTCTCAGATAACCAGTTTTATCCCATAAAGAAATAACAGGCAAGTCCCTGGGCTCAGCCCACTGAGTTGAAAGAAAGGTAATGCATAGTGTCTGACAGTTTTCAGATGGAAGAAAATGAACTGTATCCATTACAAAACCCACTATCAGCTAGAAGGAACATATCTATACTTGTCCAAATAACCAAATGCCAAACATAAAGGAAACAGGGTTGGGGAAAAGGCACAGAATTCTGTCCTTGACTAACCTTTTCAAAGAATTGCAGAGGGTTTTTTATGTGTGTATCTGACCAGAGATTAAACAGTTGGACATGACAAACACAGACCAAATACTACTTTGATGGCTGCTATCAAAAATAAATGCTAATGAGCCTCTGGAGGGCCAGTCCTCAAATTCAAAGGTGATGCTGGCTGATGTACAACCTTTGGAAAGCAGTTTTTGAGGACTGTTTTAGAGGGTAAAAAATAAGGACAGAGAATAGACATTTATCCTGAGTTGGATGCCAGTGCCCTAAATCTAAAGGCATGGAGCTCAAGGGTCATATAGGCTTTCAGGGAGTGATGCTGTGTGTCTCCATCCATCCATCCATCCAAAAGAAAAAATATTGAGCACCTATGCAAGACAAATAAGGCAAATTTGTCCTGCCTTCAAGTTGCTCCTAGTGAGGTGGGGAAATCAGACAAGATAAGCAATGATAATTCGCATGAGAAGCAACATATTATGTTTAAGAGTCTATGTGAACCTGTCTACAGAGTGCCAAGGTCTGTAAGTGCAATGAGAGAGAAGCACGGCTTAGCCATTGGGATGCAGACACCCTAATACAGAGTCACATGTTACACTGTGGGGCTGAAAGGGCTTGGCAAGCAGGTGTATCTTCATGCAGAACGCAGCTGTATCTTTGCATATTTTTGCCGTCATAGGAATGATTTTGAAATCTTTGAAGTTTATAAAAATAAGCATGGAGTTTCTGAGAGCCATATCTTGCAGCTCTCATGAGGGATGCCCTTTTCATTCTAGGTATTCACAGATGGGGAGTTTTAGGAAATCATTTTGCTTCTGTGGTGATAACATGCCTTTGCACACTTCCCTGGTCAGATGGGAGCAGAGGTGGAGTTGCCTTCAAATAGAGAAAAAGAAGAAACCAGCATAGTTTAAATGATACCTTAACTTTCAAATCTAATGGCCAAGTTGGAGATATGATATGACGCTGAGAAAACAATAAAGGCAAGAAAATGAAGCCCGTAATACCAGATTCAATCAATTGCTGGACTCTCACTCCCCACGTGACTAAGTTCCTCATGTATAAAAGTTGAAGGGAGCCTAGAGATGAAAGAAAAAGCAAGGGTTCCACAGCTCTCTTTAAAACAGCATCAGAGAACTTCCCTGGCAATCTAGTGGTTGAGACTCTGAGCTTCCACTGCAGAGGGCTTGTGTTGAATCCCTGGTTGAGGAACTGGGATCCCCCATCACATGCTGCATGAAACATAAAACCAAACAGCCAAAACATAAAACAAAACAAAACCAAACAAACAAAATCTCCAAGCATCAAGAAACACATTTCTAGAGAAGGCAATGGCAACCCACTCCAGTACTCTTGCCTGGAACATCCCATGACCGGAGGGCCCTGGTAGGCTGCAGTTCATGGGGTCGCTAGGAGTTGGACACGACTGAGCGACTTCACTTTCACTTTTCACTTTCATGCATTGGAGAAGGAAATGGCAACCCACTTCAGTACTCTTGCCTGGAGAATCCCAGGGACGGGGGAGCCTGGTGGGCTGCCGTCTATGGGGTCGCACAGAGTCGGACACGACTGAAACAACTTGCAGCAGCAGCAGAGTCTTCTAAGCTTCAGAGGAGAGGGGTGTATTCCAGCTGTTCACAAAAGCTACCTAAGTAAAAAGGGTTTTAGGTACCAAATTTCAAATCCCTACTACAAGCTGATTCCTCTGAGCACCAACTTCTACAGTGTACAAAGACTAAAAGCAGGGTAAAGAGTTTCCAGCAGAGTCAAATTAGACACACAAACATGTTTGTTACTAATGACTCTCTGCCAGCATGCCCCACAGGAATGCAGAAGTGCAGGAAAAGTAATGAAGAAGATCAGGAGAAGCAACTGAGTCCCCTTTTGAGAGAGTCTAAGAAATCAAGCATTTCTGTGAGGAGACAGATGCAGCATCAGAAATAGCAGCTCTACACTCTGGAAACCAGTACCCATCTGAACTTTGAGTACAAGTGGCTTGTAATTTAAATGGGAACTGGTGTTTGAACTCAATGTGCTATCAACACAGGCAGGCAACAATGGAAACACCTGGTCTCATGGTGACATTACACTGATTACCAGATGCTTTCTGGAGTCAACTGACGATTAAGCTCTTCTGCTCTGGATCATTTCATATGTGTCTCATTCAACTTGATCGTTGTTAATAATCAAGTGCTTAGGTACGATAGCAAGGATTTGAGGGGGGAAGAAAAGGAAAAGACCGCTAAGTAGCCTCAGGACACCGTTTGCTCAAAGCACCATAACAAATAAAAATCCCCAAAGGGTCTTGACCTGGGAGACTCAAAAAGGTACAGTAATAATCTGTAATCTAAACTATTAACCACTAGATATTATTCCCTGATGGCTCAAGTGGTAAAGAAGCTGCCTTTAATGCAGGAGACACAGGTGACGTGGGTTTGACCCCTGGGTCGGGAAGATCCCCTGGAGGAGGAAATGGCAGCCCACTCCAGTATTCTTCCCTGGGAAATCCCATGGACAGAGGAACCTGAAGGGCTACAGTTCATGGGGTCGAAGAGTCAGATACGACTGAGTGTGCACACAAGACATCACTAAATATATTATCTTGTGAGAAATACATTGTTCTAGGTTCACAGCAAGAGTTTGAGGCTAGAATGCAAGGGCATTTTGCAATTGGCAAAAATAGCATTTAATTTAAGAAGCTCAAATTACAACCATATTCCTTGAGGTAGAATTTCAGGACCTTGGTTATGTTTATTCATTTATTGGTATGTATCTGTCAGTGGCTTGACCATTCATTCAGATGCATCTTTGTTCCTCACATTTTCACAAGAGCACTACAAATCATTATGTTCTTCCCAGGGAGTACAGGCTTGAAGTCACAGCTAAACATTTTTATTATGAGCTCAGTAGAGAAAAAAAGCAAAGTACATCTACTTTTTTCAATAGTTTAAATTTTGCAGATGCTTCAAGCCAAACCATTAGAAACCACGTATTGAGATTTCATTGCTTTATCTCTTGTAGAAAACTTCTGCTATATCACAAGTACCAACCTACCTGAGATATATGGTTTACAAATCAAGTAAGAATCAATACTGTACCTCTCGTAAACCTGCTAAACCTGCTGTTAAGAATTTTCTTCAGAACATCATACTTTTTTTGGAAGTATGGGAACAATCCTTTCCTTAGTATGAAGGCAAGATGGGTTTTTTCTAAAAAACAAACTTGTCGCTCTATTTAAGTGACTTTTGTCTCCGACCATGAATTCTTCTTTGCTCTGGTTGCCAGGAAGATTAAAGACAAATTTGAAGCTCACCACCATGCAAATACACAGAATTGTGGGGTATGCATTATTGTATGTCCAATCTCATCCTCAGCTTTATTTTCCACCCACTATTGTCCCTTCGAGTAATTCATTCAATTATTTATCCTTTCGGTATGCCTTTTTGTAAGGTTCCTATTGGTGCTGATATTTTGTCACCTGAAATAGACTCATATATGTATATATAATATACTCTTTTTCACTTATGAAAGCTATAATGGCACAGTACTGCTTATTGGCTTTTGAGTTTGTTAAAAATCTAAGATGTACTCATAGGATAAACTGCTAGCTTTTAAAAAAAGGTACTATTCTATTCTAGGCCATGTTGATTCTTTGAGGTTCATTTGAGTGGGAAATGGTATATATAGCAGAACAATGCAAAACATAAACGGGAGAGGGAGCAGTAATCTGCATTATGGAAGCATAAAGAATGGAGGGTAAAGGCAGAGACTCTAGAATTAGACTTTCGTTGTTGTTTAGTTGCTCAGTCATGTTCGACTCTTTGAGACCCCATGGACTGTAGCTTGCCAGGCTCCTCAGTCCATGGGATTTCCCAGGCAAGGATACTGGAGTGGGTTGCCATTTTCTCCTCCAGAGGATCTTCCTGACCCAGGGATGGAACCCACATCACCTGGGTATTGGCAGTGGAATTAAAACTTGTCTGGGTTCAAATCCTGCATCTGTCAGTTACCACCTGTGTGAACTTCCTCATCTGAAAAACAGGCAAAATAAGTGTTTCATTCCTAACACTGTTGTGAGTATTAAATGAAATAATTCATTAAAATGTTTAGAACACTTCCGACAAATATCAATAACACTCAAAAAACATCAGCTGTTAATCAACTAAGTGAATTCAATCACTTTAGTGTCTTCAAGGGAGGGAAGGTCTAAAGATTAACTGCAAGGGTAGGAATAACAGGGTGAATTGTTTTCATCCAAGGTGTGATTATAAAGTAACCAGACTGGCTTAACTTCTCTAAGCTTAACTGCTCATCTGTTAAAAGGTATTATTCCAAGGTCACAGGTTTACTGTGAGAGATGTAAAATACTCAGCATAAAGCCTTGCAAACAGCAAGTGCTCTCCAAAGTTAGAGTCAACTTTCCGTATGAGAACGGTGGTAACCCATAACAAGGAGAAATATGCTCATAGTAGCTTTCAAAAATCCACTGATCGTTGTAGAACAGAACAAAATATGACCAAAATGGCTCACTGATGAAGAAACCGTAGGCTGTTTATAGATGGTTTGTGACTTTGGTCTATTTGGAGTTGCACAGAGACAAGACGGCACTCACAGAAAATCCTGATATCCTCATCAATGCAAAAGTTATTTCAAAATATATAAACGGCCTCTCGGAATGAAGAATGAAGTCAGGAGATCTGGGACCAACTAACTAGGCGACCTGGGTAAGCCACTCAGTTCTCAGAAGGTCCTTTTATCTGCACAGGGACAGTGCTGGTCTGTGGGTGACCTCAAAGGGTCCTCTCTACCTCCTATGCATTAAAGAACCCTGTTTATAGAACAGGTGATTTCCCTGGATTGTCAGGCTAGCTCTTAGGGCATGTGATTAGATTTTCAACTGACAAGTGATTTTACATTTTATTGGGTTTCATGCTGGAGTTTCTCACTTGACAATGCTCCATGGTCAGGTAGACCAGCTGAAGTTGATAGTGATCAAATCGAGACATTAATTGAGAATAGAATTATGCTCAGAATACAAGTTCCTTTTCCGCCTTGTTACTGTGCTTGGACAAGGCCATTAGTGACCTTAGACAGCAGTTTCTACTTGGAGAAGCTACTTCTGAACACATCAAATTGACTGCTTTTCCAAGCCTGGTAGGTGACTTTATTTTTTCTGGTGCTCTACAGATTAGGAGTGGAAGTGCCTATCTTCTTATATCTTTATGTCCTGTTAAAGCATTAAGATGTTCAGAATTCAGAACAATCTGGATTGGATTACTCAGGCCATTTCCATAGATATTGTATTTATGTTCTTTGATGTCCTCTTTCCTAGCCTGTGCCCTAAATTTTCCTTTGAGGTCACTGGCCAAAAGGATCCATTGATTGCCAGAAAGGTGAGCATTTCATTGCATAATTAAGATGCTGACAATTGCCTCAGGGGGAAAGTGGAGTGAACAATGAAACTAGGAAAGAGAAAATACAACAAAAGAAGAAAAAGGCTTAACTATTATCCTGAAAGGAAATAAGCTGTGAAATAACACAAAAGACTATCAAGGACAAAGAACATGAGTGGGAAAGAAAGAGATCTTTATTAAGGAAGATGGTATGTTTTAAAGGTGGGGAAACAGAAACACTTTGATCCTGGGGTCAGAAAGAATGCAAAGCCATTCCCTGGTGTTTATTCTTCAGTAGGTAAGCCACTTAAGTGCTTTCATCTGATCAGGCACCAGGCTCAGCAGTAAAAGGAGTTTCAGAAATATAACCTTATTTGTGCTGAACAGATTTCAGTTTTACTTTACATACCCTTGAATTATCTACATTGCACATTGATTTAATTGCAGGTAAATTCCACAATGTCTCCCCTCCAGCTGAAGTAAACACTACTCTGGAGTATCGGTCACCTGGTGACAGGGGAAAAAAAAAAGAAAAAGGTTTATAAATTATTCATTTATTTCAGAAGACTCAGCATTCAGAAATAATTCAAACCGGGAAACCACATGGGCAATTCATTAGCAGTAGGGAATCCTGTCTTTCATTAAATTTCAGGAGAAAAATGTAAAAAAAAAATTTTTTTTTAAATATTGCTTTAGCTCAAAGCCTTTGTCGACTGACTGCATCTTAAAAATTGTAGCAGTTATGTAACATATCTAGTTCTGATCAGACTGTAATTAGGAAGAACAATCCATAAGAACTTTTTGCAGAAAATCAACTGAATGCCTCCCTCTTAATTTCACAACATATTACCACAGTGGTATATAAAATCAAAGAATGAGGCACCAAGGCGTATCAAGAATGGATTATAAGGGTGTTCTCTGTGGCAGCTAACTAGAGAGCAAAGATGGCAAGTGATCAATTTTAAAGCACTAACGAAAGTCAACTAAACACAGAATACTAGCCAGGATCACAGACATACTCCTCATTCTTGCTGAGTGCTCAGAGTTCTAGAAAAAATATTTTGAGAATCATACTGTTACAAAATATATCTCCAAACAAGGGAGGCTGTATGATATCCTGGAAAGAACATGGTCTTTAGAGTGAAAACTGGGTTGTAACCAGCTTCTGTTATTTATTAGCTAGGTGATCTTAGGTAACTAACAGCTTCCCTGAGGCTCAGTTCCTTATCTGTAAAATAAAGACAGCAACACTTTCTCAAGTAGGTGTTGAGAATTAAATGAGATACTGAAAAACAGGTCTCAGTAAGTACTGTTTCTGCTCCCTCAGCCATTAAAAAATTAACATAAGTGAACTGAAACAAAGTAGATTAATTTTATATGATTCAAAATGCCAAATGGTGAGAACAAAGAAAATAAATTTGCAAATTTATGAATAAAGCTTTATTACATGAGCATTTATTAATGGTCACAAAGTTTTCTTTAGTAAACTCCTGTCTTCATGACAAAGACCCTGACATTAGGCTTCCCTGGTGGCTCAGAGGTTAAAGCGTCTGCCTCTAATGCGGGAGACCAGGGTTCAATCCCTGGGTCAGGAAGATCCTCTGGAGAAGGAAATGGCAACCCACTCCAGTATTCTTGCCTGGAGAATCCCATGGATGGAAGAGCCTGGTGGGCTACAGTCCACGGGGTTGCAAAGAGTCGGACACGACTGAGCGACTTTACTAACTAACTAGAAACATCTAAGACCCAATCAGGTCCCCCAGTGATCTAAGAAGATAAGAAAAAAACACATCTTAGAAGGATTTTCAGCAACAACAAAAAAAGCTGAAACCAAAGGAGCTTCAATGTTAATATTCACTTAATCAGAAATTGAAGTTATCACAATTCCTCACTTGTAATCATGAGGGCTAATCGGTGACATACAAAGTTAAACATGTTTCTCTGAGGCCCTGAACTCTTCTTTCCTGGCAGCTACAGAGGAACCAGGCTGACTCTAGACTACAGCAGATTTTGTTTAGTGAATTTGCTGCCAACATTTAGAGATCTGTGATGCCATACTGAAATCAAGATTCCTGGCCTCTGGGAATTTCTTAAAATGTTTGGGCCCTCATTTTTCCAAGGCCATATTCTGCCATATACTCTTCAGTCACCATCACTTCCTGCTGTCTTAACTCAGTTCACTTATCTCATCCATATATGAGCTGGGTCGCTGAGGCATGCAAGCTCTGAACCTCTGGACTTTACTTGTTCCCCTTTCCTCCACTCATGCCTAATGACAAGGCAGGCACAAGAAGGCTATTCACACAGGTGTTCTGACAGCGATTGTTTCAGGGTTCAATCTAAAAATATGTACATGGAGTTTTTTAAAATGAATTGAAATATTGAGCAAGATCAATAATTTTATTAGATTTATGTCTGTCTTAAAACTGGCTATAACTCAACGCTCTCTCTCTCATTATTTTTTTCTTTTTTGTTCATTATTTTTTTTAATTATAGGTAGTGGTTGACTAACCTAGAGAAGTAAAATTACAAGTTAATTAAACAAAATCCCTTGAAGCATGATAGAAACACTAAAGCTGTGTGACCAGTCACATAACATACACCCAGACAGTATAAGTTTATCAGTCACATTCAATCCCAGGAAACTCAGAGAGGTTTGTCATTTATGATGCCACTCACTTGGAACATCACAGAAAAAGCTGTCCTTGTGGAAGTTCCAGTCAACTTCTCTCTTCTCTCTTTCATAATGATCATCTGACCACCTATCATCCCGATGGCTGAAATGGAACACAATTTGATCTTCAGTCAAGTCCTCACCATTCCAAGGATGAGAAGCCTACTGGTAACAATACTGCCTCAAAGTCATGACCTATTTAGTGCTTGGTATGAAGTTGGATGGATGGGCATAAGCAACCACCATTAATTTTCTCACTTCTGAAAAAGCTAAAAAAAAAAAAACAAAAAACAAACCCAAACCCAAACCTTCACTAACAGACAACACAATCTTAAAAGACAATGACAATTTCAACACATTCAGTGGTAAAGACTTTGAGCCACACATTTTAGATGTAATTGTTTTGCTCAGGCAGTGTTTATAAGTGGAATTCATTAGCAGGGTTTTGTCTAAAAGTTAATAAACGGTTACCTTTTGGCTTGTTCATCTGCATATTTAAAGGGGTAATTTGCTAATGTTGCTTTGTATCCTGTATTTTTCACCATGTTATTCCATGTGACCAGTCTCTGGCCTATTGCAGTCCCTCTTGGTTCAAAACCCTAAGGCAAAATATTACAAATTCCCATTAGTGTACTTCATTTCAGGCTAAGTATAGTTATAACAGCTTGGAAGGCAATGTCAAGGTGATGGATAGCTTTCAACAGAAAATAAATATGTTCTTCACAGCTACTCCAGAGGTGAACTGCATTAAAACAAGATGATTTGACATAATAATGATCACCTATCTACTGTGACAAAACAGCCTGATTCTTTGGTATGTTACATATCTCAGGAAAGAGGAGGATAGAAAACTTATCTGAAGCTTCTCTTCCATATGCATCCCTAGCATTTAGCAAATACTTATTTTTATGTTATAAAACATCATGGTCAAATTAAATTATGTTATGCATGTTTTACAAAGAGTTTATCATTATCATTATCCTCATTCATATTTTCCTCCCTACTCTATACCCAAGGGACATCTATCAATACTTAAAAACAGACCCTGCTCTCTCTTAGTAACACTGAAATTCCTTTAACTTCCTCAGGGAAAAAAAAGGTGACATTCTAGTTTTAAAGATTTTGTGAAAATGTTTTTATAGTCTGCAGATTCTCCAATTTACAGCTTTCTCCAATTTACAGCTTTCTCCAATTTACAGATTCTCCAATTTATAGCCTAACATGGAGACCAAGAAACAGCTTTCCAGAGTTTTGAAGGTGAGCAAGTTCCTTGACCGCCTTTGAGAATCTGAGAATACAGACAAGTCTTCCCTGTTTCAGAAAGTGACTATACTTTTGATGGCTTGAGAAGGTTGCAAAAGAGAGGGTACCAGATAACATAAGACAAAGTGTCTTAAAATGCTTAATCTTTTGAGATGATTGAAGGCTAAATAAAATAGACGAGCAGAGTCTATTGGCTGAGTTTTCCTTACCAGCAGTGGGTCAGAGAAATCAGGAAGCTCTGGCACTAATACTCCAACCAAGGCACAGACCACGATGAACACCGTGCACATGCCCAAGACAACCACAGGCCAGTCTGCTATCAGGGCTGCGTAACTACAAAAGCAGAGAGAGATCACAGAGAAGGCCTCTTAGAAGCACAGTAAAGTTTTTTCACTACCTAACAGAGCAATTTGTTCATTCTTCCTACTCAGACCTAGTACAGGTATTTATCAATGAAAGGTCTAATGAAATTATAAACTGTTGCTCCTCAGGTGCTACTCTTTGTGACTCCATGGACTGAAGTATGCTAGGCTTCCCTGTCTTTCACTATCTCCCGGAGTTTGCTCAAATTCATGTCTGTTGAGTCGGTGATGCTATCTAACCACCTGAAAGTGAGCATAATGTCCATTTCTGACAAGTAATATTTCATTGCTATATCTGTGCCTAGGAAAAAGATCTTGAATCTACACTAAGTGGAAAGAAATATATTTTAACAGAGGCTCCATCCTCTTTGCAATCTCTTGCAGAACTTTTGTTTCTCCAGTTATTCCTTTCTCCCTACTTTCACTCCATCACTTCTTGAAAAAGAACCCAGCCCATAAACAGGTTCAGGTAAAGCTTTAAGAATTGTTGTTTTAGATGCTAAGTCATGTCCAACTCTTTGTGACCCCATGGACTGCAGCCTGCCAGCCACCTCTGTCCATGGAATTCTTCAGGCAAGAATACTTGAGTGGGTTGCCGTTTCCTTCTCCAGGGGATCTTTCTGGCCCAAGGAACAAACCTGTGTCTCCTGCATTGGCAGACAGAGTCTTTACTGCTGAGCCACCCGGGAAACCCTGTAAGTCTTAAGAATAACCAAACCAAATTGAAACCTCCTCATAAACCTATTAACCATTCTTTTAGTTAAAAACATAAAGTTGGACATAGAACAATGATGAACTTATCCACTAGACTGTGAGCTACATGAGGACAGAGAATTTTGATTTGATTGAGTGGTTGATTTAGTACAGTATTAGTGCCTTCTTCTTTTTGCTAAACATTTATATACTTTCTTTTTTGAAAATTATTTTTTATTGGAGTACAGTTGTTTTACAATATTGTGTTAGTTTCTACTGCACATCCAAATGAATCAGCCATATACATATATATATATATATATATATATATCCCCTCCCTTTGGAATTCCTTTCCATTTCAGGTCACCACAGTGCATTAAGTAGAGTTCCCTGTTGTTCTCATTGGTTATCTATTTTACACAAAGTATCAGTAGTATGTATACGTCAATCCCAATCTCCAACTCCTCCTATCCCCTCTTCCCCCTTGATATCCATACAGCTGTTCTCTATGTCTGTGTCTCTACTTCTGCTGGGCAAATAGAAAAATGATGTAGATGATCCTGTCTGCAAAACAGTGTCTTTTAAAAGGTGCTTGGTCACTATCTATTGATTAGATGAACAAACACCCATGTATCTATCTTCCCTCAGTTCTCTAATCACCATGGCATGGCTGTGGTTTCTTACTATACCTCAGAAACTCCTCTCTGTTACCATATCCCACAGTCAAGTCATTTCTCCCAGTACCCTTCCCAGACCCTCATTCACTGTCTTCCACTGAAAGACCTGTTTCTGGGCTCTTCCATAATGTCTTGGACCAGGCCTTCCTAGCCTGATGCCTGCAGATCTTGCTGACAACTTAGTGCTTAATAGAAGTTGACTAAATTGAACTCTTCTAAAATTCAAAATGTATTCTGCCAACTTCAGGTTTCTTGAATTTTTATCAGAGAAGAAAAGAAACATCTAACTTCTGGACAATTACTCTTCAAGTCTCAACAGTGTTAGCTCACTGGGCTGCTGTGATGGCTATTTCTGGCTCATTTGAAATAGACTTCTTACTCAGAATTTTGAGTTTTTTCTTCAAAATCATGCTGGCAGTTTAAAGAAAGCTTGTGGCTCTACAATTCTGAAAAAAGCTACAAGATGTCTCTAAGAATAGATGGCTGATTTTTATATTCTGATCGCTCAACTTCATAGATCTGGCTTCATGGAGATATTCACATTAAATTTTAATAAGGAAGTTAAAATATAACATAATTATGCTTTAAGGGAGCACTTGCACAGGCATTTTTCATTATTTTTCTTTTAAAAGCAACCTTAGGACAATAAAGAATAATAGCTTGCACCCACTAAGAGATCCAGTTGCTCTGATTCTTTACATAGATTATCATCTCACAGAATTCTCACAACAACTTTATGGATGAAACTGAGGCACGGTCAGGTTGAATAACTTGTTCAAAGTCACAAGCTGGCCCCGGTCATGAAACAAGTATGTCCTGGGGATGTAATGTACAGCACAGTAACTATAGTTAATAATACTATACTGTATATTTGAAAGCTGCTAGGGGAGTAAATTTTAAAAGTTCTCACTACAAGAAAGAAAAAAATTTTGTAACTATGTGTAGTGATGAATGTTAACTAGACTTATTGTGTTGAAAGCTGCTAGGGGAGTAGATTTTAAAAGTTCTCACTACAAGAAAGAAAAAAATTTTGTAACTATGTGTAGTGTGAATGTTAACTAGATTATTTCATAATACATATGAATATCAAATTATTGTTATACACCTGAAACTAATATAATGTTACATATCAATTATATCTTTTAAAAAAAGTCACAAAGCTAGGAAGCCAGGTAGTCTGGTTTAAGAGTCTGGCTTCTTAGCCACTATGGTATCATCTCTTGCTTCAAACACAAGAGAAACAAAAGACATCAAGAATAAGTCAACTTGCCACAAACAGATGCTTTCCAAAATTGTCATTTAGAATTAAATTCCTAAGCCACACTCTTAATTTCTCTGTGCAAAATCATATAGACCCAAAGGACTTCAAGTTTGAACATGATTCACTAACTGTAAATTCTGCATTTAAAAACTCATTAAGGAAAAATTATGCTAGATAAGGTGGAAAACTTAAGAATAATTCTGAATGCATTGAAAACACATAAATCACAATATGTTGATTGTAGTTGTTCAAATGTAAACAAACAGCAAGTGGTCAGAATCGTTCATATTTCCAGAACACACCCAATGCTTATATTTTCTATACTTTATTTCCTCCTCCACCAAGTGCAAACCAAGATGAAAGTAACTGGTTTGAAGCAGTAAAATCCTTTGTCAATAGCACATTTGAGACTTTCTGTTCATTGCTGCAGGTTTTAAAAAAAGTCTTTTACATTTTAGACCTTTAAAATATCAGCCCTATGAAGTGAAAAGGGCTCCAGGTTACACAATTACTCATTATACTTTATATTAAATGGATCAATTTTCTTTCAAATAAACCAGAAGTTATGCATTTTTACCCACAAACATGTTATCAATAGAAGGCCATGGGCCCCAAATTGCTTAGTTTTCATCCTCTGGTTTAATTTACCTAATAATGACTTTTTGTTTGTGTTCTTGAAAAATCTACACACACGCACAGCAATCTTAAAAACTTGTTCAATAATTGCTTTTTCTTGCTTTTGAAAACATTTGGTTTTGATTTTACAGCACTGCTCTCTACTATATCCGTGCATGGACTACATATGGAAACTTTACGGTATTAGTGATTTCAGCACATTTCTTCCAAACACATTTAACCTTACCCTATTACAAGTCCACTTCCTCACATAGCACATGTTTCACATGCTAACCTTTCCTAGAGACAACTGCTCGCACTTAAGAAATGGAATCACTATCCTGAGGACATAAAGCTCCACAGGGGGAAAGCCCTAACTCTTTTGAGTAAATATCACTCAGACAGTGGTTTCCCCTAAACATCACACCGTGACTGAGGCTATTTCTGCTTCCTGCTGTCTATGCTAAGATGTTGTGTAGCTACGGGCACCATGTGAGAAACAAAAGTTTCATGTATAATATGAAACCCAGACAATGGTTGTAATATTATGACAAAAATCTAATAAAGCAGGAAAACTGGAGAAGTAAAGGAAATTAAAAATGACCTATAAATCTTACAGCTATATTTTTCTAGCTAATTCCCTTCATGATGCATCTGAGTTCAAGGTACATATTCTAAGTTTAAATTTGCAAAAAGGACCTGCACATTCTTTTCTCTGAAAAGTCAACTACACATGCATTGGAAGAATTTTCCAAAGGAGCACTCTTTTACTATACTATGTTCCTCTGTATACCATGCAGTAATTGTCTTTCATCTGCCTGATCTAATTTTGTACATCTTTAGACCACACTACTACATAACTGTACATGCCGTCCACGTCTCTGGCTCCTGGATGACAGCAGGCCGTATTTCTTAATGACTGACTGACCAGGTGATGGTTTTCCTCGAGGCCCTACTGCTGATCAGCTGCTTAGGTTAGGCCCACAGCACTACCCGTAGCACTGTTGTATTGGGTTGGCCAGAAAGTTTGGGTTTTTCTATATGATGGTACGGATAAACCTGAATGAACTTTTGACCAACCCAATATAAAAGAGCACATCATCATCTCAAGAGGTCACGTATTAAACAGTACAGATATGAAGGATTCATTCTCCTTCTATAAAATGACAGATAACAGAAGGAGCAGGGAGAATGGATTGCGTTTGTGGGTGAACTGCAGATCTAAGTGAGTGGGCAGGCTGCCTAGCACCCTGGTCCAGGCTGTTCCTGCCCTGCTAAAGTTTTCATGAGGTATATGGACTTTGATGGCTCAAGTGGTAAAGAATCCTCCCTGCAGTGCAGGAGACCCGGATTTGATCCCTGGGTTGGAAAGATCCCTAGAGGAGAACATGGCGACCCACTCTAGTATTCTTGCCTGGAAAATTCCATGGACAGAGGAGCCTGGTGGGCTGTAGTCAATGGGTCCGCAAAGTCAGACATGACTAAGCACACACACATACATGGGAAGTCCCTCAAACATACTCATAGATTCTCAATCACGTTATATTGGGTTTACTCTGGAAAAAGATCATCAATAACTGTCAAAACAAATAAATGAAGTATCTTACAGGGCGAACTTATGCTCACATGACATAAGGGGGACCTGTTTTAAATGGATCATTTGTATTACAATAAGATCCTCCATAGTAAACTTCCCTCTCTTAGTTTACAAAGATTTTTTTTTCTTTTGACTTTTGCTGCCTTTCTGGAAACCCTCTCCTCTTTCTCCCCTTCCTTTCTGAGTGGAGAGCCAGGCTCCAGAGAGTATGAATACCTTGGACCTGAGGTACTCTTTTCCTGACCAACTACCCAGTCCTTAACCCCTAATAGCCTGGCTTTTGCTCTGGTGAGTCTTCTGAAACTGCCAATGTCAACTGTCTTGGTTTTCATTTCTTTTACCTAAGCAATATTTAACACTTAAGCTATTGCTTGCTTCCTAAAAAAAATCTCTTCCTCCTGTGTTTCTTCCCTTCTGTTTCCTTTAATATATTTTCCTTATCCCTCTTCTCTTTTAAGGGTAAGCGTTTCTAAATGTTGTTAATCCTAACTTTTCTAGTGGCTGCTGCTGCTGCTGCTGCTAGGTTGCTTTAGTCGTGTCCAACTCTGTGCAACCCCATGGACAGCAGCCCACTAGGCTCCCCTGTCCCTGGGATTCTCCAGGCAAGAACACTGGAATAGGTTGCTATTTCCTTCTCCAATGCATGAAAGTGAAAAGTCAAAGTGAAGTCACTCAGTCGTGTCTGACTCCCAGCGACCCCATGGACTGCAGCCTACCAGGCTCCTCCATCCACGGGATTTTCCAGGCAAGAGTACTGGAGTGGGGTGCCATCTCTAGTGGTATCAACTATTATGGAATTTCACAGAAGAAAACAGTACAGAACTCTTTCTTGTGAAGTAATAAACTCATTCAACAGTTAGTATCTTTCTGGGAATAAAATCATAGTAGATATGGATATTATCCTCAAGGAACTTAGAGCCTAATTCAGAAAATCAGACAGGTACACAAATACCTACAGAAATAAGTCAACAAAGGTGTATTTTTACAGGGATACAGATAAAAAAATTTTGTGAATTCTAAGAAGGAAAAGATTACTTCCAGCTAGGGTGGGAAAGGGGAATCAGAAAAAGCTAATTTTAAGAAGAAATTGTATTTACATGTGCGTATATTGAAAAGAATAAATTAAAACTTTTAAAAACACAAATCTTTATCAGAGAAAAATACATATTATGGCAAAACCAATACAGTATTGTGGGGTGAAATGAAGTAAAATTAAAAAAAGAAGAAGGAAAAAAACTGTGGACACTTACTGCCTTTGAAAAATCTAGAATCTAAGGAGAATTAAATCTTTAAATTTAAAAAAAACATATGAGTCTCTCAAAATGTAAAACTTTTCGTCATTTAAGAAGACCCTTTATTTCCAGAAAAATGGAAATTTATTTTCTTCATGTGTTATATTTACTTGTATAACCTCTTTCCTTCATCTTTTTTCCATAATTTTTTTTGTTGTTGTTGCAAAATTGGGTAAAAAAAATGTAGTATATGCATACTATGGAACATCATTCAGTCTTAAAAAGGAAGGAAATTCTGACACATGCTCACAGATGACACTTGAGGACAATATGCTAAGTGAAATCAGATGGTCACAAAAGGACAAATGCTGTGCTCTTCTACTCATACAAGATGTTAGAGTAATGGAATTCATAGAGACAAGGGAGAATGGTGGTTGCCGGGAGCTGGGGAGAGGAAGAAATGAGCAGGTACTATTTAATGGGTACAGAGGTTCAGTTTTGCAAGTTGAAAAAAGTTCTGGAGATGGATGGTGGTAATGTTTGTACAATAACATGAATGTACTTAATGCCACAAAAGTGAACACTTTAAAATGGTTAAGATGGTAAATTTTATGCTATGTCTATTTGATTACAATTTTTAAATTAATATTTTTAAATACAAAAGGAATTTACTAATTAAAATTTAGGTAGCAATCTTATTCCAATGAGAGAATAACTCTCTTGAGGAAGGCTTCAGAAGCTATCAGCATCTGAGCTTCCTTAGCAAATGAATTTCAAATATTATGAAGAATTTCTTAACAACCTCATATCTGGAATCCTCATGCAAAAGGACATCTGATGAGACAATGCTTTTATTGGGAAACACTTGTCCATTTAAAACTTTGATTTCCTACTAAACAATGAAAACTTAAAAATTTTCACATAAAAGAGTACCTCCATCTTAACAGGATAACAAAATTTTTACAAAGAGACACAGATGAGCCATCTGAAATAAACTGCTGTGAGTTCAAGTCATGGCAGTTGGCTGGATGGTTTCTCTCTCTTCAATAAGTAAGACATTGAGAAGCCAAGCCTTACAGGAAAGAATTCAAAATAATCATGCAAATATAAATGATCGAAGTGAAAGTGAATGTTGCTCAGTTGTTCTGACTCTTTGCGACCCCATGGTGTACAGTCCATGGAATTCTCCAGGCCAGAATACTGGAGAGGGTGGCCTTTCCCTTCTCCAGGAATCTTCCCAACCTGGGGATTAAACCCAGGTCTCCCGCATTGCAGACAGATTCTTTACCAGCTGAGCCACCAGGGAAGCCCATAAATGATCAAACCCAACTAGAATTTAAAGGCTAAAAGACTCCCTTGGGATTAAAACCACTTTTTTGGAGTTCAGGATTCCTCAAGCAGCCAACGGAGAAGTCAATGGCACCCCACTCCAGTACTCTTGCCTGGAATATCCCATGGGCGGAGGCGCCTGGTAGGCTGCAGTCCATGGGGTCACAAAGAGTTGGTAACGACTGAGCGACTTCACTTTCACTTTTCACGTTCATGCACTGGAGAAGGAAATGGCAACCCATTCCAGTGTTCTTGCCTGGAGAATCCCAGGGACGGAGGAGCCTAGTGGGCTGCCGTCTGTGAGGTCGCACAGAGTCGGATACGACTGAAGCGACTTAGCAGCGGCAGCAGCAAGCAGCCAAATCAGAGGAAATATAATTTTCCTACACAAAAATACAAATGAGGAATGCAAAAACAGCAGCAAAACGTAAAGAAAATACTAAGATGGGAAAAGCATATACTTATTTCATAAGATGATCCAGACTACTTTACCTTTTTGGTAACTTGAAAGGTCTGGATGGTCTGGAAAAAAGCAAAGGGAAAACAATCAGAAATAAGGCATCATAATGTAAACAAATGCTTTATATATACATATAACATTTCACTTATTATCTCTCCTTATGAAAGAATCCTTGCAGAGTTAAAAAAGACATTTCTATTTGAGAGATTTTGGATTTAATAATGAATGTTGACCACCTTGTATGCCAGTAGGTGGCATATTCTCAGATGTTCATCACAGCCTCCTAGGGGAATCATAGTCATACCAGACATTCTCCAAACTTATAGCTACAGATTCCCTCATCTCTCTCACAACAGGAAGCCACATACCTGTCTCCATCCAAGCTGCTTCTTACTTATATCTTTTTTCTTTTAATTTGGACATCAATACCTTCTTCAGCTAGAAATATTATATCGCCTCTTCAGTTATAAAATTCACTGCTCATGTTTCACCATGCTGGAAGACAATGGTTCTCCCCATGTGGGATGAAGACCCCTGGGAGTTCCTCATATCCTTCACAGGGTTTTTCAGGGCCTCCCTTTTCCAATCCCATACCTCTTTAAGGCTGGGTTTCCTCCATAATATTATATACTTCAGCCAAACAGCAGACTGCAATAGACTGACTGTAGAATCAAGTATGAGAAGCCTGCTGTCTCCTATTAAACCGCACATCAAAGAGACTTACAAAAATGTGAAACAGTGCTAATCGCCTCACTAAAGTTTTTTTTTTTTCATTTTGGAAATTATTTTTCATAACTTATGTTAACATGTAAAGGGCTTACAGTCATTATTTTAGAAGAGTTAAGTTAAAAAATTCAAATTTCTCCGTTTCAATTCCAATGTGGTACCTATCAAATATAACACATAAAATATTAATACCTCTGGATCCTTAATAATTTTGAAAGTGTAAAAAGGTTGTGAGATCAAAAGGTTTGATAACCATTACAATAATACTGAGAGGATATTTAAATATTTGCTTAGTAAATGACTAATTTCCTACCTGTGTACTCTCTCCTAATCTGAAATCTGCCACCAGGCTGTCCCATACTTTGAGGAAACAAAACAAAATGAAACATCTATCTTTGGTTTTTCTACTTCAATCTATTACTCTTCTAGTAGTGAGACCTCTGTTTTAGATTTTCTTTGAGATCTAAAGTTTCCTTTCTTATTCCTCCCTCTCTATTTATATGTCTCACTAATATATACATATTCATTCTTTAAAAAATATTTATTTAGCTCCTGGTATTGCCATGAATGAGACCAACAGGGTCCCAAACTTCAGGGAACTCACATTCCAGAATGCACTCTGTATCAATCTGCTTACAGAAAAGATGCGTATGTTCTAAATTTCATGTGTTTTTATATGTCCTCGTTGATGACTCCAAGCCCCTTAAAAATATTATACTCAAGGAGATGAAACAACCCCAGAGACTGCAAGCACCGGAAACAGTCTTAGAGAAGACATATCACAATTCCATCCTAGTCCTGTTTTTAGAGACAAGCCTCTGTTTGCCTCTGGACATTTAGGGTCTTAGGAACAGAGCTGAAGAGAGAATTCATGTTTCCTGATCCCTAATTTGCTGTTCTTAGTCTTATGTGTATCAATCTGTAATACCAAGGGGGAAAAATAACATAGGGATAATCATAAAGTATTCATCTGTCATATATGAAAATAAGTAGTATTTCTATGGGGAGATATGGAATTTAGAGTTTCTAGTAAGAAGAGCATAAGAGACCTTGTTGCTTCACAAATAAATATGAGACCAAATATTTGTGAATACTGTTTAGCATTACAAAATAAATCATTACTTAGCATTTAATCATTACTAAATAAATCATTATTTAGCATTACTAAATAAATACTCTAAAATGCATTCTTTTTAAATATATATACAATAAAGAGAATTCCCTTTAAAAGCTAAAAACTGACATTAAAAGCACACACAGGGACTTATCTTATTTGTGCTCACATCTCCATAATCTAGTATAATGCAGGGTCCCTTGTAGATGTCAGATCAGAGTTTTCTGAATTAATGAATTAGTTAATTAATGAATCTTTTATTAATGAAAATTAATGAATCTTTTATTACTTTTCTCAGGTTTGACAGATGTGAAATCAGTAGTCAATGGACAGCAAGAAAATGAAGACATAAATATCAAGACAAGTAAATTTAGCTCTATTTTCTATTTGTTTATCTACCTGTTAAACACATACATAGACACAAACACATCCTCTGTAACTTAAACACATTCATATCTGCGAATCCTAAGCTCCTTTACCACTTTACTATATTTGGCAAGTTTTCGTTTGTGTCTCTGAATCCTATAATAAGAGGCCCTTTTATTCGATGCTGCAAGAATCATTAATTTGGTGGCTAATCAAAAGGTTAAAGTAAAAACTTCTTTAAAAGTGCTACCAACATTCCTTACATATCTTATTGTAACTTATGCTCAGTCATGTCTGACTTTTTGTGACCCCATGAACTGTAGCCCATCAGGCTTCTCTGACCATGGAATTCCCCAGGTAAGAATACTGGAGTGGGTAGCCATTTCCTTCTCCAGCATATCCTTCCAACCCAGGGATGGAACCCAGGTCTCCTGCATTGCAGCCAGATTCTTTACTGTCTGAGCCACCAGGGAAACCCAAATGCATACATAGATGCCAAGGGAAATCTACCAAGGGAAAACCCCCATAGTCTTCTCAAATATAATTATATATTGATGTTTTTAAAAATATGTTTTACTGAGATATAGTTCACATTCGTTGTTGTTCAGTTGCTAAGTCATGCCCATGCCTTGCAACCCCATGGACTGCAGCACATCAGGCTCCTCTGTCCTCTACTATCAACTGGAGTTTGCTCAAGTTCATGTCTTTTGGGTCTGTGATGCTATATAACCATCTCACCCTCTGCTGTCCTCTTCTCCTTTTGCCTTCAATCTCTCCCAGCATCAAGGTTTTTTCCAGAGTTGGCTTTTCCCATCAGGTCGCCAAATTACTGGAGCTTTAGCTTCAGCATCAGTCTTTCCAATGAATATTCAGGGTTGATTTCCTGTAGGATTGACTGACTTGATCTCCTAGATGTCCAAGGGATTCTCAAGAGTATTCTCCAGCACCACAATTCGAAATCATCAATTCTTTGGCGCTCAGCCTTCTTTATGGTCCAACTCTTACATACATGACTACTGAAAAAAATCCCACAGCTTTGACTATATAGACCTTTGTAGGCAAAGTGATGTTTCTGCTTTTTAATATACTCTTTAGGTTTGTTACAGTTTTCCTTCCAAGGATAATTATTCCATTTAAAGCATACAAGTTAACGGGTCTTAGTGCTTCCATAGAGTTGTGTGACCATCACCACAACCACACACTGCTTTTTAAAGAACATGCTGTCTGAACACCAATGTGAAGCTATTAATGAGCTTTGCAAGAAGATTTATTTTTACAGAGAGGGAGACAATGACCAAAGAAGCCAGTCACTTAACTTGTACTGCTGCTGCTGCTGCTGCTAAGTCACTTCAGTCGTGTCTGACTCTGTGCGACCCCATAGACGGCAGCCCATCAGGCTCCCCCGTCCTTGGGATTCTCCAGGCAAGAACACTGGAGTGGGTTGCCATTTCCTTCTCCAATGCATAAAAGTGAAACGTGAAAGTGAAGTTGCTCAGTCGTGTCTGACTCTTAGCAACCCCATGGACTGCAGCCTACCAGGCTCCTCCGTCCACGGGATTTTCCAGGCAAGAGTACTGGAGTGGAGTGCCATTGCCTTCTCCATTAACTTGTACACAAAACCTTAATTTGTCACTCTCATTTTTCAAGTTACACATCCTCAAAACTACCTCTTGAATTTCCACAAGAAATTAACAGATTTTGCTGTCTTTAGACTGAAGGTGATCCCCAGAGCCATAGCTCTGGGCTGGATCTTACCCAGCAGTTGCAAAAAAAAAAAGATGTTTTATTATATACATTTTGGGTTGTTACAAATATAAATATTCTTTTCCCTCCTATTCACCCCCATTAACTTTTTTTAAAACTGAGAAATTCATGGATCTACAACTAGTTTATTCCCAAGGAATAGAAACAACTATATATTCATCACATTCTTTCTGCTTAAGTAAAAACTTCATTTTATGTTAAAGTTGAGACAACAAGTAGAGACTGTTGACATCAGTTGAGAAAGAAAAATTGAGGTTACCGCAAAGATACCTTCTGGGAAAACATTAGATCTCTTTGAAGTTTTTATACTAATGGACATGACAAACAGATGTTTGAAACACCAAAACCACAACTGCAGGTAAAACATGAAACCTGTCTGATTTATGGTTTAAGGTGTTGCCATCTTGAATTCTGCCCTACAATCTCTAACCAGAACAGAGCTGTTTAAGGAGGCAGGCCAGGGAATCCACCACATACTTTCATGACCAAAACTGGCTTTCTTCATTTGTATCATCTTTCTGATTTGCTACTTTTAATAGCCATCTAATAAAATCTGCAGAATGATTTTTTTCCTCCTAACCTCAGTCTTGTGTTGCTAAATAACAACTAGTAAAAACAAAAAGAGAGAAATCATGTTTTTCCAAGGTTCATTCACCTTTTAATAGCATCTGGTCAAAACCCATGCCAAAAAAACAAATAAAAAATAATAATCTTAGGTGGAAACATCTGCTTGTTCTTTGGTTAGGGTTGTAGACATTTTCTTGTCTGCTGAGAAAAAGCCCCAAGGTGGATGACATTTGCAGGCTCCACAGCCCAACTTCTACAGGCTGTATTGTAAATAAGCTTGGGTTCCGCACAATCCCCAGATGACTAGCTGGAGTGTCATTCTCTCTCCCACTAAAGAAAATATTTCTGTATGTGACTGGGTAACAGTGACATGATTGTAGAGCTAAATTCAACTCTTCTTTCAAAAAAAGAAATAAAGCACTTGCAAACTCAGTGTTCATGCTAAGTAATTAACTACCTCTGGCACTTCACATTTGAGAACTGTAATAGCAGTTGAGAACCTTGGCTCCAGCTCAGACGACCAGTGAATTGTGGTATGTGCACATATATTGGTCAAGGGACCAACTAATGAGTGTAGAGTTCTCAGAAGAAGGGAGGGTGGGGGGTACAAAGAAGGGTAATCATGACAATGGGGATTGGGGGAAATACAGAAGCAAGGAAGATCTTTTAAAAAGGTCATTAAAAAAAGTATGGGAGGGAAAAAGTTAACAGGAAACAGGAAGGAATGTAGAAAAGCTACAAACGGTCTGTTTCTTGGTTTCCCTCACCATTCCTCTCTCTTTTGATAATTTTGGGGAAAAGAATGGCAGACTGTAGGGTGAGGGAAATGGGACTGCTAAAACATGAAAACATTCTACCCATCTAGAGAGCTCAATTGTTGAGGTAACTGCAGAATTAATGTAACAACTTAGAAAGGGACAGTATCAATTTTCACAAATTCCAAATAGCTCTCCTAGCATTCAGGAAAACCAAAGCTGTGGAAAAAAAGAGTTCTGTATATTTCTGAACAACTAAAATGCTGTGAAGGAAATACATTTTCCACTTCCTGGTAGTAACCAAATTTAAATTAAAAAATGCTTAAAGTAGCATATTTTAGTCTCAGTAGTTCCATATTTCAGTCCCACAGGATTGTGCCACATTGCCTTTTTGTAAAAGGGGTATTCTGCAATTAATAATTTCCGTTCAATGCTGGCATGTTACGAAGAAAGTATCTGAAAATAAAGAATCCACACTTTGATAAGCATTCTTTAAAAGATTTCCAACAAAAACAAAACCAATCTTCATCACTAAGTATTTCCATGAATCATCACTGGCATGCTTGGGGTCTAACGTGAAGATGAAACAGATACCCTGTAGACAAGCTAAGCTTGGCCTTTAATTCATCTTCATGTACCAGAGCTAAATGTTTATAGTCTGTGTCAAGTGATTTGAAAGATAACAATAACCACAACTACTTGCATAACGCATGTCCTGACTGCTCAAGAGATGTTGACTCAAAAGTACTGGTCACTCTGACATCTCAAACTACTGTAACTGACCAGAGTCCCACTACCATGAAAAATATAAACTAGGAGAGGGGCTTCCCTGGCAGCCCATGGGTTAAGACTCTGCTCCCAAAACAGAGAGTTCGAGTTGGATCCCTCCTCAGTTCAGTTCAGTCACTCAGTCGTGTCTGAGTCTTTGCGACCCCACGAATCGCAGCACGCCAGGCCTCCCTGTCCATCACCATCTCCCGGATTAAAATTCCACATGCCTTGGGGCCAAAAAAAACAAAACATAAAACAAAAGCAATATTGTAACCAATTCAATAAAAACCTTAAAAATGGTCTACATAAAAAAATCTTTAAAAAAATAAATGAGGAGAGCAAGGAAAAGGTTGGATGTGGACTAATATTTAGAGAGCATGTAATAGACAAATCTTTATAAATGTTAAAAAAAGAAATTGAGCAGAAATCAAATATTTAAGAAAACAGTGAACTTAATAATCAAAAAATGAGTTAAAACAGATAAATAACTCGGTCCTAGCACAGGGAACTACATTCAGTGTCTTGTAATAACCTGTGATGGAAAAAAATCTGAAAAATATATATGCATGTATTAAAAAATGTGAGTTAAAGTCTAAACCAATGAAACTCATTAGCTGAACGATCCTGAACAAGTCCTTTAATTTCTCAGTATTTGTGAGAAATGAATAATACAAAGAATGAACTCTGTGAGTAATAGTTTTCTGTTACTACTACTACCATTACTATTAATACCACACCACCACCACCACCACCATTACTAGTAGTTCATCTGGAAATGGCATTTAAGCATCAGTAAGGAAATAATGCAGAAGACTAATGAAGACTAAAGTAATGCACATTTGTTCATAAGCATAGTGAACCTTTATGATTTACTTTACAAGATTCAAACGGCACTTGCTACTAGATGAATATAATAAAAATAAATGGTATCATACCCGCAAGCCTAATTAGAACAATAAATTGTTAGATCTGTAGGAAACTCTAAAAGTCTTCCCTCTAATCTTTGTTTTCATATAACAAAGGAGAAAAAGGTACAAGGTTACAGAGAAAGTCAATGAAGAGCCAGGTCTAAAATGTGAATTTTCTGTCTTGATCCTGTACTTTTGGCCACAACCTGGAAAAGAGTACACTGATGGAGGGTATAAGATACTGCTTGTGAACAAAAAATGGAAAGGAGGGCAGAACAAGATCTTATTTAAGAGCAAATGGTACATGTTCATAAGCGTGCATTTGCAAGGATGTTCACTGAGGTGTGGTTTACAGTAAGGAAAAAAGTGAGAGCAACCTAAAGGCCCACTTATTAATAGAAGGATGCTTAATTAATGATAGCACATCTATACTGTGCAACACTGTACAGAATGAATTCTCAGAGGTACACTTACACAGATGTGTACTGACACAGAAAGGGCGCCAAGACAAAGTGAGAAAGTTCAATATAATTTCATATGGCATTTTTGAGAAAAACTATTAAAATATGTAAATGAACATAAAAATTCAGAAGAACATGGCAAATCAATAACCTTGTTTACCATGAGAGAAAGAATCAAGAGTGAGTTTTACTTTAGATTTTTGTTTCCTTCATGAGAATGTATTCATATATTCATTGTACAGTTACAAAGAAATGGAAGAGAACTTTACAGAGAGAAATTGCATACTTATTCATTTAGGTACATGTGACTGAAATATTTTATTTGAAAATTTCTCTCATTGACATAGACTTTAAGAAGAATGAAAACATCCCAGCTAACTATGTACTAGATGAAAATAGCTAACACTATACCCAGATCATAAATTATCAAAGAACTTAAAACAAAATACATTTAATACAAAATCTACAGTTAATTTTGTTTAATTCAAATATTAACCACACAGTTTAAATGACACCACGTAATCTGATCTTCACTGGAATCACCTGGGTAGCTTATTTAAGAAAGAGATTTTCCAGGGTCCTCAGGGATCTGGTTCAGTAGGTCTTGGAATAGAGCCTATACAGTCAGAGCTTGAACCACTGCTTAGGACAATCTGCCAGGAAAATGTGACTTCCAGACAAGAAGCAATTAGAGAATAGTACAAGAAAATAATAAAAACTTAAAGGTATAGTACAAAATATTGAGTAAGGGAGATAATATTGGAACAGGGTACTCCGCAAAGAATAGCAACTGAACTCGACATAAGTAGAATCTGAGCTAGGTCGTCAAGGATAGTTAGATTTCAGACAGATAAATAGGAGACACAGTTTCCTTGGAAACAGTACTAAGTCCTGTGCCAGACACCTTCCCATAGCAGCGTGAGCAATGGCAATAGGACTTAATGAGAGAATAGTGCAGAGGGCTACTGGACCAGGTTGGGAGCTAGTGTAGTGTTCCAGGTGTATAATGTGGCGCGAAAAAGAAATGACGAAGAGTTTAATCTTCCTTTAATGATTCAGAAAGCCTCTAAGAATCTTATACATACATATGTGAATCAAAATATGATTATCTGTTGTCATAATATATTACTATAAAATATATAATAAGATTGGGATTGACATATACACATTACTATATATAAAATGGATAGCTAATAAAAATCTACTATATAACACAGGGAATTCTACTCAATGCTCTAATAACCTAAATGGGAACAGAATCTTAAAAAGAGTGGATATTATGGGCTTCCCTGGTGGCTCAGACGGTAAAGAATCCACCTGCAACGCGGGAGACCTGTGTTCGATCTCGGCTGGGAAGATCCCCGGGAGGAGGGCACAGCAACCCACTCCAGAATTCTTGCGTGGACAGGGGAGCTTGGTTGGCTACAGCCCATGGGGCTGCAGAGTCAGACACAACTGAGTGACTAAGCACACACACACACACACACACACACATATTTATGTGTAACTGATTCACTTTTCTGTACAGCAGAAACCAACACAACATTATAAATCAACTATATGTCAATAAAATTAATTAAAGTAAATAAAAATTGGAAAAATAAAACAAATGATTATATAATTATGTTATTAATTACATATTTATTATCTATCATGTTATTAATATAAAATATATAGATAAGGTTAATATGTAATTATATAATCAATAATATTAAAAAATATATATATTACATCAAAAAAACTCTGGTGAACTTTTGGATAAATTTATATATTCTATGTATAACACACTTTCATACTTTCAGTTATTTAGAACCCAGTTCTCCTGCATTGCAGGTGGTTTCTTTCCCATCTGAGCTACCAGCGAAGCCCATTAATATTTATTCAATATATATAATGATGAACTTTAAGTACAATTAGAAATGCCTAAAACTTCACTTATCTTTACATAAGGAATTAAAAATTGCTGCAGTACCTACTGAAATGAAGCTAGAGATCACCTGAATTACAACACAAAGGGGTTGTCCAAAAGGTTAGTCTGGAAGCTGAGGGCATAGTTCTTTAAGTATATTTGAGAAGGTTGAAATATATTCAACAAATACACTTCATTACTTTCATTAAGGGAAGTTACACAAACATTTCACCATTTCAAAATTTTATGGATCTTGGCTTCCCTGGTGGCTCAGATGGTGAAGAATTCACCTGTAATGCAGGAAACCTTTGTTTGATCTCTGAGTGGGAAGATCCCCTGGAGAAGGGAATGGCTACCCACTCCAGTATTCCATGGGGTTGCAAAGAGTCAAACACAACTGAGTGACTTTCACTTTCACTATCTGTAAAAAAGTAAAAATGTTCGGCATTTTTATTACAAAGTATACAAATAAGAGTTTGTATGTTAATTAAAACCTCAGTGAGGTCTATTTGCATTCCTGATAATAAGTTATCTATTAATATTTTATTAATAGGATAAGACCTTCATCAATTAGACTGGAGATCAAAAGTATAAACATAATCATAATCCACAAACTTGCCAATTATTTTCTCCAACATTGCTGATTTTCAATTTTTAGTATAACACATCTGCATTTTGTTCAATGTAAGAACTAAAGATCTTACCCTGAGCAAAAGGTATTCAAACTCCATGTTAGAAGATTATTAATCTTTCTTAAATTCATTTCCCACATATTCTGGATTATTTTGGCCCCCACAAAATTATTCAGTATCAAACAAGTTTGAGTTTGGAAGGTTAAAAGTCATATCTGCTATCAAAAACTTTGGGGGGAGGGTGAGGAAGTTAAAAAAAATAATAAAAATGCACTGTATCAAAATGAATTCCAAAGGTGTAACCAATACCTTGCAGCTGTTGTGATATCTTCATTTTACTGGCCAGGAAGATAGACTATTCCCTCAACTACTACAGAAATTCTTTAGTTATGCTTTTCAGAACAACATATAGTGAAATTGATTTTTCTTCCTTAACTAAATTTTCTCATATTTATCCTTTAACTTAAAAAGTTACATTTATATATCTCAACGGTCTAGAAGCTTTACTAAAAGAGATCAAAGCAAAACTCCAACACAGTTTTTATAAAAATAATACTGGCAGGAGGAGTCTTGTTAGCCAAAGTCAAGGTTAAAAAAAAAAAAATCAACTATGTTTAAAAGCATAGACTGAGAAGAAACGAGAATTTTGGAAGAAAATGAGGAAAACCCCAGGATGATGGGACCATGTGCCCTCAGGCTCTTTTCACCCCGGTGTTAGGGTGATCAGGCGCTGTATATATTCAGTTCATAATGGTGCAGATTCTGTCTGCAACCCCAAAACCTATCATACCAAAGACCATGAAACCAGGTTGAGGAACTTATTTTAAGAATAATGTATTAACAAGACCACAGCGAGAAGTAAGAAGACTTGTTACTAACTTGGGGGATTAATCTTGAGCTTCAGTGTAATTAATTATATTGAAGCTTCAATTAATCTGGCTTCAATTTCCTCATCTTTGAAAGAGAGTTGGATTAAGTTTTTTCTAAGGTCCTTTCCTGCTGTGAAATTCTATTGTACTCTCATGTGGAATTTCAGAGAATCCAAGTTATCACCTAAGTATTTCAATACTCTACCATGCCAAAAGTTGGGAAGCCAGGTTACCCTCATCAAAATTCCCATGATGAAATACTTCATGTAAATAATCAATTAAAAAACAACACCCCTCCTCATAAGGTAGGTAAGAATGAACTTAGGTTTTAAAATGAACGCTGGCTCCTTACGTGAATAGCTCGAGACTGGCCTTCTAAATAGCTAGATAAACGGTTTAAGGGAAAAAGGGAGTAAGTAGGAGGATGGGGCAGGGTGCTCCGGGTTAATGAACATGAAGACTGATGAACTGTGATGCCAGTAACACATTTTTGCTAGTATATGTCAAAGGAAGAAGAAAACACTGCAGGGAATCATGCCAGGTTATCGAAGATGCTGGTGGTTAAGAAGTGGTGAGGAATCACTTAGTTCACCAGCCTAATACATTTTACCAGGAGGACAAGCATGACAAAGTGCTCAAGATAAAAGGGCTATTCTGAAGGGACATATCTTCTGCTTTAATGTTAGCTTTGTTTTCTGATTATAAAACAAACACACACTTTTCCAAAAAATTCTGAAAAATGCAGAAAATTATGAAGGGACAAAAATCAGCCATATTTTACTACACCAATCTAACTTCTGTAATTCTTTTTGATCTATTTCCTTTCAATATTCTTTCCTTTGTGCCTAAATATACACCTTAACTATGCACACGGTTAGGATCATACTAGATGCATGAAGTGTTACCACTTCTGATTATGAGTCTTTCCCATGTATCGATAATTAAAACCTTCTAAAAACAGGAAAAACATGATTTTAGTAGTTGTATAATGTTTCATTCCCCAAATTCATTTAAAATATGCATATAGCTGTAATCACATTAACATATTATTTTATGTCTCTTTTGCTTATATTAATATATATCTTTCCTACTTATTTATAAAGGAGTATAAAAGCTCTGAAACATCAAAATTTTCCTAGTTTGTGATATGCTTTTTAACACGATTTTTGACATGCATTCTAAAAATTTCAATGGCTGTATTTTCCTTTGTAATTTGGGTGACAACTTTTACAATTAAAGAATTATTCTTAATCCAGATGTCAGTTTTTTCTAATTCCACTTACTGATAATCTAGGCCAGGCCTATTATTTTTTGATGCTTCAATTATCATTTTCTACAGGGTCTCACTTCAAGGGGAAAAGCAGAGTCCAAAAATTCATTTTTATAAAATATATGGAATTTGAAATTGTGAGAATAATAAGCTGATCATGGTACACCTGTTCAGCTAAGAGACTGAAATTTCCGTGGTCTGGCTGAACCATCCAAATCCATCCCAGTACACAGTTTGGCGCCATCTAGTAACAGTTCTCTTGGGTTTAATTACCAGTGGGGACAAATGTGGATTTGGAGCTTGACTCATCCTTCCAGGACTATCATAGTGGTAATAGAAATTTCCCGGTTAGTTGGTACCCATTTTGTTAGCTAGATGTGGGGAAACTGGGCTGAGAGAGAAACACAAATACAGAGATCTTTCACTTTCTGAAAGAGGGTTGCCTATGATCAGATGATATGAATTTGAGTCTGGCCCTGTTTGAGAATAGGGGTTAGGTGGAAGTCAGGAGCCCACTGAGTTTCTAAGGGTTTTACTTTATTAAAGTTTTACACATACTAGGGTCTATTTGGTCCAATTATTTCCATAGAATCACAATGTTTCAGTTACTCTGGCTTCAAGATAGCCAAAGTCCCAGGATGGAATATATTTAGGAAATCCTAATTTCCTTTGAAGAATTAATAGATTCATAGTATTATTCTTGAGTTGGTAATTTGAAAACAATTTCAGTTAGTGAAAGATTGAAAGAGATTTTTAAATGGGTCCCTAACCAAATACAGGAAACTTAACCCTCCGATGACATACACATGCTAAATGATAGTCTAGAACAAAGATTCTAAAGGAAATTTCAGCTTATTTGGAAAAACTTCATAATAAGACAATCGCATGAACCTCAAGGGCAGTATTATAGCAAGTTTCCCCTATGCTTTCCTTGTGCACAGGTATTACTTGCAAAGTAAACTCACATTCAATTTTAAGTCAACTGAGCATAGTAAGTTTTCCCAGAACCTGACTTATGTCATTGGCTGAAGTATTTTGGAGGAAAAGGCTTACGTATATAGAATCCACGGGCTCTCTCTTGTCATAAATGTTAAAAACACCCTTTCTTTTTCTTCTTCCTGGCCCTAAATCTGTCTCTTCCACATGGAAAACAAATCTTTTTATAATCTTGGCTTACCTCTATCATGAAATGTTTGGCAGAAGGCTGGGAAAGATGCTTTATTACCTTTCCTAAGGAAGACTGTCCAAGGACAGCCCTTGATTTTCTCAGCATTATTAAATCATTCATTTTGTTATCTTTTCTCCACCCGAGAAATTCCAGTCTGCTAAGCACTTTTGAGCAGTAAAAAGTAAAAATGCAATTTCTACTTTCAAATACCAAAATAGGAAGATGGAAGGCTGACAGAAGATGCAAGTGGGGAAGCAAATAAGGCAAGGTGTGTGCAAGAATGTGATCATGTCACAAAAGACTCCATTTTTCAGATTCTGAAATAAAATTGCAGCTCATACATTCAAAATAGATAACCAACAAGGACCTAGTGTATAGCACAGAAACTCTGCTCAATACTCTGTAATAACCTACACAGGAAAAGAATTTTAGAAAGAATAGATACATGTATAAGTATAATTGAATCACTTTGCTGTATACCTGAAACTAACATAACATGGTTAATACTCCAATATAAAATAAAATTTAAAAATGAAAAGTATGTAAAAGTTCAAAAATGCAGCTTAACTTTACTATCTTCAAATCAAGAGGAAAAAACATACATATTTAAATAGCAAGGTGGCAGCTCAGAGTGGAGCTTGGTTTGTTAAGAAACTCTGTGGGAGGAGGTGAGTATGGTAGCTGTTATTAAGCCTTCCTCCTAACCTCCAACCTCTCTCCCAATGCATGATCAGGAATATAAAATTTAAGAGAATGTTATCTCTGCTTTCCAGTGTATATATGGACTGGCCAAGAACGTGAAAGGATATTTTAGAATTAAAGGGGAGAGATTCCTAAATCCCTGATGTCATTCTTTTAAACCCTTCCTATTTTACCAACTCTTCGATAAGAGACACAAAGTTTAAGTGTTCAATATGATGCATTTTACATCCATGGAACCACCACTCAGATCAAGATATAGAACATTTCCCAGAAACCCAAAAGGCTTGCATGTGCCCCTTCCAATCAATGATCACAATCAGAAGTAGCCAACATGCAGGCTTGTATCACCACAGATAAGTTTTGCCTAAAGTATCACCCTTTTCAAGATAGCCAAAGACAAAAAAAAACAAGTTTAAGTAGAACCTTAGATAGCTAAGATTTAGGTTAGCTCAAGTCTGAGGAAACATAAAAAAGAAGTTCCAATAACATTTTAAATGGGTAACTCTTGGATGAGTCATAAGTCAACTTCTTTTGAAGTTTTAGAAATATCTATCCCAATGACTTATAAGGTACAGACCTTAGATTACCTATAAATGGCCTTTGATGAGCAACAGAACTTCACTGATCTACAGCAAACTAGTCCTATACTATTATCTGTTGTTATATTACTTTTGAGAAGATTATTTTTTCAAAACCCCTATTGTCTGCTTCCTTACATTTTAAGCTAAGCTAAGTCACTTCAGTCGTGTCCAACCCTATGCAACCCCATAGACGGCAGCCCACCAGGCTCCCCCATCCCTGGGACTCTCCAGGCAAGAACACTGGAGTGAGCTGGCATTTCCTTACATTTTAGCTTCTTCCAAAGTTCAGGATCTTTCCTGAGTCAACAATATCTAGTTACAGTAAATGGCTATGCTTACTTAGGGTGCAAGTGCTTCAACTGAAGGATTATAAAGTACTCATCCTCTGACACTTTGGCAGGATATTTAAATAAAGATGTCCTACACACTACTGTGAATTATGGGAATATCCATTACATTGAGAACTCTGACAGGAAATGGAGATCTGAAATTTTTAACAGCTGAGAGTGGATGAAAAAAAAACAAACAAACAGTGAGCAAGATATTATGGAAATGACAGTCATGTGAAAGAGTGGAAAAGGAGTCTCTATCAACAGTGAGAGAGGTCAGGATGGTCACAGCACATTGGATAAGAAGCAAAAGCATACAGTGATAGAGTGCAAAAAAAAAAAGGACAGCTGAAGAAAGGATCGTAAATGGGAATTACATGCCATTGAAGGAAGGAGGAGAAGAAATGAATTTGTCAAAAGAGGTCACTGACCCCAGGATCGCCAGGAAAGGAGTGATGGCATAAATTAGACTGCAAGGCATTAAAAAGGAAATATGTAATACAAAAGCATTAAATATATTAATATTTTTTAAAACTAATAGTCAACATTTATAGAACCTCACTATGTGCCAAACACTGTCCTGAACACTTGACATATATTGAAGTGAAAGTGGCTCAGCTGTGTCCGACTCTTTGTGGCCCCATGGACTGTAGTGTGCCAGGTTCCTCTGTCCATGGAATTCTCCAGGCCAGAATACTGGAGTGGGTAGCTGTTCCATTCTCCAGGGGATATTCCCAACCACGGGACTGAATCCAGGTCTTCTACATTGCATGCAGATTCTTTGCTGCCTGAGCCACCAGAGAAGCCCTGACATAATTGAAACATTTTTTAATTCTTAAAACAATCCTAGGCAGTAGATTTTATAGATGAAGAAGGGAAGCACAGAAAGGTTAAATAAGTTGCCCAAGCTCACACAGTAAGTGTTAGAGGCAGGATTCAGACCCAGGCAATTGACTACAAGGCTCCCCCTTTTAATCTCAAAGGTGCACTCCACAGAAGTTTCCACTGTTTTCATAATATAGTGGTCGGTGATGCTGCCTACGGATCGGGGTGGAGAGAGTCAACTATGGTTCGAGTAAATGACAGATAGAAGAGCACATGGAAAATGCTGCTGGAGAAAGTGTATTTAGGAGTTAGCAGTGAGGGCAGAGTTATATCAGACTACATGAAGTCATGATATGGAAGGTCCACAGTTTCCATCTTGTTAGAGCGAGCACTGTTTGGCAGTCTGGGAGCCAGAGCAAAGGCATCCAAAATCCTGAGGATGATAGCATGGAGTGTGACATTTAGACTAGAAAATATGATTTAGGTACAAAGAAAATGTTATACCTAAAATGTGGAAAATCTATTTCTTACTCCTAGCCTGTCCAAGTACCTGCTGTGTGTCCCCCTGTGAGTGTATGCTCAATTGCTCAGTTGTGTCTGATTCTGTGATCCCATGGACTGTAGCCCACCAGGCTTCTCTGTCCACGAAATTTTCTAGGCAGGAATACTAGAGTGGGTTGCCATTTCTTCCTCCAGGGAATATTCCTGACCCAGGGATCAAACACACATCTCCTGTATCTCCCTCACTGGCAGGCAGATTACTTTACCACTGCGCCATCTGGGTGTCCCTCTGTGAGTGGACCTGTAACAAACAGATGGGAGAAATCAAGAGGGATTCTTCCTTGGGGTCTGCACAAGGTACTGCTATGAACATGTCCTTTCTGTGATCTAAAAAGGACCTGGAAAGCCTGGGGCAAGTCATCTGTGCTTCTCATGACTGTGATCTATGATCTGTGCCATCTTAGCTCTGTGGTTTCAGGATGAATCTGCACAGTGCTTACTATATAGCTCATTCAGTTCAGTTCAGTTCAGTCGCTCAGTCATGTCTGACTCTTTGCGACCCCACGGACTGCAGCACGCCAAGCTTTCCTGTCCATCACCAACTCTTGGAGCTTGCTCAAACTCATGTCCATTGAGTCGGTGATGCCATCCAACTATGTAGCTAGCACTCAGTAACTGTTTCTTGAAGTACTGCTAGAAAAAATCAGTAAAAACAAAAACAAAATTCTCTCTTACATTTGAGCAGCATATAGATGTGACTAAGAAGACAGGCTTCACAATCAGACAGACCAGGACTCAATTCCAGGCTCTACTGCTTATCACTAACTATTTAACTGATCTTTTAAACACTATTTAATTTTTTCTAACCATAGTTTCTTCATCTATAAAATGGAAATGACAATAATAGCTCTGAATTCCTTGGGTCATTTTCAGGATTAAATCAGAGAGTACGTGTAAAATATAGCACCATGTCTGGTGAATAGTAAGGGTTCAGTAAAATCATTAATACTGTTACTGTAAATTTAATTGAGACTTTATGCTATTCATGTCCATTTTCTTCACCAAATACAGGTACAACATATGACCAGATCAGTTCCAATTCACAATTAAAAAAAAATTCTTTACATTCAGAAACTATTATTCATTACTCGTGGCTGATTCATGTCAATGTATAGCAAAACAAATACAGTATTGTAAAGCAAAACAAACTAAAAAATAAAAATTAATCAAAAGTAAAAAAAATAAATAAATTTGCTAAAAAAAGAATATTTGTAATAATAATAAAACTATTAAAAATTCTTTGAAAGATTATATTATAAAATTACACAAAAGAGACACTCATGTGATAGCAGAATAAGAAATTAAACGTAGTCTAAATTGCAATGTTGGTAAAGAACTAAATGATCTTAATTGCTTACATGACCAGTCAGATATAGTCAAGTACTCCAGTAATATAGAAACAATTTACAGGTAATTATATTTCCATGCAAAGCCTACATCTGTAGGTAAGAAAAGGAGATACACCTCTCAAAAGTTCTTCGTCTCTTCCCATTTTGAAACTATGATGAAACACGTATGATGTTCGGCTTAGATGTACTCTATAATTTAAGTTTTACAGACTTTATTCAGTGATAAATCGTTTTTCTTTTAAATTACGTTTTTTAAACAGAAAATCTGAGATTAGTTGTTTTAAATAATGAAAAAAATTTAATTTCTAAATTATGAGATACTAAAATCAGACTTACACCCATGTTGAATTTCTCTCTCAAGATATATCTAGACCCCTGACTATGATCATTCCTACCTTCAATAATAAATGTCTACACTTTGAATATAAAAATGTATGTTCTTTTGATAACTGACAGGAACATGCCAGCCAAAGGCAGAAGAAATGTCCATGGATTATAGGCAATCCTACAGCTGAATTTCCTTTGCCATCTTTCACCTCCTTCTATTGCTTAAGCCATCGGCGGCTATTGTTTAGCTAAGAAAAACTCACCTCCAATTTAGCTGTTAAATAATTTTCAATTTTCTCCCTAGGGACATTAGGAATACCTCAGAGATGTGATAAAAGATTGCTGTGAACAATGATAAAAATGTGCATTTCCACATATTTATAAACCCACATGCTAACTTTACTAAACTTGCTGGCAAACACAACTATCTGATATTTAAGGAAGTTAGTCCAGTGGGTAAACTGACAGGCGAAACTGCCCACTCACTGGGTCTACCAGACGTCACTTCAATTAGTGATTGAGACTGGTAGCCCACAAAGGCATTTCTGTGTGATGTTCCATAAGAAAAATATGCTTTGTACATAATGTACAATATTCCCTGTCTGTCCCACTCAGACTCAAAACCCTGTAAAGCTGGAACGAATCAGACTTTCATGTAACAGCTTGAGTTCCAATTTAAGTTAAAAAGAAATTTTTCTCTTATTAGTAGAGCCTGGCCCTAATAAGCAAGAAAGAAATTATGTTATTTTTTCCCAAGTTATTGCAATAAATAAGAAAAGAACTGTGTTATACGGATCTTGGTGAGAACAGGGAGGGGGGAATTTCCTCTTATATAATTAAATAATTATTTCTTCTTAAAAAGGTGAAGTTCTAGGCCTGGCAGCTCAGTCATCAAAGGGCAGCTATTCTACCGTTCATTGAAAGAAGAGGGAAGCAGAGCATAGGAAGTTCATTTCGAGATACATTTTGCCTTTGCCACTTTCAAATACATTTTGTCCCTGTAGTACTGGAGGCCAGAATTTCACATGGTTCTGTTCCTATGCAATGTACACCCCAAAAGGAATCTAAGAATGATTTTAAAAGAAACAGTTTAAAACAATGAGCATTCTGAAAAAGACAACTGGTTAATTAAAAATATTTTTTAACAGTTGAAAAGTATCTTTGCTTAAAAGAAACATTCTTCCTCAGCCCATGAAGTTAAATTTGCATAGTTTAGCTGGAGTTATAAACTGAACAGCCCCATGTGTTACATTTTAAAGTTATACTAAATTATAAAGCACTTGCCCTTAAACTCAAGCCTTTCCATGCCAGACTTGCTGTAAGCCTCGAAACAAAACATGCTAAATGAGAGTATAGTATATACTTTTCTTAATAAGATGTGAATAATAATCACTAATAGCAGATCCAAGAAAAGCTCATAAGAAAGCCAGAAAAATCTTATTAAATTTAACTAACTTAAGAGGTTGGAATGCTGGAATGAAGTTTAAAATCCTCAAGCCAAAATACTCACCAGATACTAATGCTGCTCACTCAGAATTCTGAGCTTTGGGAGATGGAGGTCACGGGTAAGGAGGTCAAAAAAAAAAATTAATACAATTTGGAGCTCAAGGTAGGGTTTAATTCTGCATTAGAGGGAGACCTTTTAACAATCAAATAATACGTTTAAATAAATCTCTCCTGGGGACTGCTTTACAATGAAGTCGTTTCAGTTTCTGGTGGCCAATAACAGTGGCCAATGACAGAGAGCTAAACACAAAGACCCAGAATATTTAGTGTTGGCCAGGACCAAAAAAATTATCTGAGTCTAGTTCTCAAATACATATTAATATAAATGGAAATGGGATACATACAATCATTGATCAGATTTCTGTTTAAGCTTCTAAAGTGCAGGAGGATAAATCTGATATAGTAATCTCATTCACTGAGATTTGTCACCTTCTTCCTGACCAGGGCTAGAAGATTCCTCCTCCCTGAGCTACCTTTCCTTCCCCCACAAAACACACTCCATCCCTTTAAAGGGACTTTCAATGTCAGGCCAAGGAGTTTGGGGAAACCATGGAAGATTTCTGAGCAGGGCAGTGGCATAATGAAAGCAGTGTTTCAGGGAGAGGGAGGTGGGCAGATTCAAGTGACCACAGGCACAGAAAGAGGGTCTGAAGGAATGAATGTGTTAACTGTCCATCCTTGCTTCTCAGTAGACACACAAAATAGTGTTTAGAAACAGTAAATTGCTCACATTCCTGTAGAAAGCATCATGCTTGAATCTCAAGCTATTTGATAACCATCAGAGCCCTGTACCATTCAAATGAGGAAAAGAAATTGATTTAACTAAACCAACAACTTAGCAAATTCACAGAGACTAAGGCATCAAATCTGACCCTGTATCCTCTCATTTTAGTCTAAGTCATCAAATACATATGGACCAAAAAAAGTCCAAACTATTATTTAGGAATTTATGTTTCATCCGTCAGTTCTATAATCTGCTGATTGCTTATAAACTCACTTTTACTAGATTCACAAATACCTTGAAGGTGGCTAGAGCTGAGCAAACAGAAAGGTTATTCTGGGCTGATGCTGACTCTCCCTGGGCACAGAGTCTCCTGGCTCCACCCTGTCTTTCTCAAAAGGGCTCTAGAATCGTTTATGAAAGAGGCTTAGGAGCCACTGTGGGAGTGAACTGGGTCTCTACCTTTCCTTTCTTTTTAAAAAAATTAATTTTTTTATTGAAGGGATAATTGCTTTACAGAATTTTGTTGTTTTCTGTCAAACCTCAACATGAATCAGACACAAGTGTACATACATCCCTTCCTTTCTGAACTTCCCTCCCAGCTCTCTCCCCATCCCACCCCTCTAGATTGATACAAGCCCCTGTTTGAGTTTCCTTAGCCATATAGCAAATTCTCGCTGGCTATCTCTTTAGGGTCTTTCCTCATAGCTCAGTCAGTAAAGAATATGCCTGCAATGAAGGAGACTCAGGTTCAATTCCTGGGTCAGGAAGATCCTCTGGAGAAGGAAATGGCTACCCACTCTAGTATTCTTGCCTGGAGAATCCCATGGACAGAGAAGCCTCACAGGCTACAATCCACGGGATAGCAAGAATTGAATATGACTTAGTGACTAAACCATCTATTTCACACATGGTAATGTAAGTTTCCATGTTACTCTTTCCATACATCTCACCTTCTCCTCCCCTCTCCCCATGTCCATAAGTCTATTCTCTTTGTCTGTTTCTCCATTGTTGCCCTGTAAATAAATTCTTCAGTAGCATTTTTCTAGATTCCATATATATATGCATTAGAATACAATATTTATCTTTCTTTTTCTGACTTACTTCACTCAGTATATAGGTTCTAGGTTCATCCACCTCATTAGAACTGACTCAAAGGCACTCCTTTCTATGGCTGAGTAATATTCCATCATGTATATGTACCACAACTTCTTTATCCATTCATCAGTCAATGGACATCTTGGTTGCTTCCATGTTCTAGCTATTGTAAATAGTGATGCAATGAACAGTGGGATACATGTGTCTTTTTCAATTTTGGTTTCCTCAGGGTATATGCCTAGGAGTGGGATTGCTGGGTCATATGGTGGTTTTATTCCTAGTTTTTAAGGAATCTCCATACCATCTTCTGTAGCGGCTGTATCAATTTACATTCCCACCAACAATGCAAGAGCATTCCCTTTTCTCCACACCCTCTCCAGCATTTTGTAGACTTTTGTTTGTAGACTTTTTGATGATGGCCATTCTGACTGGTGTGAGGTAATAGCTCACTGTAGTTTTGATTTGCATTTCTCTAATGATTTTTTTTGCATTTCTTTTCCATGGGGATGGTCTTGATCCCTGTCTCCTGGACAATGTCACGAACCTCATTCCATAGTTCATCAGGCACTCTATCTATCAGATCTAGACCCTTAAATCTATTTCTCACTCCCACTGTATAATCATAGGGATTTGATTTAGGTCATACCTGAATGGTCTATTGGTGTTGCCCACGTTCTTCAATTTAAGTCTGAATCTGGCAATCAGGAGTTCATGGGAAATAGATGGGGAAACAGTAGAAACAGTGTAGACTTTATTTTTCTGGGCTCCAAAATCAGTGCAGATGGCGACTGCAGCCATGAAATTAAAAGGCGCTTACTCCTTGGAAGAAAAGTTATGACCAACCTAGATAATATATTCAAAAGCAGAGACATTACTTTGCCGACTAAGGTCCGTCTAGTCAAGGCTGTGGTTTTTCCTGTGGTCATGTATGGATGTGAGAGTTGCACTGTGAAGAAGGCTGAGCGCCGAAGAATTGATGCTTTTGAACTGTGGTGTTGGAGAAGACTCTTGAGAGTCCCTTGGACTGCAAGGAGATCCAACCAGTCCATTCTGAAGGAGATCAACCCTGGGATTTCTTTGGAAGGAATGATGCTAAAACTGAAGCTCCAGTACTTTGGCCACCTCATGCGAAGAGTTGACTCATTGGAAAAGACCCTGATGCTGGGAGTGATTGGGAGCAGGAGGAGAAGGGGACGACCGAGGATGAGATGGCTGGATGGCATCACCGACTCAATGGACGTGAGTCTGGGTGAACTCCGGGAGTTGGTGATGGACAGGGAGGCCTGGCGAACTGCAATTTTTGTTGTCGCAAAGTCGGACACGACTGAGCAACTGAACTGAACTGAAAGCTGCTCATAATATTTCCTTATTATCCATTTTAATTAGCATTTGTAGAATCTACAGAAGTCACTTCTCTCATTCTTGATATACTTCTCTCTTCACAATCAGTCTGGCTTGAGATCAATTTTATTGGTTCCAGAAATCAAGTTTTTGACTTCACTGAAATTTTCTATCTCATTGATTTCCACTTGGATATTTACTATTTTCTTTCTTCTGTTTACTTTGGGTTTAACTAGCTCTTCTTTTTCAGTTTCTAAGGTGGAAGCTGAAGTCACTGATTTGAGGAAAACTTCTTTTTGCAGAGTCGGACATGACAGAGCATACATGTCATGTCCTTTCGAATACAGATGTTTTAGTGCTATAAATTTTTCAAGTATAAACACTCAATTGTTTTTCTCTATTGCTATGTTTTCATGTTAGTTTATCTTTCTTATCTAATGTCTAATCTGATGTTAATTCCATCCAGTATACTTTTCATCTCTAACACTGTAGATTTTCATCTCTAGAAGTTCAATTTTGGTCTTTATATCTTCTATGGTCCTACTTAACTTTTACGTATACATGCTTAGGCACTCAGTTGCGTCCAACTCTTTGCAACCCCATGGACTGGAGCCTACCAGGCTCCTCTGTCCCTGGGGATTATCCAGGCAAGAATAGAGTGGGTTGCCATGCCTTCCTCCAGGGGATCTTCTCAACCCAGGGATTGAACTCAGGTCTCCTGCATTGCAAGTGGATTTTTGAACCACCAGGGAAGCCCAAGAATGCTGGAGTAGACAGCCTATTCCTTCTCCATGGGCTCTCTCCGACCCAGAAATTGAACCAGGGTCTCCTGCATTGCAGGTGGATTCTTTATCAACTGAGCTACCAGAATACAGTTCTAACTGTAATATAGTTATAACTGCAATTTTGTTTCACTCTCAAGGTTTATAATATCAGGAGTATGTTTCTAGTATAGTCTAGCTTACTGAAATACTACTAACATGTGAGAGCACATACTTTCTACTGAGCACTGTGCTAGTAAGAACTTTATGTGTACTGTCTCCTTTAATTTATAACAGATCCTACGACAGTAGATGTTATTTCTATCCTCATTGTAAATATAATGAAGCTCAGACATACTAACTTGTCTAAGGTCACATAACTGTGTAACTAGCAAAGCTAGGACTTAAATTCATTCTTCTTGACTCCAAAGCTCATATTCTAAAAATAAGCCACAAATTTAAATTTATAAACCAGTAAAATATGGCTAAATAACTAAAAGCTTTCACAATAAAGTTCCCTTAGATAATGGTTTCTCTAAATATCAATGAATATTTTAGCTCTAATATTTAAAGAGCACTTTTGTTTAAGAAGTTCAAGCTAAACTGATCATTTCTAATAAATATACAAGCACATAAAGCACTCAATACTTTTAAAAGATACAGTTTTATAAAGATTTTGTAATCTCTCCAAATAGATCAACAAAAATATTTAGAGGAAAATTATCAAATCTTATTTTTTCTGATAATCTGTATATATCCTTTGAATACAGAGTATATTGAAAGGAATGACACAATTTGTCCTAAAATAGATATAATTATTTTCACATCAACATATGCCTTTAAAAAGGATTTTTCTTTTGTTTCTATATAATAGATATTTATTCTGTGTGGAGAGTGGTATAAAACGGATGTAGTATTTTGTATTTCTTTGACATCACTGGCGAGAAAAAATATGGATTGATGAGATGGGGTCCCTTTTATGACAGGAATCTGATGAAGACATTTTATTACCAGCATCAAAGCATATGCTCTCAAGTTCTCACGAAAAGCTTTGAATTTTCTCATGGAGTAGAAGGGACGGACAACGTAAGGGACCTTAGAAAATATTTTACCTCTGAAGAAATGATAGTGATAGTTCTGTTACTTACCTGAAGATTCTCACAGGTTTCTTGACTGTAAGTGAGTCTCTGGATTTCTGTAGGTGAGACAAGATACAAGGCTTGTCCGTTGTTGGTGAAGCAGAACGTTCTGGCTATCCGCATGTTGGTAAGGGGCAAGTAATACACATCCAGCAGAGGCCTCAAACTCGGCAAACTTGAGAATACAATGAAAACCTTATTACCAGACAGGAAGGCTTTAGTCTTGAACAAATACCACAGGAAGTGAAAGTGGCAGGGACCTTCTAAACCTCATGATTTAGTGCACCTGAGTGGGAGATAAAACTGATTTCTTTTCCTCATGTACCTGTTCACTAGTAACTGAATGAAAATAAATTCTCAGTGTATATGACTGTAAGCAAATTAAAAGCACTTCTCCAAACTGAATACAATTAGGCAATATTATGTTCTGACAAGAAGAAATGCTTTATTTGTGTTTAAAAAAACAAACAAACAAAAACCTCTTACCTAAAAGTCATGATGTGTCCATTGGCACAGAAGCAGGCAAGGCAGATGCTGTTACTTAACGATACAATGTCCCCACGAAGCACAATGAGGTCTCTGTGATGTTCTGCTTGTAAGCACAGTTCTGGCTTGGCAATGAGATCACTTTTGCTTGCTTTTCAGAGCATATTACTGCATACTGGTTTTCACTGATTTCCTGAGAGGAGGAGGGAGATACAGAGACAGGTCTTCTTTTCTTCAATTTCTCTTTTTCATCCTTTTCTTCAGGGACATTGTGTTCTTTCCAGGGTTCATGTGCAGGTGGCACTAAGCAGCCTGTGGAATCCAGGAACGCCATTCTCAGGATCGCCCCTTTTAACCGCAATATCGTACCTAAAATGGCAATTTCAGTAAATAAAAAGTATTTTACTCCAAACAGTAAATACGTTTATTCCAACTCTGACACACACTAGACACTCAAAAATATGTAGAATATATACTGAACCAAAATTGTATACTGGCTCGCTGACAGGATTCAAACCTCAAGCATGGTATCTGAATCTGGAAAAAGATCTCGATAAGTGTTACAAAATTGATAAATGCTGGGATATCTAGAACTAGGTCTCATACCCACACCTGCCAAGTGTACTATCGTTGAATGTAAGCAGATGGCATCCAGGACTGCAAGGTCCAATACGGCAGCCCAGTGCCTAGCCACGTGAACTGTGGCTCGTCCACACTGTGGCATGCTGTAAGAGTGAAATATAGGCTGGATTTGAAGGCTTAGCACAGTAAAATTATAATAAAATAACTCAATAATATTAAAATACTGATTACAGGCTAAAATGATTTAGCACTTTGCATAGACTGGACTAAATGAAATATGTTATACTAAAGTTAATTTCACTTGTTTCTTTTACATTTTAATATGGCTACTAGAAAATTTAAAATACTACATGTATAATATATAAAAAAGGAATATACTAGAGAGCAAAATCATGCTTTCTTTCCTCTCATTTTTAATATAGGAAGAGTATAAATTTTTTCTTCTTAAAATTTTTTGTTAAATTACCTTTTCTAATTCTTCAAAGAAGAAAGATGATCTTAAGACTTCACACTTAAGAGATTAAAATAGCTGTGTGCAATATTTAAAAAACTTTTCAGTTTTTTCCCTACATATGTACCATCCTTTTGCCTACAGAACATACTATTTCAAGGTATCCTAGAATGACATAGAACAACAGTATTTTGTTTTCATTTTCTATGTAGTAATTATTTTAGACATGATCCTAATGTTTGAAAAAATGCAAAACTTGAATGGCTGTATAAGTAAATGATATTCTGGAATCTTAATCCATGTATTCCTTCAATTAAAAGCAAAAGATTATCTCCATTCAGAATTCTTAGACTGACTCAAAGATGAAAAGCAAAGGCTTCTGTTAAATTATAGTAAAGCAAACTTTCAAGGGTAGTCCAGCAGCAGAGCACACATACCACTCGGAGACACAATCACTGGCTGCAGAAGTCTTTGTTCTCCTCCTGGGGGAAGGTTCAGTGCGATGACAAGCACTGTTCCCAGTGTAGTACCAACCCACAAACACGGGGAAGGGGCTGAATCTGTCTTTCGAGTAAACGTTTCACAGAAATGAAGAGCAGAGATTGCTTCCCGGGATTCTTTATCAATGCTGGTTACACTTGAGCTCCGTGATCGGCTGAAGGAATTATCTTTTATGTCTGAAATGATTCCAATGTTGTGAGATTACTCGTTATAAAATAATCATGTTTTTAGTTTGGTATAAGTGAGTAAAAGTCGCTCAGTTGTGTCCGACTCTTTGTGATCCCAAGGACCATATGGTACATGGAATTCTCCAGGTCAGAATACTTTCCAACCCACAGACTGAACCCAAGTCTCCTGCATTACAGGTGGATTTTTTACTGTCTGAACCACCAGAGAAGTCCATTTAGTTTGTTTTAAATTTTATCAAATAGTTAATCTGCAAAAAGAGAAATATCTAAAGCATATTTAATTTTAACTGAAAACAATGTACTTTTATGCCAAAAATTTTGCCCATTGCTCATACATAAAACACAAAGGGAAAAATCCACACTTGTGAGAACTGAGCTGGGGGCAGCCGGGGGTTTTTTGGATGCATCTCTCTGCAGTTTCAGTGTAGCTCTCTGCTGTGTCTTGGCTGCTTTGCCAACTTTAGTCATTACTACCTTTTCTCATGGAGAAGGAAATGGCAACCCAGTCTAGTATTCTTGCCTGGAGAATCCCATGGACAGAGGAGCCTGGTAGGCTACAGTCCTTGGGGTTGCAAGAGTTGGATACGACTTAGCGACTAAACCACCACCACCACCTTTTCTCACGTGCTGCCTCTTCCTTTGGTATAATATAGTTCACGATTAGGCGGTACTAGCAAAGTGGGTATTTTCAATTTCCTACATTAAAAAAATGCATTTATAAGTACTCTGATTCTACCTTCAAATTTACCACGTGGACTTCTTCAAATCTGTCCATATGAAAGCCTTAATCCATAAAATTTAGCTTTTATTTTTCTTAAATGCTATTTGAACTGGAATCAACATTCAACTTAGGCATTTTTCATTAACCTGGATAACCAGCACCTGGCTCATTCTTAACTCGATCCCAGGTATATTCAGGGATACTTATAAATTCTACTAGTAAACCCTCTCTTGTCTACAGCTACCTTCTTCTCTGTGACCAATCTTGTTTCAAGCTCTGGCCTCTTTTCTCTTGGAATGCATTTCCAAATGCTTCATGAAATTTTTTCCTGTTAAATCAAAACACACCATTTCCCCAAGTCTCTGAACTCTTCTAATGGCACTATTTATATTGACAACAACCCCATTCTCCTCGGGACTAACATTTGACATGAGTCGCATTTTTGGTTCTTCCCTTTCACTTTAACTGTATGTCTCTGATGGGATGACAAGTCCTACATTATTCTAATGTTTCTATCTTCTTTCCATTACCGATCAAGTTCCATGACCCTATTCCAGGCATTTATCACCATTCATCTACAATTCCCAAGAGACCACCCCACCTTCACTCTCTCATTGTTCTATCACAACTCAAATTTTACAAAGTACACTTTTAATTCTATCACCTCTACCTTAAAAATCCACAATGGATCCTTTTATAGTTTTACTCGGTTTATAAAGTTCTCCACAAAACATCTTCAGCCTACTGTCCTGGCCCCTTCTGCCAGTGCTGCCTTGCTTCAGTTCACTGCGGGAAATAAACCAAGCTACTCAGTGTCCTCCGCATAGACTTGGCACTTGTCTGTGCTCTTCTTTCTGATTGCTCTCCTTGCCTCTTCTCTACCTACCTAGATGGTGTTTATTCTCCATCTCAGGTACTGTCATCCTCATGAAGTTTATCCCGATTGCTAAAACTATCTATAGTTTTTCTCTTTTGAATCTTGATAGCTTTTTATCTCCTCCATGGCACTAATAGCACATTTGTTCTATACTTATTTCTGACTTGTCTTGGGCCTTGTTCTAACGTGACTGAAAATTTCTTGAGAACAAGGGCTTTTGACTGCCTGCAGAATTTAGCACAGTGCCTTGCATACGAAAGAAGTCAACTGATACTTGCTGAAGTATCTAGAGCAATGTGTTTCTGCTATACCACTGGGATATATTAAACTTTCCAGTAGCTTCTACTGTTCACATCTAATAATTCATTCCTCAAATTGTATGTTTTCAATGCTACTGTGAAAGAAATGACTTCATAATATTGTGAAAAATGAAAAACATGTTCAAGTCTTCTAAACTGTATTTCATGATTAAAAAAGGTATTACTGAATCCTATGTACACCTCCACAAAAGCTTCTTATGGTCAAATTTAGATTCATAAGTTAAAAAAAGTTCTCTCCCAAAATAATTATATACAACATAATTTTGATTATAGTTAGCCTCGAAAACAATAAAGCCATTAGTTATGACAGCAGCATGGATTATTTTTAACTGTAGTTTCTAAAAATGTTCTTCTTTTGCCTGAGATTGTGCATCCTGTTACAGATTATGACACAGGAGAAAAGAACTAGTTAATATAAATAAAACAACCGTCTACAAGCAACAGCTCACTACTGGATAAGTGTTACACTAAAATAACAGAAATTTAAAATTCATTTTCTTTTGATTAAAATATTTATTGTTTTAATAAAACAGCACATACAAGGTGAACATACATACTGACCTATATTATCAGTTGGGACTTAGTGATATAAATGTAAATCAATGATTTAAGAAAACCTGATATTATAAATTTCAATAAAAATTAAGCTGCATAAAAGCTTTTTATTGTTATCTATTAAAATTACAATAGGTGATTCACAACAATCTATAATTCAAATGTTAATTCATAGGCCAACAAAGCATTTTAATAGACTAATTTAATGATATAAAGTTTATAAACTGCAACGCATTTTTATTATATGACCTCTATAAAAATTAGGTTATCAAAGAAACTCCTGTAGCTAGATCAATACGGGAAAATGAACCGAATCAGAATCAACTTTGAACTTACAGAAGTAAGTTGCTTATTTTACGTGTCTGGAACTGAAAACAAGTTAGAATCTTGGCAGTTCAGGAACTTTAACTACCACTACACGGCAACACTGGGCAGTTTGAGCCTACTGATAATATTTGTTTTCCCCCAGTGACTCTCGGAAAGTGAAAGTTGCTCAGTCATCAGACTCTTTGTGACCCCATGGACTATGGTCCATGGAATTCTCGAGGCCAGAATACTGGAGTGGGTAGTCTTTCCCTTCTCCAGGGGATCTACCCAACCCAGAGATCAAACCCAGGTCTCCTGCATTGCAGGTGGATTCTTTACCAGCAGAGCCAAAAGGGAAGCCTCTGCCCAGTGTAAAATAATTACCCATTAAGAATCTCTAACAAAAAAAAGTTCAGTAGCATGATGACCTTAAAGGGAAATTATTTAGGCGATATAGGCATTATTTCAATGCATGTATTAAATGAAGTTGCAGTTAGCTTAGGGCGTTGAAAGACATGGGCACACAGTAAAAGATAAGCTGAATAAAGAAAGATAAATCTATAAAAGTACAAAGCACACACTTTGATTAAAATACTTAAATAGTACCTAAGTGTGAATATTCTTTTTAAATTGATATATTTTACTGATTTTAAAAGTACTCCTACATGTGTTTTCTCAGATTTGTAGATATTAATGACACAAAATCATAGTGTCACAAAATTAAACTAATAGTATTTAATGTTTCTGAAATTCTGGGACTCTCAGAGATTGAAGAAAACTCTGGATACTCTTGTTGGGAGGAAAAATGCATAAGGTTAACTTCAGATACACTTGTGTTCAAATTGCATATTTTATTTTTATAGTGAAGGGAACTACCCTCTTCTCAGAACATATTATACTTCATTCTAGAACTTTTTCTGGGTCCCTTAACACCAGTGTTACTATAGGGGTCTATCATACTATCTTTCCTATGTTCAGGAACGGCAACTTTCTAATGACAGGGGATGATATTATGCCTACTCATAATAACACATTTTCTATCACAACTGAGATAAGACTATGGTTTGGAAATGCTAAAATCAGTAAGGTGAAATGGACCAATATCTAAGTCTCTATTATACATAAAAAGATAGTCAAGGAATCTAGAGAATTACAAGTGAGAAGGTGAGGTGGGTGAGCAAATACAAAGGAGCAAATCTAGTTTCTAAGACAAACATGAGTGGAATCATCCATGTGCAGTTAAATAAAAGCAGTAAAAATTTCTAAAAGAAATCTGCTTTATATGTACTATGTGAAATCTTTAAGTCTTTATTGAAACGTCATTTTTCCCTATTTTGGAATATCAGGAAGCTGTTTTGGAGCTGGATATAAAGCAAAAGGAATATGCGAGATATATTCACTTTGCTTTCCTAATGGATAGGTTGTATATAAAGTACTACAGAGAAACAAGTATTTCCCAACTTATTATCACCAAAAAGTAATATTGATTCTTGACATGAGATTCACTGTAATACAGAAAACCAGTCATATATTTTGAAAATATTATTCTTTTAAAAATAAGTTAATAAATCATAGTGCTCAAGATGAGTTTTCAGATGGCTAATAGAAATTAATCTAAAAATCACATAAATTTTAATCTTACACTGAATTTTGTTTAGATATAAAGTATGAGAGGATTGAGTAAATATATTATTTTGGGCTTAAATTTATATTACCTTATCTTATAATATACAGATGGCATCCAAAGGCTATTATTCCTTAAACAGTCATTTTAAACTTAATTTTCAGTGAAAATCTATTCTATGGTCATTTTAAATTTCCTGACTTTTTTGTTTTCCCATTAAAGAGATTTTAACTACTGCATATTTTCTTTTATTTTACTTACCTAAGTCAGGCTTTAGGTCAGTAGGCAAGCTTAACTTCCTTGACATTTTTGCTGAAAAATAAAATGCACTTTTAAAGTTCTGAAGAATATCTGATTCATTCTTATTTCTATCAATTGTTCTTCAAGATAGGAGTGAATGTTTTTATCACTAAATCTAGAGATTAAGATAATTAAAATATGATTAATAATGTTATGGTTGGAAAGTAAATCTTATTTTCAGCTTTTTAAAAAGTTCGTACTTACTTGATATAATATCTTTGAGTGCTTGAAGCTCTCACTTCAAGGAAGCCTTTTAAATTCTGTTAATTATTTCTTAGGCTCATAGCAAAGGGTTAGGCTTTTTTAAGAGAAGCAGTCATTTCTCAGAAAGATGTTGCAGATAAGGACAACAGAGGCATAAGACAGTCTGGGTATGTGATATAATACAAACTTTCCAGCTCCTCATCTTCTCAGCTATTGGGCTCATTCCTTTTAAAGTTAGTATCTTGAACATAGGATGAATCTACATCAAGCTGAAGTATTTGATTACATCACAAAAATAGCTGGCTCATCCATTTCTTCATATATGTTAACATCTCTATTTACATTTTAGTGAAAAAAAAAAAACAAAGCCATGCTCAGTCTAACATATTTACAAAAATGTAAACTACAGATATTTCTATTTTGGATTACGATATTTAAAAAGTCTATGTAAAAATCTTGCTGGAATTCACTTTCCATCCTCAGTTATTGCCTAAATCTACGAAGTGCTTTACAGTTAGAAGGTGTTTTACTACATCTATTATGTTAGTGGCAGTGCATGCGTAACAGAACAGTGCTTCCTAAGTGAAATTTTGAATACACATTTGCGTGTAATACATGAATGTGTATATGTTGTTAAATTTTGGATGGTTAAGAGATATTTAAAAAACAGACCCTGCTAGTCCATAAGGGCGCCATGTAAACAAAGAGAAATCCAGTCATAGCACATAACTTCCACATCTAAAAAAATGACAAATTCATTGTTAGGGAAGAGGCATTAGGCTAAGTGGGAAGGGATAGGGGGAAATCAGGTTTTTATTTCTAAGATTCATTAATCTAATTAGCATCCTTTCAAAAAAAAAAACAAAGCGTCAAATATACAAATCAGTCTTATCCCATTTTGGCACTTAACCTCAGTTAAAGCATAAAAAGTAATAGAAAACGGAAATAGCCAAATGAAATCTATCATGGTTGATCTCATATAAATGGCCTCTGGTCCCATCATTGCATGGCAAATATATGGGGAAACAGTGGAAACAGTGACTGACTTTAGTTTTTTGGGCTCCAAAATCACTGCAGATGGTAACTGCAGCCATGAAATTAAAAGATGCTTGCTCCTTGGAAGAAAAGCTAGGACAAACCTAGACAGCATATTAAAAAGTAGAGACATTACTTTGGCAACAAAGGTCCACCTAGTCAAAGCTACGGTTTTTCCAGTAGTCATGTATGGATGTGAGAGTTGGACTACAAATAAAGCTGAGCGCCGAATTATTGATGCTTTTGAACTGTGGTGTTGGAGAAGACTCTTGAGAGTCCCTTGGACTGCAAGGAGATCCAAGCAGTCCATCCTAAAGGAAATCAGCCCTGAATATTCATTGGAAGGACTGATGCTGAAGCTAAAACTCCAGTACTTTGGCCACCTGATGCAAAGAATTGACTCACTGAAAAGACTCTGATGCTGGGAAAGATTGATGGCAGGAGAAGGGGATGACGGAGGATGAGATGGTTGGATGGCATCACCGACTCAACGGACATAAGTTTGAGTAAACTCCAGGAGTTGGTGATGGACAGGGAGGCCTGGTGTGCTGCAGTCCATGGGGTTGCAAAGAGTTGGACATGACTGAGCAACTAAACGAAGTCTACCCAACTCAAAACATTTTCTAAAATGTAACATTTAACTTTTGAAAGAACTTAGAAGTTTTTATTACATATCATAGGTACAACGTACACAGACTGATAAATAATACCTATATAGTAACTGAAGGAGAAAAACTAGCCTAGTACAGTCTAAAGATATCCTTTCAAAATCAGATGTGTATGCCTCTCTAGACCTGACTACTCTGATTTGATTAAGTTATTCTATATCTTTAAGGACCAGTGCTTATAAATATTGAATGTGCATATCCATCATCTGGGGAACTTGTTAAATCAGATTCTTGCACTTCTAACAGGCTCCCAGGAGAGGCTGATGCTCCTGGTCTGTGGAGCATCAAGATTCCTAGACTACAAGTAACTTCAAGATAAGAAACAAGACGAATTCATCAAATCCATATGTAGATACAGTAAGTCCACAGCAAACAATTCTCAAATAAGCTTCAACATCTTGTTTGTAAAACATGAAATGTCAAGTATGGTGGTGAGGACTGGATTTGGAATCAGACCAGATATTCCCGTGTATCTAATTCAATGAACTACCAGGTGTGTGACCTTAGGCCCACCACTCTGCCTCTCTAAATCTCAAATTTCACCTGGAAAACAGAGATGGATAATAATGCCAATTTCATAGTTTTGAAGATTATAAAAGAAGACATAAGCAAAACGTTAAGTGCAATATCTGACACAGTATAGAGCTGATAAACATTAGTTACTATTAATAATAAACAAGTGAAATAATTTTCATAAGCTGTAAAATGTTATACAGATGAGCCATTAATATACTTGTAAACAGCCCAATATTTCTTTAATTCTACAGTAACTAAACCCCAATTCTACCCCAATTAACTAAAAAAAAACAAAATGGAAAACAATTTTTAGGACATAAATATAGAACGGCATGTACAACTACAAGCTCAAACTTTTTAAAAGTTCACTTCAAAAAGTAAATTAAATATAGGTCTAATTGTAGAAAGAGAAACAATCTGAGTAACCTGTAAGATTATTTATGAGGAAGGGGAGAGGGGAAGTGGTGGAGGGGTGAAAGATTTAATTCCTCAGCATTTCTTCTTGTATAATTTGCATTCATGTCTTCAGGCTCCATAGCCCTTTCTTTTGTAGTCTCCATCTAAACTCATCTGATGAACTGATCAGATACTGAATTTTTCCACAGTAGTATTTCAATTTTTTTATAAAGTTTAATTTTATCTGCTGATATTCTCCATCTGTTCACTCACTATGGCCATTTTCCCACTTTAGTACTTGAACATATTACAGCAGCTGCTTTAAAACTTTTGGTTGCTAATTTCAACATCTAGGCCATCTTGTGGTCTGTTTCTACTGAATGATTTTTTAAATTCTTGATTATGGGTCATATTGGGTTGGCCAAAAAATTCTTGGATTTTCTCATAAGCACCTACAGCAAACTGAACTTTTTGGCCAACCCAATATTTCTTGTGATTTTGAATTTTTATTTCACATGCCTAGGACCTTTTGATTGAATGTGGACATAAGTTTTGACTGAATAGTGGACAATATGTTGAAGTTGAGTATGGATTATATCATCAACCTTAACAGGTGTTGAGTTTTAGTCTGTCATGCAGTTAAATTCCTAGTGGATCCTTCTGATCACTCTTGGTTTTATTCTTTATTAGGGTGGGTCTAATCAGTTAGAACTTTGTTTTAGGCTATGGCTTTCACGCTAAGAAGTGATCCTTACTCTTAATAAGTGGCCTTTCTGGGATTTCAACAGAATGACAGGTACTCAGCAAGGTTCCACTGCATCTGCTCCTGGCACCACATGACTTCTTATGTTACTGGGCAGCTCTCAGCCTCAGAGCAGGTGCCTGAGGCCTGGTGGTGGAGTCTTGACCAGCTCATATGTGGCCCAGGCTGAAGGCAAGGATCTACACTGAACCTACACACAAGACTCCTAGGAATGCCCCTTGGAGCAGTTCCTTTCTCACCGGTGCCCACCCTCACAAGTTCAAGTCACTTTAGCCGCCAGAACTTCCATTTCTTCCTCTTAGCTTAATAAGGCTACAATTCCACCTGGGTTTGAATCACTCTGCAGTGCAATAGGAAAGTACTCTCCAGTCAGAGAGAGGTGGGGCAGAAAGTAGCTGTAGACTTTATCCAGCACTTCCTAAAGATTGCATTTTTACTTCTCAGGAGTCTCAGAAGCACTTGCCAACACAGTTATCTTGTCAGTTGATTTCATCACCCTGGAAAAGAAACTTCTGTCCATGCTTTGAAGTTATCCAGCTTCCAATGAGGTCTTCAAACTGAAAACATTATCATCTGAATGAGTTCCTGGAAGGCAAACTGTCTGTTTTTCCCTTCTTCATTTGTGTATTCTTCAACTCTTGCCCCTGTAACCCCGTACCTTTCTTGTTTTGAAATCCTTTGTCACTCAAAGCTATAAAATAGCTCTCATTTTCTATGCCTTTGTCCACAGTAGAAACAATGGAATGACAATAAAGAAGTTTGTTCAATTTGGAGAAAACTGCAGTCAGAGATATATCTCAGCAGGCTGCTAACCAGAGTCTCTGCTCTTTTTACAAATCTGAATGAGAATATCAAGCTGGCTGGCTGAATAAGCAGTAAAGAGCTGCATTTGCTTGGAAAGAATAATGAAGTTATACTTGATCACAATAATTAAGTCTGCAATAGTGGTTTCAATACCAATGAAAGATGCGTGATGTTTAAGAAAAGCGAATCTTGAGGTAAGGGGCCTGGCTGAACCATTATACTAGACATGACAGCTCTATCATGGTTGATGCCTTTTTGTTTCTTGCAAGGAAAAGTTTCTCTGTTACAGAGATTCTTACTGTTTCTCTGAATTTAAACAGATGCTTTATAATTTTCCTTTAGCTTCTCTACCCACTGTGTTTCACATCTTATTTTTCTAAGGATGATTTCTTAAAGGAACACAGAACTATAACTTCTGCTTTTTAGAATGTGGCTTTTATATTAAACAATGTACCCACAATACATGATAAAATGACTTCTTCTTATGACACTATGGAGAAGATGCCAGAAAAGCAAATGGATCTTTATTATTGAGAAAGGTTCAATAGTTAGAATACAGTGGCCAGATAACTTTTCTCACCGGCAGAGATCCAATGCAACCCTTTTCAAGGATAATGTTGAGATGCATGCATATAAAATAAGAGCAATCAGAACTTAAAAAAAAAAAAAAGACTAAAAAATCAGCTTGTAGGTTAGGGCAAGTGATCCCAGGGGGAAAGTGGGACCAAGAAGTAGAAATTCCTATCACACATTATTTTAATAGCTATTGGAACTAATAATATCAATTTCTACCTCCCATGCTAGAATATAACAGGTTTATCATTACCATCATTCTAAATTCCATATATATGTGTAAGTATACTGATATATATGGATCTTTATTATTGAGAAAGGTTCAATAGTTAGAATACAGTGGCCAGATAACTTTTCTCACCGGCAGAGATCCAATGCAACCCTTTTCAAGGATAATGTTGAAATGCATGCATATAAAATAAGAGCAATCAGAACTTAAAAAAAAAAAAGACTAAAAAATCAGCTTGTAGGTTAGGGCAAGTGATTCCAGGGGGAAAGTGGGACCAAGAAGTAGAAATTCCTATCACACATTATTTTAATAGCTATTGGAACTAATAATATCAATTTCTACCTCCCATGCTAGAATATAAATTCTGTTAATTTGGGAACAATTTATTTTGCAAAATACTGCATCCATGTATATGTGTCTAGCTCTTAGTGTGCATGTTCAATAAACATGACAATGTTTATAATATAAATATAAATATAAATAAACAAAATATAAATTAAATAAACAAAAGCTGTCATTAGAATTTTTAGAAAGAAGCTGAATTTCTTTACAAGTGAAATAAAATAAAGAGAAAAAGAGGACAAATTAAATATAAGCTTGTTAATCAAAAAGACAACTTTTGGAAATACAAGACACTTATCCATTACCTAAACTGAAGGAGAAATTTTAAAGAGATACTAATACCTGCCAGGTAAAGAGCTGGCTATTACAAGCTCTCTTAATTCTTGAACTTCTAGAGCTTTTGCTTCAATATTTTTCCCATCTCTATGTACTTTTCACAAATTCATAAAATATAACATCTAAGATATCATCATAATTAAAGACATTTCGTAGCATTTCCTAGAGAAGGCATTAAACAAACTTAACATAGTTAAGTGCCACAGGCTGAACTGTTCTTCCAAATTGGTATGCCGAAGCCTTAAGCATCACTTAGGGCTTCAGAATGTGACCTATGTGGAGACAGGACCTTTAAAGAGGTGATTAAGTTGAAATAAGGGCACTAAGTGGGTAGACCAATCCAATCTGGCTGGCACATACAAGAAGAAATGGGGCACACAGACACACCCGGGGTGCACGCACCCAGAAGACAGACACACCTGGGGTGCACGCGCCCGGAAGACAGACACACCCGGGGTGCACGCGCCCGGAAGACAGACACACCCGGGGTGCACGCGCCCGGAAGACAGACACACCCGGGGTGCACGCGCCCGGAAGACAGACACACCCGGGGTGCACGCGCCCGGAAGACAGACACACCCGGGGTGCACGCGCCCGGAAGACAGACACACCCGGGGTGCACGCGCCCGGAAGACAGACACACCCGGGGTGCACGCGCCCGGAAGACAGACACACCCGGGGTGCACGCGCCCGGAAGACAGACACACCCGGGGTGCACGCGCCCGGAAGACAGACACACCCGGGGTGCACGCGCCCGGAAGACAGACACACCCGGGGTGCACGCGCCCGGAAGACAGACACACCCGGGGTGCACGCGCCCGGAAGACAGACACACCCGGGGTGCACGCGCCCGGAAGACAGACACACCCGGGGTGCACGCGCCCGGAAGACAGACACACCCGGGGTGCACGCGCCCGGAAGACAGACACACCCGGGGTGCACGCGCCCGGAAGACAGACAGACTATGTGAAAACACAGCAAGAGGCAGTCAAGGACAGAGGCCTCAGAGGAGAAAACAAACACACAAAACACAAAAACCTGTCACTCCCTTGATCTTGGAATTCGAGCCTCCAGAACCATTCTAGAGAAGTAGATTTCTATTATTTAAGCCACTCAGTTTGTAGTATTTTCCTATGGCAACTCTACCAAATAAATATAATAAGTAATGACTTAAAATAGATCACCACATTAATATTAATAGTTCTGATCAAGCAATAGTTGACAAAAAATATTTCAGTAATGTAACTTTAGTTTGGACTTATTTTCTTTATGTTAGGAAGCAAACAGCAAGTTATTTCTAGAAAGATCACTGTATAGCCTTTGAATGTTAGAAAAAGATGATTCTATAGAGATGCATATATAGAAAGTACTGGTATATAAGACACAGACTTTGTTGAGCATATTTTATTATGCAATTTGACAGAAAATACAGTCAGAAACAGAATTAGAGCTTGAACACATGATATGCCAAAATCCTCAGACTTTAGTCATCCTGAAAAAGAAAAAGAAATTCATTTAGAGGAGCTCTGACTTATACAGTGGTTTTAAAGTACCTGTCTGAAATTTAGTTACTGACCAAGTAAGGATAAGTATTAATATTACATAATAATCTATTTTCAAAGTAGAAAATATTCAAGTTACCTGTAAAAGGGGTTTAATGAATACTTGACTCATCTTCTCTTTCAAGACAAGCTTCTGTTCTTTCAATGGCCATATTGAGGACTAGTACAGCTTCCCTGGTGGCTCAGAGGTTAAAGCGTCTGTCTCCAATGCAGGAGACCTGGGTTCGATCCCTGGGTTGGGAAGATCCTCTGGAGAAGGAAATGGCAATCCACTCCAGTATTCTTGCCTGGAGAATCCCATGGACGGAGAAGCCTAGTAGGTTACAGTCCACGGGGTCGCAAAGAGTCGGATACGACTGAGCTACCTTACTATTGAGGACTAAATATAAAGATGAACTTCTATAGATGCAGCAGTCGCATTTGGGATGAATATTGGGGGATATAAACTAGAAATATCAGTATTACTTTGTTTTATAATAAATTAAAATTTTAAAACTTAAAATTCTTAGAACAAAATAAAAAAATCAAATTAAAATTGTAAGCAAAAAAAAACCTTAGTTACATACATATCTTTTCAAATTCATATAGAAAATTCCAAACAAACCTCTGAGAAATTGTTTTTCAAATTGTAAACATAAATGAATTGGGAAGAGAGGACAAGAAGAGGCCATATATTATGAAAGCAGATACATGCTGTAGTATAGGATCAAGAAACTGGGATTCTGACCTTGACTAAGTCATTACCATGTGCTATTACTTTGGATATGCATTTGACTTCTTTGAGGCTCAAATTCTTTTCTTGAAAAATAAAGGGCTGAGTTGCTTTAAAATGTAGGATTTAATGAGTCAGGGATTTAAAATATGATTCAGAACAGATTTAAGTCTGTTAGAACACTTAAATGTAAAAAGGAGTAACTGGGACATGTGTGGTGGCAGAGTGGTAAAGACTCCAAATGCCAGTGCAGGAGACGCAGGAGACGTGGGTTCCATCCCGGGCTGGGAAGATCCCCCGGAGGTGGACACGGCCACCCACTCCAGTGTTCCTGCCTGAAGAATCCCATGCATAGCGGAGGAGCCTGGGGGCTATGGTCCACGGGGCTGCAAGGAGTGACATGACTGCGCAACAGCACGTACACATGTACAGGAGAACTCATGAACACAGCACCTAGGCATTATTTTCATTTAAATTGACTTCAAAACTTACTTCAGTTTTTGCTAAGCAAGAAAACCAATCATTCCCAAAGTAACAGCTAATTCAGAAATTTGAGAAATTAAAAAGGGCTCTGCAGGTATTATCTTTCTTATAATTAACAAATACCATATGACAAACGCCTAGTGTAATATGTAGAACTTAGGGGTGCTTATTACATAGAGCTATTACTCCTGCTTGTTTTGGCACAGCACTAATTAAGTGACCTTATTTCCTGACTATTTATTCTTTAATCTTCAATATTACTTCCTCCTTACACTTTCATTCCTTCTGTATGGATATTAGTAATAAAATGGGACATGGGCAGGATAAGAGACTACAGAATAGAGCTAGGTATCTACTTTCTGAATAAAGTACTCATATGAGAGAGAATAATCTTTAGAGAAGTTTAATCAAAATCTACCAAAGAATGCTAACATCTGGACCATATTTCATTCACAAGTACATCATGAAAAATTTGTTTAATACTTTAACAAAGATACATATTTTAGGACTATTTTTATATACATTTAGAATAACAAAAAACTTTATATATTTCTGAAATTTTATAAAATATAAATAATGAATAAAAAATTGATAACCAATCTTATTTTTGAAATGATTTACAGAAATTGCTAACTATGGGAAAGTTATTGATTTTTAAAACTCTGGCCATTAAGATTTTTAGTAACAAAAATTAATCATAAAGTATGAACAGGCAAAACAAACCCCTATATGCATAGGGATGCTACAGTTGCATTACACAGTACACTTTTCTATATTTTTACTGTTAATTCACAGTACTACAGTTATGTCTTTCTAGGCTGTCATTCTTATGCATGAACAATGACCTCACTGTCAGTGTCATTTACCTGAATTTACTGTCAGTTAGGAAACAGTGAAGCCAGGCTTCAGATAGACAGGCTGGAACTCTACTGTTGACTCCTGCTGCTTTCACTTGAGTCTGCTCTTGGAGAAAGGTAGACTTCCAGGCACTGTATACTATAGTTGGGTGATGGGTACCATGATGGCACCCACGAGCTAGAGCTTAGATAGAGTTTGATATGAGCCATCTTTTTACTTTTCCAGGTTACCATGTAGATAGAACACAGTCATAACCACATGATCTAGTTATAAGTCATACGACAGATTTGTCTTTGAATCCTTACAGGCTTCAGTAAATTTTCTTAAGAGGTAATAGAGTACAGTGTTGAAGAGGACAAACAGTAGAGTTGGACAACCTTGGTGTAAATCGTGGCTCTGACATGTGTTAGCTGTGTAACCAATAGATACTCTGTATACCCTGTGACAGTGCTGTCATATGGAAAACAGGGAAATAACAATGAGGAGCTAACTGAGGTTACTGAGTGGATTAAATAAGAAAATGAAGAAGAAATGGAGAAGACTTTTTTCCTTCTATATCACCTGGGATATATGTTGGAATAATGAAAATATCAGTTACAAAGTAAGTCACAAGGATGTAATGTATAGCACAGGGAACATAGTCACAAATACTGTAATAACTCTGTATGGTGGGTAATGTATAAAAATGTTGAATCTTGTATTCAACACTGTATATCTGAAACTAATCTAATAGTTTAAGTCAATTATATGTCAATAGAAAATACTAAAAGATTCCAGCTGAAAACAAATACAGATATATATAAACCACAGCTTCAACTGTGGTTTCTGGAAGTGAAAAACTAACATAAGTTTGAAAAGTTGAAGAAAGTTAACATGTCTCCCCAAAAATATAGCTATAGAAACCACCATGACAAAAAAAGTTATTGATAACATTCTTGCTTTTTTTTTTAATGCTACCAAAGAACTATCCTTCCAATAATATTCTCAATTCTAAGAAATTAATTGAAGTCTTTCAAATAATCACACTCAGATAGATATTCAATGTTATATATTCATTACACAGAAAATAATGAAAATTGAGTCAACATATTTAACAAAACAATATAACCCTAGGATCAAAAATCAAACAGATAAATTATTCAAAAATTTTAATTATATACAAAGTAACTTTCACACACACAAGACAAAATTCTTAAGTAATTAAACTCTGCAAGTTCTTTGATAAATTGTCCATACAAAGTCCCTTCAAATTTTTCAAATTATATGAAAGGCAAAGAACCTCTAAAGTACTATTAAGATAGTATATACTAAAGAGGAAATTTGTTGAAAAAGAATTATGCAACAGTGTTCAGAGCTAATGAAAGTGATTTAAATATTACCAGATGATTCACTAAGGTACCACAAATACAAAGAAGTGAACAACCGATTCTCCATAAATGAAGAGCCCTTTGCCCAAGAATAAATCGCCTTATTCAAAAAATGACCAAAGGTGCTAAAAGTCAGCCAATGTTAATATGACTAAACAGGGTTCAATTTACAACATACAGACAATATGGTGTTATTCTAGGAGTTTTTTTAAATTTAATTTTACTACATATTAAACTTTGAGTTGAAAACAAATAAATCTATTCCAGCTACCTAGAAATTCATCTAATTTAATACAATTCAATGAATATATGGAGGGAGTTCTGGAGAAGGAAATGGCAACCCACTCCAGTACTCTTGCCTGGAGAATCCCATGGACAGAGGAGCTTGGTGGGCTACAGTCCACGGGGTCGCAAAGAGTTGGACACGACTGAGCGACTTCACTTTCACTTTGGGGGGAAATAAATAATACATTAATATATAATAAAAAACTTGGATTTAAATCAAAGATTAAATGTATTCTCTTTTAGTAAAATGGTGTTTCTCTGGCTTTTAAAAATCTTAAGACAAAATTCAAACTTTTATGACTAAAAAATCCTATTTGGATTATATCCCTAAATTTAACTGTCTTTTATCCCCAAACTTGGAATTTTGAAAATCTTGGACTTAGTAATTAATTTCAACATATCACTCATTTTTACCTGGGGGGCAAGAGTCCTAGAAAATTCCTATTTTAACTCAGGGTAGTACAGATTATAGCCTAAATGTCAATCTTTTAAAGAATCATTTCCTTGAAATCTGGAGTCTTAATAATGTGAGGAGGATAGAGTAAAGGCAGGAGTAATACAAATACATAAAAAAAAATTCACAACCTTGGAGTACAAAATTGTACTACTTGTGTCATAAATTGAACCCTGCTTTATTTTAAAATAAGCAAAAATAAAAATTAATAGAGCAATTCACATGGTTAAGTCAGAGGAAGAACTGCAACCCCAATTTAACTGATTTTTAATAATTACTGTCCCAATGAGTTTAGAAGAAACACAGCCCAAGAGATTATCATTTAGCACAGGAATAACAAATTAATATATGCAAAATGCAATGCATTAGATAATTTTCTGATGCTGCATTAGCATCGCATATAGCAAGGATTAGAAACAAAATAGAAATGTCTATTTCCTACCTATATCACTGGCTACCATCTTGGAAAACTTTCTGCTTTGATCTTCACTGAAAATAATATTTTGATATAAAATGTCAAAATCTATTCAAAGTAAACTAAATGAATTAAATGTAATTAAAAGAAAATACTTTAAAGATACTATACCCTTTTCTATAAAATTATTCATTTTTTGTTCATCATCTGAATTGTGGGGTGATGGAGAACCTACACAAATGAAGACAATGGAAGGAACAGGCATACAGTCAGTCACAAACACAGAGTTGTCACAGGGAAAAGTACAAACAAAGTAATCTGGTAACCCCAAGGATAAGTTCCCACACTACTGGCCACAAGAAAATATCAAGTACCTAGTTAATAAATTTCATATAATATTACAGTAGCAATAGCCATCAGTAATACATTATCTTTTGGGGTAGACCAATCTCTAGTATATATATTAACTCTAACCTATAATAATTTTTCCATAAGATACAAGTATTTGGAAAAATCTTCGTATATATTGTAAGTTAGAGAACAGATAAATAAAATATAAGGAGCTAACTGTTCGTGAAAGAAAATGTAAAAATTCTTGATATTAGTTAATTGAATAAGGTTTATCTAGTGGCACATAGAATCTTGTACAAGTACTATCCTGATAAGGCTAATTTTAGAGTTAGCTTTCTAGATACAAACTTTAAAATTTTATATAAATTGTACTATTATCATACAGGCCTTTAAAATACTGAGGATAATACAATTTTAGGTATGTTCAAATATTTACTTTAATGAGGTATAAAATATTTTATTTTGACTGTGACTTTCAATAAGCTTGTCTAATATTTTTATAATTGAGATTTTATTTGTCCTTTTTTCTTAAAAAGATGTTTCTAAATTTTCATTGTATTTCTTTAACTTCTAACAAATTTTTTTTTATAAAGGAAATTCTACAAATTATCTATTCTTTATAACACATTTCAAGTGATAGACATTAAAATTTTCAAAATCTCTCCAGCTTATAAATCACTTCCTCTCCTTTGAATTCCTGTAAAAGTTTACCTGTTATTTTTCTTATGATATTATCACTTAACATCTTTTACTTTGAGTTTACACACACTTGACCTTTCCCACTGAACTGAAGTGAGAAGCTAGGACCCCTGTCTGATTGATCATTTCATCCCCTCAGGACTCAGTGGAGTTCTCCGCATGTAGGAATCTCTAGGTAAACATTTGCTAAACGAATAAAGCTTTTCTGCTAGAAGCGAATGTCTAGAATATAACTGGAAGTAAAAAAAGTGGTTTTTCTGTGCTGATTTCTTTTTTATCCCAATGAAAGTACTGAGCCTTAATAAATAAGGTCAAAATTTGACCTTTCCCCACAAAATCATACTTTCTTTTTTTGGCCAGGTGGAAAATATCCTTGAAGTCTCTTCTCAGAACAAGTAAAACCTGTCAGCACTGGCAGGAGCCAATAACTTCTAAAATAGTCTCATAAAAATTACTCTTCTAAAACTATCTTATTTTTGCTAAATAGCATTTATAGAGCCTCATAAATGCTATATACAAAAATATCACACAGGAAACACTGAGATCAGCAACATTTTCAGGAATACAAATAAGTACCCTCCTTTCTCATATAAATATAATTCAGATTTAAAGAAGATAATAGTTATGAGAAAATGTTATATGTAATTTAAAATACTATTCATCTCTGACACTATATAACCACATGAGTGTACAAAAATTAATACTTATTTTATTCTATATATTTTATATCAGAATAATAGCAACATAGCATAACTAAACATGAATATAAAATTATAAAAATGTTCAGTAACTCCAACATAAAAATAGGCAACATAAGCCATAAACATAAGTAACTAAAGAAGATCTTTTCCCCCTAATTGAAAATGCCTACTACTAGTTGTCAAAACTTCCATGATAGCTTATTAAAAAGTTCCAAAAATGTTTTTAGCATTTCCTACTTGAATATATTTTACAAATTACTGCGATTAAATAAGCACAGAAAATACATATAGCTTAAAAAATTTTTTTTCTCTAGGGTACATGGAAACTCCTGAGGTCACCATCTCATGATATGTGGCTTGTGTTTTCTTCAGTTTGAAATGTATATATACAAATACATACATACATATACACACATACACATACATTTTGGATACAGTATTAAAAATATCCCAACATTACTAAAGTGCTCAGTGAAGCAATCTGAGTTCTCTGAAATAAAGATCAAACAGAGATGGCAGAAATAATTTGCTATGTTAATTCAGGATGGCAAGAATTTTCTATTTCAGAGTTATTGTTGGTTTATTTAAAAATAAACAGAAAGGGAAAACGATACTTGTAATTATGATTTTCTCAGGATGATTTTTGAATAGAGATTTGATATTAGTTGGCTAAATTATTCAGATCACTAATTTTGGTTATGGGATTTAAATGCTTTCCAAAAAGTTTCTCCTCACTTATATGTATTATTTCAAATGAACATATTGGTTGTGATAAAGGGCACATGACGTCCTTTCATTTCCTATAATAGAGGTACTCTTCTTAGTATTTACGATTCAGTTGAACTTCCAACTCACTTTTTACACATTTCTTCTTCTTTCATAAATACAAACATCGTTTTCTAGTAACTATTTCCAGAGGTTTATTCTGATTTCTATGATAGTTCTTACTCATGCATGACTAACTATCTCCTGGTATATAAAACATGTTTTAGGTACAGTTATTGCCTACTAGTTTGGTTTGCTTTTGTAAAAGTGGTCTTTCCTGGTATGCATGAATGGATACAAGTCTTCAAAAACCCTTCAGAGCATAATCAAAGACTAAACTAAATAAGAGTCTGTGTCTAAAGATGAGAATCTGTGATTTATTAATAATTTTTGAGGTCACAATTTTTACTTTGCATTTCAAAAACCTGAAAAATGCCTGGTGTCATTAATTTCTGCATATTACAACTATATCATCTTTTCCTCTGAACCAAAGAGCACAGTATATTTGAAAATGCTGAATGATGTTTGAGTTGCTTTGGTACAAAAGAGAGAATCTGGAGTTTTTACCACTACGCACTTTTTATATTTACTTATATTTAAGTATACTTACATATTACCTCTTCCAACAACACAAGACTCTACACATGGACATCACCAGATGGTCAACACCAAAATCAGACTGATTATATTCTTTGCAGCCAAAGATGGAGAAGCTCTATACAGTCAGCAAAAACAAGACCGGGAGCTGACTGTGGCTCAGATCATGAACTTCTTATTGCCAAATTCAGACTTAAATTGAAGAAAGTAGGGAAAACCACTAGACCATTCAGGTATGACCTAAATCAAATCCCTTATGATTATACAGTGGAAGTGAGAAACCGATTTAAGGGACTAGATCTGATAGGCAGAGTACCTGATGAACTATGGACAGAGGTTCCTGACATTGTACAGGAGACAGGGATCAAGATCATCCCCAGGGAAACGAAATACAAAAAAGCAAAATGGCTTGCTGAGGGGGTCTTACAAATAGCTGTGAAAAGAAGAGAAGTGAAAAGCAAAGGAGAAAAGGAATGATATAAGCATCTGAAGGCAGAGTTCCAAAGAATAGCAAGGAGAGAGATAAGAAAGCCTTCCTCAGCGATCAATGCAAAGAAATAGAGGAAAATAACAGAAGGGGAAAGACTAGAGATCTCTTCAAGAAAATCAGAGATACCAAGGGAACATTTCTTGCAAAGATGGCCTTGATAAAGGACAGAAATGGTATGGATCTAACAGAAGTAGAAGATATTAAGAAGAGGTGGCAAGAATACACAGAAGAACTGTACAAAAAAGACCTTCATGACTAAGATAATCACAATGGTGTGATCACTCACCTAGAGCCAGACATCCTGGAATGTGAAGTCAAGTGGGTCATAGAAAGCATCACTATGAACAAAGTTAGTGGAGGTGATGGAATTCCAGTTGAGCTGTTTCAAATCCTGAAAGATGATGCTGTGAAAGTGCTGCACTCAATATGCTAGCAAATTTGGAAAACTCAGAAGTGGCCATAGGACTGGAAAAGGTCAGTTTTCATTTCAATCTCCAAGAAAGGCAATGCCAAAGAATGCTCAAACTAAACTAAGATTATGGCATCTGGCCGCATCACTTCATGGGAAATAGATGGGGAAACAGTGTCAGACTTTATTTTTCTGGGCTCCAAAATCACTGCAGATGGTGACTGCAGCCATGAAATTAAAAGACACTTGCTCCTTGGAAGAAAAGTTATGACCAACCTAGATTGCATATTCAAAAGCAGAGACATTACTTTGCCAATAAAGGTCTGTCTAGTCAAGGCTATGGTTTTTCCTGTGGTCATGTATGGATGTGAGAGTTGGACTGTGAATAGAGCTGAGCATCGAAGAATTGATGCTTCTGAACTGCGGTGTTGGAGAAGACTCTTGAGAGTCCCTTGGACTGCAAGGAGATCCAACCAGTCCATCCTAAAGGAGATCAGTCTGGGGTGTATTTGGAAGGACTGATGCTGAAGCTGAAACTCCAACACTTTGGCCATCTCATGTTAAGAGTTGACTCATTGGAAAAGACCCTGATGCTGGGAGGGATTGGGGGCAGGAGGAGAAGGGGGACGACCGAGGATGAGATGGTTGGATGGCATCATGGACTCTATGGACGTGAGTCTGAGTGAACTCCGGGAGTTGGTGATGGACAGGGAGGCCTGGAGTGCTACAATTCATGGGGTCGCAAAAAGTCGGACACGACTGAGCGACTGAACTGAACCGCACAATTGCACTCATCTCACACGCTAGTAAAGTAATGCTCAAAATTCTCCAAGCCAGGCTTCAGCAATATGTGAACCGTGAACTTCCAGATGTTCAAGCTGCTTTTAGAAAAAGCAGAGGAACCAGAGATCAAACTGCCAACATCCGCTAGATCATCGAGAAAGCAAGAGAGTTCCAGAAAAACACCTATTTCTGCTTTATTGACTATGCCAAAGCCTTTGACTATGTGGATCACAATAAACTATGGAAAATTCTGAAAGAGATGGGAAAACCAGACCACCCGACCTGCCTCTTGAGAAACCTGTATGCAGATTGGGAAGGAACAGTTAGAACCGGACATGGAACAACAGACTGGTTCCAAATAGGAAAAGGAGTACGTCAAGGCTGTATATTGTCACCCTGCTTATTTAACTTATGTGCAGATACATCATGAGAAACGCTGGGCTGGTAGAAGCACAAGCTGGAATCAAGATTGCCAGGAGAAATATCAATAACCTCAGATATGCAGATGACACCACCCTTATGGCAGTAAGTGAAGAGGAACTAAAAAGCCTCTTGATGAAAGTGAAAGAGGAGAGTGAAAAAGTTGGCTTAAAGTTCAACAGTCAGAAAACTAAGATCATGGCATCTGGTCCCATTACTTCATGGGAAATAGATGGGGAAACAGTGGAAACAATGTCAGACTTTATTTTGGGGGGCTCCAAATTCACTGCATATGGAGACTGCAGCCATGAAATTAAAAGACACTTACTCCTTGGAAGGAAAGTTATGATCAACCTAGATAGTATATTCAAAAGCAGGGACATTACTTTGCCAACAAAGTCCATCTAGTCAAGGTTATGGTTTTTCCAGTGGTTACGTATGGACGTGAGAGTTGGACTGTGAAGAAAGCTGAGCATCAAAGAATTGATGCTTCTGAACTGTGGTGTTGGAGAAGACTCTTGAGAGTCCCTTGGACTGCAAGGAGATCCAACCAGTCAATCCTAAAGGAGATCAGTCCTGGGTGTTCACTGGAAGGACAGATGCTGAAGCTGAAACTCCAGTACTCTGGCCACCTCATGTGAAGAGTTGACTCATTGGAAAAGACTGTGATGCTGGGAGGGATTGGGGGCAGGAGGAGAAGGGACGAGAGAGGATGAGATGGCAAGATGGCATCACCTACTCGATGGACATGAGTTTGGGTGAACTCTGGGTGTTGGTGATGGACAGGGAGGTCTGGTGTGCTGCAGTTCATGGGGTCGCAAACAGTCAGACATGACTAAGCGACTGAACAGACTGAACCGATCATATTTATCTACAATTACCTCTTGTTGGGTTATTTCAAATTGTTATTTATACAAACCTACTGAAAGTATGCCTTAGGATTAAAAGGAGTATTAATGTACTCTAGCTGAATCTTGTTAAAACACATTTGATGGTCATTTAATATATTAAAAGACAATATATCACGTGTCCATGTTTTCCAGTTTGGTTTATAGACTTAACATACTCATAACTGCATTCACATGACCTTGAGGTAAGGGGAGAAGATCAGAATAGTACTGTACATAATTGGAGGAAAAACAGCAATAATTAAGAGATATTATAATTCAAAATTATATTGAGAAATAGCTTTCATCCTATGAGACGGGAAGTACATACTATTCCACATTATTTGTTCAGTGTTATGTTACAATGTTCAGCCCTAATATTATATATTATAGTTGCATGTGTTTTATTAGTGTCATAACTGAACTTAAATGTGAAACTTAAATAATAAGAAAACCAGAAGGTGTATATATTTTAAGAGAAAAAATGATTAGCTTAAGCAATATCAGGAAAATGCAATTTTAAAAAGAAAACCTCACATAAGCTTTTATGGTCCTATAGCTAATAAAATGGTTAACTGAAATATGAGGAAGTAAAATGCACTTTAGTTTTTCCTATTCTTTAATTATTTATGATATAGCAGAACTACCTATGGAGGATCAAAATCTGTCCATGAACAGTGTTACTTTAAGCTAAGAACAGTCTTTCCAGGAGAAAGCTGATGAAAAGTCCCAGCCTTCAAACACGTCTGTTAAAATTAGAAGTTAAACTTATTAAATTTTAGCAAATTTTCAATCCACTAAAAAAACAAAAAACAAAAAAACAATAAATTCAGGATCCTCTTAATTTTAATTAAGGAGAATTAAAAGTAATGTTCCTCTGAAACAGTAACATATACATAGGTTACATAAGGCCAATATATGGATAACAAAGGACAAATGCTTTAATATAGCTATAAAATTATATATTACTTTGATTAAATCAAAACCAAATATAACTAGTGTACAATTATTCTAACTGTCCACAGTCACCATTAGACAATAAGTGTTAAAAATCTCTCATAAGAAAATCTCTCATAACATTTAAAGAGACATTATTCAAGGATTAGAGCACTATTTTACCAGCTGACTCAAAGACTATGAAGAGCAAAGACAAGACTGCAGATAACTAAACATCTGATCCAATGGTAAGAAATAAGATCTATTTCCCCTCCAAAAGTGTAAATATTAGAAAGCTAAGTAAACTCCTGCATTACTCTCAACAGGTAACACCTGTAGATTTTTATCTAATGCATTTCTTTTAACTTAATTAGAATGCAAAGAATATAGTTATAATTTTAAGAATAAATAGGTAACACAAAAGCTCCATATAGGTGTATTTTAAATGTTTATCTATAAAAATTTTGCACATTATATTTTTTGTAGCACTACAGCTATTAATAAAATAAAAAGCAAATTACCGGAAGTTGGAGATTTGCAGCGATCTTCTGGGACTACTGCCCCTTCACTAATATCGCACAGACCTGCTGAAAAACAAAACCCAGGCCAAGTCATACCACACACAAGTTTATGTAAGGGCAGTTGTACCTCCTATTTACAGTACATTTCTAACGACAGTCCATTTTTAAAAACTCAGCAGGTTATCAGACTACGCTGGCATTGATACTATGTTCAATAGCTTTGAGATAGGAATATAGGAGCATTCTGATATTAAAATTAATACAGAAGTCACCAGTTAAATAAGTAACAATTTTCAATCTGCTGTTCTTCAAGGACGTTAGACTAACATAGGATTTTGTTCAAAGTCAGCAATTTGAGGGCATATGATATACTGCTTATTAAATTTCTCTTGAGGGAAAAATTTATTTGGTGACTTTTTTGGTGATTTTTTTTTACATTATAGGGACTCCCAACTCATGTCTCAAAGTTGTTTCTACTAAGTATATTTCAAATATACTCCCTTAAATATTACTGACAATTAAGAAAATATTTTGTACCACAAAATTTGCAACATTTAAAATAGAATCATACCTTGTTTTATTGCATTTTGCTGAAATTGCTTTTTTTGAAAAACAAATTGAAGGTTGTGGGCACCCTGCATGGAGATGGCCTACAGACACCATTTTTTTCAACAGTAGTTGTCACTTCATGTTTCTATGTCATATCTTGGTTAATTCTCGTAACAATAACAAGAGTTTGAAATATTACATTTTCTATGATGATCTGTGATCACGATCTTTATTACTATTTTTAATTGTTTTGGGGCACCACACAACACACTCACATAAGATAGCAAACTTAGCTAAGAAACATCTCTGTTCTGACTGCTCCATTGACCTGCCCTTTCCATCTTTCGTCTCTCTCTCTCCCCTTAGGCTTCCCTATTCCCTGAGACACAAAATTGAGAGTACATCAGTTAAGGGTTCAGGTGAAAGGATGAGTCAGTCAGTCACTCTCTGTTCTCTTTAAATCCAAAACCAGAAATAATTAAGCTTGGTGAGGAAGGCATGTCAAAAACTCAGAAAGGCTAGAACCCAGGCCTCTTAAGCCAAACAGTTATCCAAGTTGTAACAGCAAAGGAAAAGTTCTTGAAGGAAGTTCAAATTGCTACTCCAATGAACACATGAATGATAAGTGAAATGGCCTTACTCTTTGATAGGCAGAAAGCTTCAGTGCTTTGGATAGAAGATTCCATCAGTCACAACATCCCTTTAACCCAAAACCCAATCCAGAGCAAGGCCCTCTCTTTAATTTTATGAAGACTGAGAGAGGTATGGAAGCTGCAGAAAACTCTGAAGCTGGAAGGGCTGGTTCATAAGGATTAAGAACAGAAGCCATCTCCACAATACAGAAGTACAAAGTGAAGCAGCAAGTTATCCAGGACGTCTAGTAAGATAATTAATGAAGGTGGCTATACCAGTCAACAGATTTCCAATGTAGATGAAACAGCCTTCTATTGGAAGATGCCATCTAGGACACTCATAGCCAGGGAGCTTGGGATAGCTGGGCAGTAGACAAAAGCTGCATGTCTAGGCCTCAGAAGTTATCAGGTGTGAAATCAACATATGTGCATGTTATGACCAGTATCTGCTTTTCTATTCCTCTGGTAAAAGACATAAAGTCACAATCTTTACAGTCCCTAAGAGAGCTCTTACAGTAACATTTAGAGAATGCCGAGTACTGAACTGGGCTTCCCAGGTGGCGCTAGTGGTAAGGAACCCACCTAACAATGTAGGAGACATAAGGGACACAGGTTCGATCCCTAGCTCGGGAAGCTCCTCTGGAGGAGGGCATGGCAACCCCTCCAGTACCCTTGCCTGGAGAATTCCACAGACAGAGGAGCCTGGTGGGGTACAGTCCATAGGGTCACAAAGAATCAGATATGTCTGAAGCAACTTAGCACACACGAGTACTGAATTGAGTTTATAAGGAGTGTCTTCTATTTTGAACTGTGTCTTACCGTCTTCATTGAATAGGGAGCTTTTGAGTGACAGTTTTTTTTCTTCTTTTTAACTTTCATCAAACTAACGATTCTAGAAAAAAAATAAAACTAGTCTTTATAATTCTAAGATGATAGATTAATTATAGGTATGCATGTATTAATCTTTGACATAGTATCTATATATATAAATAAACTTTTTTTTGGTAAAGCCTTATGATAGCAGGTCTTTAAACAGTAGAGATATATGGAAACAATTCAAGTGTCCACTGGTAGATGCATAGATGAAAAAGAGTTATAAATATACAATGGAATATTATTCAGCCATACAAATGAATGAAATTTTGCCATTTGTGACAATGTGGATGGACCTTGAGGACATAATGCTAGTTAAGTCAGGCAGAGAAAGACAAATATACCATGTGATCTCATATTTCTCAACTAAGTAAATAAATAGTGATTATATATTCCAGTATTACAATGAGCCTGGTACTGAATAAAAATAATCAATTTTGAAATTTTAAGTCTTTGGCATTTTGTCAACTGAGCAAACTCTGGGAGATAGTGGAGGACAGAAGAGCCTCGTGTCCATGGGGTCACAAAGAGCTGGATACAACTTAGTGGCTGAACGACAACTAAACTCTATAAAAATGTAGTAAGAGATGCTAATTTTCCTTCTTAAAACAACCTAGGAGGAATCATTTAGGAAGCTAAATTCAAGTGTGATAGGAATAATTTAGTTATTAAATTCTGGAATGAGCTAAAAATCCCTCCCATGCTTTCCATCTGAATCAGGGTAAAAGCTAAAGTAAAGTCTGAGAAGACTGGTTGATGTATACGATCCTATGGTACATGACTGTGGTATTTATTATGTGACTATGGGTATTCCCATTACCTCTATGATTTTATTTCCTCTCCTACCTACTTCACCATCTCCCTGACTCTGTGTCATCAGCCACACTGATCCTTCACTGTAACCTTGAACTCACTAGTTACACTGCTTCTGAGCCACTGAACTTGCTATTCTCTACCTGAAATGTTCTCTCTACAGACATCCTCATGAAGAACAGCTGTCTCCTTTAAATCTTTGCTCAAGATGCTCTATTTAGAATGTAACACCCTTGTCATTATTTCAAATCCCCCTCATTTAATTATTTTTTCCTTTGGCACTACTATGTAACTTACTATATACCACTTATCTTTTCAAACTCTGTCTTTTCCAGTATAACCTGAGCTACATGAGCGTAGAGAATTTGGTCTGTTTTAATACTGTACTGGCTGAAAAGTTTGTTTGGGCTTTTCCATAAGATGTTATGTGTGGGTGGGGGTGGGGGGTGTCTGACTCTTTGAGACACGAATGGACTGTACCCCGCCAGGCTTCTCTGTCCATGTAATTTTCCAGGCAAAGACTTGGAGTAGGTTGCCATTTCCTACTTCAAGGGATCTTCCCGACCCAGGAATGGAACCCACATCTTTTTGCCTCCTGCATTGGCAGGCGGATTCTTTACCACTGTACTACCTGGTAAGATGATATAGAAAAACCCAATTGAACTTTCTGGTTCAACAGAATTATGATAATCAGCAGATACATATATGTAGCTGAAATACTTCACCACTACTTGTACCCTGTGACGGTTTCATAATTTTTATTATGAAAATGCTGTAGATATTCTAGTCAATAGTTCAACTGTATTTTAAGACAACTACAAAACACTTAAATGACAATGTTTTATCTCACAAAATAATTTCATGAGTGCCATCATATTCTTTATGAAAACCTACTAGCACCAAGTGGTAGCAAAAATAGTTTCTCCATTCATACTGATCTGTTATGAAAGACAAAAGAACGATTTCATGGTATTTGGGCTTCACTTCAAGAATATATGCTAAAATATACACTTTAGCAAAAAATCTTTTTTGCATCAATGCAATCAAAGAATTTTAGTAACAATTATTCTATATTTGATTTTATTTAAAATATAAACAGTATATTTTAGAAGCAAGACACAAATATTCTTAAAATGTTAAAGCATGTTTTAAAATAATTTTCTCTTAATTTTTAACTTTTTCTTTCTCCTTAATATTGTTCAAGTGAGCATAACAACAATAACATCTTAAACTGATAAAAACTTAAGTAGTTCTCCTGCTTAAGTTCTCCTGCTTACACATTTATACCTAAATGTGTAACTCTTCAATACAAACTGAAGCATATAATAATATTAATAATATGATAATGCTTATTAAAGAATAAAACAGGATGCAATGCAATGCAAGAAAAAAAATTAAAATCACATGGCAGAATTGGTCTCTAAGCTTGGATGAATTTAGGTATTTAATTTCCAGTAATTTTATGTAAGTTATGATGTACTAACAAGAAAAGAAATTAATTTCATGAGTAATAAAACTTTTACCACTCCTTTTCTATCAAGACATGTTTAACTTTCTGACACTATAGATTAATTTCTTTGCTTTATAAAGAAACTGGATTGGAACACAAATATTTCAGTAGCTGTTTTCATTTATATGAGATGAATTTAAGTAATGAGTATAGTATTTTAGATATAGAATGCTTTAATAGGCTTTTGAAAAATAAATGAGAAAAAAATGGTTTTACAGACAAAATACACTGTCATGACTTTACTGACGTGGAATGAATAACTTACTTAAAAAAGAAGAACGGAGTTTTTTCACAGATTCAGAATATAAGCTAGAAACGCCGCACATGCAAGAAGTCACAATCAGCATGCCTCAGTGAAGCAACGAAAAGCAAAAGAAAAAAAAGGAGACAAAGATACTAGAATGGTATGGTTGGGACAACAATTTCTGAAGATAACACATGACAAAATGATCACATAGACAAAAACAGAAAAAAATATTCAACTATTGCCAAAGTGACAGTAAGGTCTAAACCCATCACCTTTTTCTTTTCTTCTGTCATGAATTATGAGAGGTATGTAGTATCAGCAAAAAATGTTTTGAAAGCAACTGAGAAACGAATGTCAGAAAGAATTTTAATTCAGAGAGACTGAGTGAGGAGATGTAGATCAGGGCTTGCCAGTGGCGTTGTGCAAACGGGTTAGGTTACATCTGCCACAGATGGAGTTCTCTTGAATCCCTAGTCCCCGTGGGCAGTTCCTAGGGAGTCTGGAGCTCAGAGGCCAGTTACCACCACTGGAGGCCCCATTAACATATGGTCTACATGCCAGAGATCCAATGTCATTTTCTGTGTCTGCCATGAGGTTTGGGGAAAAAAAAGGTGCAGAGTACTGGTATAAAACAGTTAACTATATATGTGTTCCATGAGGCATTAGTATTGAAACATTTAAAATAAGATTAATTATCTAGCAAACACAAAAGAATGCTATAGAGAGGATTCTTAATGGATCTGGGCTTGCACTGAATCTGTCTGAGAATGCTGTATCTCACAGAGTTCAAATTCACTTTTGCATATACACTTTTTTTCATGTGGGAAATTATTCCTTTGATACTCAAAACAATAAACTGCTGGTCTCACACTATTAAACAGTAAAAGGGACAGAACTATGAAATTAACTTTTGTTCTGTAATGATAAATTTTCCTGTCATAGTAATTTAGCGAAAGAAGTCTGAAACTGTGGTTCCTTCCCAATGTTAAATAAAGTCTTAGAATATTAAAAACAAATGCATAAACTAATAACAATACAAAACAAAAAAGGAGATTGATACCTTTTACTATTTTTTTTGAGTTTATACAAACAGACACAATCAGATAAGCTATTTACCTAACAGAAGTACTTATATTCACAGAGGTAACTTGGCATTTATGGAAATCCTAAAGCTCAGGATTTCTTTCTTTTTACCTCCTGAAGGTTGTCGAGATTTACGAGGAGATCGGGGTTCTCTCCGATAAGGATCATTGGAGCCATACAATTCAATAGTGCCCAGGTTGAGGAGTACTGCTTTCTGGAGGTAGTCAACCATCGCAATGCCATTACAATTGCCAAAAACTACCCTAGGAATAGGCAAAGAACAAACATTTTAGCATAGTTAAATAGTTGGAAAAAAACGTAGTCTACAGGGCTAAAAAAGCATGATGGGTCTTTAAGAAAATTCCTTTTGAAACAAAACACTATTACAGACATGCAAATACAGGTTACATATGCCTTCTGATGGAGCTGTGCAGATCTTCTGTATCAATGTGTATAAATCAACATAAAAAATCTGATGTAAGAGTTGAAATTTAACCAAAGACATAAATCCCCATGCTAAGCAATATGACATCTATTTTTCTGACTATTTTGAATTCCTCAGGGGAAGACATTCGTTTCTACTAGGGAATAGGGCATTACACATTTGGAAAAGTTTTGGTAATTCCTACAGTCAAGGGTAAAACATAGAAAGCATAAATCTCGGAGGCCTCCCTTTGGAGTATTCCAAATACTTTCTCAATCATGAGTCGGGAAGTACAAACAAACTATGAATAAAAATGACCATGAAGAAGGAACTTTATTCATTTAAGATCCCGTAAGCCAAGTGTTGAAAACTAACATACATAGAGGGGCTACATAAGTAAGTAAAACACGCCAACTAAGGACTGTGGTGACCAGAAGAAGGAACAATTCATCTAAACAGGGGAAGCTTCGCCTCAGCTCCTGCTAACTATGGCCGACCAGGAAAGAGACATGGGCTAGATAATCAAACTCTACAATTAAAGCTCTAAATATGGATTTTCACATTAAAAAGTCTTGGCAACTAGTTCAAATTTTAAAAATACACAAAAAAAGCCTAAACAAAATGTGGTTGTGAACCCAATCAAGACTGTGAGCAACTGATTTGCAACTTCCTCTGAAAAATTCTATTGCTTCTTTTTTCCAGTTTGTTTCTCTTATGGCTGTGGACAGCAAAATACTAAAAAAAAAAAAAAAAAAAAAAACGTCTGTACTTTCACATTGTGGGACAGCAAATAAAAGACATTAGAGAAGACTATTTCAGACTGTAGCCAGTCTTAGTTATGTGTACAAATTCAAGAGATAGTGTAGGTGGTAGTAGCTATTAGAAGGAAGAAGGAAGAGGAATGAGTTCCTAGGGCTAGAATCAAGGAAGGAGACAGTGACCTACACAAGATAAACAGCTCTGGACCAAACAGTTGGCATGTGGTTTCTCTTTTATCACAATGGTGATTAAAAAAAAAATAATTTTATTTATTGATTGATTTTTGGTTACACTGGGTCTTTGCTGCTGCATGGTCTTTTATCTAGTTGAGGTGAGTGGGGGTTACTGTCTAGTTACAGTGCGTGGGCTTCTCATTGCAACGGCTTCTCTTGTTGCAGAGCACAGGCTCTAGGGCATGCAGGCTTCGGTAGCTGAGGTCCGTGGCTTGGCAGTTGAGGCTCCTGGGTTCCAGAGCACAGGCTCACTAGTTGTGGTGTAAGGGCATAAGTTACTTTGGGAGGTGAGATCTTCCTGGACTAGGGACTGAACCTGTGTCTCCTGCATTAGTAGGTGGATTCTATACCACTAGCCAACATGGTCTTTTATCTAGTTGAGGTGAGTGGGGGTTACTGTCTAGTTACAGTGCGTGGGCTTCTCATTGCAACGGCTTCTCTTGTTGCAGAGCACAGGCTCTAGGGCATGCAGGCTTCGGTAGCTGAGGTCCGTGGCTTGGCAGTTGAGGCTCCTGGGTTCCAGAGCACAGGCTCACTAGTTGTGGTGTAAGGGCATAAGTTACTTTGGGAGGTGAGATCTTCCTGGACTAGGGACTGAACCTGTGTCCCCTGCATTAGTAGGTGGATTCTATACCACTGAGCCACCAGGAATGTTGATTTTTAAAACAGAAGTAAATACTTTATGACTCTATCCTATTATAATAAAAAGTATGTACTACACTTGAAGGCATGAATTGATAAATAAAAACACACCTGAAGTACAGATGATTACTTTACTAAGCTATTACTATGTCTTTACAGTTTTTACAAGTTAACTATGGAAGAAGAAAGAATAAATTATGCAGCTATGGTTCAGCATTTACAGAATCAATTTATAACAGTCTTTTTGGTTGATGTTAGACCTTTATTATACCAAATATTATAAGGAAATTATTTCTCAGAGTACATCAGGTGAAGACAGATTCACTGATCCATGAGATATTTAACTTTAGATAAGGAAGTAGTAATAAGCACATCCAGAGTAAATTACTCAGAACAAAAGTATGTTCCAAATAAACACTGAATTTGATCTGACATTGAAGCTTATACAACATTTTAAGTGATATAATAAGGATCACCCATTCTCTTTTTAAAAATATAAAAATGCATAGAATACAATGAAGAGACACAGAAATACATAAATCATACTTACAATCCATAAGAAGAATTAACTGCCAGACTGGTTATTTGTTGTGGTGGTTCTCCACTCACCCACACCAACTGTATAACTAATTCTGTCTGATAACCTGGAGACTGTTTAAGTGGAGAACTTTTAACTCTGGAAGAAAGGAAAACGTGTTGCCTTTTAACACATCTTCAATTATCTTATTAGCCTATGTAATTATAAAGTCATCCATCAATAACTATACAAAAATAACTTTATATATGAAAGTATATGATATAAAATGCAAAAATCAGAATCCTGTCCTTTAGAATCATTTAATCTAGTTGGAGATGCAACAAATCATAGCTAAGTTCCACATATAAAATGAGGAGGGAGGGAGAAGTGAAAGGGGAGAAGGAGGAAGTGGGTAGAGAGGAATGAAAGAAGACCAGGGAAGGATGGAGAGAAGAACAAAGAGAAGCTGCACTTAGGTCTTAAGAGGAAAAAAAATCAAGTTGCAGAAAAAAACCCAAGACAGAAGAGTAGACTTAAAACTTGAAAAAGGTAGAGTATAAGTAGATGAAAACTAGCCTAAAATATAAGGCTATAATATAAAAACATAAGGAATTAAAGAAAATGTATAAAATATGTGAGCAATTAATTTTTGTGTGCATAACCACTTTTACTTTTAAAAGACGCTTACTCCTTGGAAGAAAAGTTATGACCAACCTAGATAGTATATTCAAAAGCAGAGACATTACTTTGCTGACTAAGGTCCATCTAGTCAAGGCTATGGTTTTTCCTGTGGTCATGTATGGATGTGAGAGTTGGACTGTGAAGAAGGCTGAGCGCCAAAGAATAGATGCTTTTGAACTGTGGTGTTGGAGAAGACTCTTGAGAGTCCCTTGGACTGCAAAGAGATCCAACCAGTCCATTCTGAAGGAGATCAACCCTGGGATGTCTTTGGAAGGAATGATGCTGAAACTGAAGCTCCAGTACTTTGGCCACCTCATATGAAGAGTTGACTCATTGGAAAAGACCCTGATGCTGGGAGGGATTGCGGGCAGGAGGAGAAGAGGACGACCAAGGATGAGATGGCTGGATGGCATCACGGACTCGATGGACGTGAATCTGAGTGAACTCCAGGAGTTGGTGATGGACAGGGAGGCCTGGCGTGCTGCGATTCATGGGGTCACAAAGAGTCGGACACGATTGCGCGACTGAACTGAACTGAACCACTTTTACCACTAAAAAATCTATTTTGACTTTGAGTTGGTAGTATTTTTGATAGCACAGAAGTCAAGTGAAGTGAAATTCACTCAGTTGTGTCTGACTCTTTGCGACCCCATGGACTATACAGTCCATGGAATTCTCCAGGCCAGAATACTGGAGTGGGTAGACTTTCTCTTCTCCAGGAAATCCTCCCAATCCAGGGATCGAACCCGGGTCTCCCGCATTGCAGGCAAATTCTTTACCAGCTGAGCCACAAGGGGAAGCCCAAGAATACTGGGTGGGTACCCTTTCCCTTCTCCAGCGGATCTTCCTGACCCAGGAATCAAACTGGGGTCTCCTGCATTGCAGGAGGATTCTTTATCAACTGAGCTATCACGGAAGCCCCTTGATAGCATAGACTCTTTCCCCCAAAACTGCTGAGGCTGCTAAGTAACTTCAGTCGTGTCCGACTCTGTGTGACTCCATTGATGCCAGCCCACCAGGCTCCCCCATCCCTGGGATTCTCCAGGCAAGAACATTGGAGGGGGTTGCCATTTCCTTCTCCAATGCATGAAAGTGAAAAGTGAAAGGGAAGTCACTCGGTCGTTTATGACTCTTTGCGACCCCATGGACTGTAGCCTACCAGGCTCCTCCTTCCATGGGATTGGTCAGGCAAGAGTACTGGAGTGCGTTGCCATTGCCTTCTCCACCAAAACTGCTGGATAGTGTCAAAAATTGCTTTTGCAAAAAAATATACTAACAAGATAAAGAAGTAGGAAAGCCACAGACAAAGATTAACAAGTGTATATGTTTGGTCACAGTAGAAGGTATATGTAGTAATAGTAAGGATTAAAAAAAAAAAAAAGTCACTATAGTGAGATAGGCCAGGGCCAGACTTTGGAGGGTCTGTGAGGTCTGGCTGCAAAGGTCTGATGTTGGCAGAAAGAACTCAGGGCTCTGAAGTGCTAGAGTGTGAGTCTTAGTTCTGCCACTTAACATCTTCCTGTTTGAAAGTGGGAATATTTTACTTAATCACAGTATAAGGATACTGTGAATGCCTATGAGAGAATTTTTTCAATGGCCAATTTATGCAAAAGGCATACAATTTCATTATTAAAGAATTAAAAGACAGTGAAGGGTTTAGGAGAAATATCTTGGGAAGATTAATTGTAGAACTTCACAAGATGAAGTAGGATAAGAAGACTCATGAGGAACTTCTGTGATTCGTGTGATGCAAAATAATAAGACAGATTTGAAACTCATGAACTAAGTCTCAAAAAGGTTCATAAACTCCATTAAGGTAGATACCTTGCAGTTACTTTAATACTCCAGCAGATGAGGTATTCAATATTTATTGAATGAATAAATGAGCTGTAGACTGATTAGAGGTGGAGGAGGGGAGAAAAAGAAGACTGATTCTAAGTTTTGAAAAAGAAAAAGATGTCAGGATGAAGAGCCAATCTTAGAAAATGTGGTAACTTTGAGAGGATGATAGGGGTCTTCAAGTGAACTATTCAGCAAAACAGTTATACTCACTTAATATTGAGTGAGTTCACACAAAACTTATATTGGTTAAACTTGTTATAAGCATGTTAGAGGGAGGTAAGGAGGGGTTTGTCTATAAATGTGAGACTTCTAAGGAATAAAGTTACTAAGCTAATACCTTTATTACTTGTAAACTTCAAGTGAATTTGGAAGATAAAATTTTTATAAAATATGAGCTATCTGTGTGACTACTTTTACTATTAAAAAAATCTACTTTTACTTTAAGGTGTGGACATTTTGATTGCACAGACTCTCCAGTTAACTGTTCTTATAAAACATACACAAAGCCCGGGTATTCTAATGATTCTTGAGGTTTCTGCCTTGGAGTAAATGTATAAAGAAGGACAGCCGGAAGTCTATTCTATGTTTAACCCCCTGACACTAAACTCAGAGTACCTTTGGATCATTTAGTTGGTACTTCCATGAAGAATACCACAACACCAGACCTTTTGCTGTCATATTTGCGACTCAGTCCAGGTAAGAAAAGGGTCACGATGTTGTCCAAGTTTCGGAGTAAATGTGAATCACCAAGACTACTCTTAAAGTGAACTAAGTTGCAGTCACAACTGCCTGTGCAAAGTCTGCACGTTAATATACTCAGAACTACACACTGGCTGAAGCAGAAGTTCTAATTTTCCTCCGGGAAACACCCACTGATCGGCTACAGCCATCCACCTCAAAAGACAAAAATAAACACTGAGTAGCATTTCATCTCCACCAGACAAGCATAGCCTGCAGAGTCTGAGTGTGCTATCTTCTCCCTGTATGAACTGAATAAGCTTCAAGGAAGTATCCACCTCCCTCTGGCATATTTATGTGCACCTCAGATTCTCAGGGCTGCCCTCGTGGTTCAGTTGGTAAAAAGTCTGCCTGCAATGCTGGAGACCTGGGTTCAATCCCTGGGTTGGGAAGATACCCTGGAGAAGGGAATGGCTACCCACTCCAGAGTTCTGACCTGGAGATATCCATGGACTTATATAGTCCATGGGGTTGAAAAGAGTTGGACACGACTGAGTGACTTTCACACTTACATACTCACACTCAGATTTTCAAGAGCAGGAACAGGCATTCAGGGATAATTTCAGATAGGCATTATTTGGGCACATTTTAGATGTAAGTGATGAAGACACACAGAAGTCATGGAATTCTTATGTTACTTAGTATGAAACAAAAACATTCTTTGGCAAAAATAACTTTAAATAGTCAAACATGCTGAAAAAGCCTCAAGTGGTAAAAATTAGAAATCAAATCAAGAAATGATGACATATGTTAGATTTTAAAAATACAAAATGAAGACTGAGTGGGCATTATGTTTAATGTTTATAATGGTTATATGCAAGTTATCATTTTAATGTTTTTAATATATTAATTTATTTACTTTTTAAAGACAAAGGGTAGAACTTATTTTTATGAAAAGCGCTGTAATTTGTACAAATGTATTTTAAATTTAAAAATAATGTTTAGAGGCCTGGCAGTTTCAAAACAATTTGCCTGATTTGACTAATACCCTGAAACAAGCATGATTAAAATACTTGAAAACATCAAACAGTTACTTTTAAAAAGTTTCTTCAAAAGACAATTATGTACAGGGAGGGATGGAGTGGGAGGCTGGGGTTAGAGGATGTAAGCTATTATATACAGAATGAATAAACAACAAGGTCCTACTGTATAGCACAGGGAATGATGTTCAATATCCTCTGATAAAGAATATTGGAAAAGAATATTTAAAAAAGAATATATATATATATATATAGGTGTAACTGAATCATTTTGCTGTACAGCAGAAATATAACATTGTAAATCAACTATACTTCAATGGGAAAAGAAAAAAAAAACCGAACTAAGTACAAAAATAATTTGTACAAAAACCAAACAAAATCTAAGTATTAGTTATTTTCACATCAATTTAGCTACATGTTGACTTTTAAAATTGGTTTTTGAGCTTGTGGACTAAAATGATGTGCAGTTAACATTAACTGCATTTACCTGAAAACTATTAAAATGGTAAATAAATATATATATATAAAGTTCAGATTGCCTGTGATTTAGAAGTCACTAGTGACTATGTGGATTTTAGACTAAAGTCTTGAACATGTTACCAAAACAAACCTCAAAGACAAACTACTTTATATGCTTATAAAAATTAAAACAAAAAAACAGAAATATACATGAAAATCAGAAGAAGTGACATTAATGTAAATTTTACAAATTTAAGTTTAAAGTACTACAGAGTAAGTAACAAAAGGCAAAGATGTAGAATTCTTTTATTGCCAAGTCTCATTCTATCTAAACATATGCCAGATGGTAGCAGAAAGGAAGTATCCACATGGGATAGAAAGGAAAGGGGAGGGGGTAGGGAGGGCGGGGAGAGAGTGAGGGGAAGGGGGAGAGAAAGAGGGAAGAAACCTAAGACCTTTCTAAGAAAGCAGCTGCTTAACCTCAGTGCTTGTACTCTAAGGTCAGGTCAGTTTCCATCCTCGCACTGCCGGCGTCCTGAGCTGGCTGAATCTGTCGTGCGGTGCTGTCCTGTGCACCGCAGGACGTTTTGCATCAGCCCTGGTCTCTATGTCCGGGCTTGCCTGGTAGCTCAGCTGGTCAAGAATCCCCCTGCAATGCAGGAGATCCTGGTTCGATTCTTGGGTTGGGAAGATCCCTTGGAGAAGGGAAAGGCTCCCCACTCCAGTATTCTGGCCTGGAGAAGTCCATGGACTGTACAGGCCATGGGGGTTGCAAAGAGTTGGACATGACTGAGCGACTTTCACTTTTCACACTAGATGTCAGTAGCACTCCTTCCTGTTGTGACAAATATTGTCTCCAGACATTGCCAAGCATTCTGAGGAGAAAATCATCCCTGTTTGAGAACCAGTGACATAGAACACAATCTCAAATTTACGTAAGCATATAAATAAAATTAAAAAAGCTGTACTTTTCTATAGTTCTATATCATGAGTGTCTGTGATATAAAAAAATCTGCTTTATCTCTGGTTGAATGCATTTTTGATTATGCAGACATTCTCCTCAGCAACTATTAAACCATTCAATAATGGTTCTAGTAGACCTAAAGTCAAACAGTATAAAGTCTGGTTCTTTTAACAAATGAAACTGTCTTTCTGACTACCCTCCCTATCTTGAATCTACTAGTCTGCCTTTCGCCCTCAACTTTTGTATTCAGTCTCTGACATTTTTTACATACTTTCAGTCATGACCCTAATTGACTTCTCTTTACACCCTAGTTGAGTTCTCTGTAAATATAATACTTTTAATCATAGTCTTCATGAAATCATTCAGTGATTTTAACTCTCTGTTCTCTTTCTATGTCATTTTTAAGGCTCATATGCTTTAAAAGTGACCAACCTAAACAGCATATTAAAAAGCAGAGACATTACTTTGTCAACAAAGATCCGTCTAGTCAAAGCTATGGTTTTTCCAGTAGTCATGTATGGGTGGGAGAGTTGGACTATAAGGAAAGCTGAGTGCCGAAGAATTGATGTTTTTGAACTGTGGTGTTGGAGAAGACTCTTGAGAGTCCCTTGGACTGCAAGGAGATCCAACCAGTCAATTCTAAAGGAAATCCAATACTTTGCCATTTGATGTGAAGAACTGACTCATTGGAAAAGACCCTGATGCTGGGAAAGATTGAAGGCAGGAGAAGGGGATGACAGAGGATGAGATAGTTGGATGTTATCACCAACTCAATGGACACGACTTTGAGTAAGCTCCAGGAGTTGGTGATGGACAGGAAAGCCTGGCATGCTACAGTCCATGCGGTCGCAGAGTTGGACATGACTGAGTGATTGATCTGAACTGATGCTTTAAAAATTTTAACCACTCAACAATATAAAAGTAAAAATAAATTTTGTCCATTTACTTCTATAGAAAAGCAAAATGCATTAAATTTGAATTTCTACAATAAATACATTTACATAACAATGCTGTGATATTAAAGAAGATTCAGAAAAAGAAAACAATTACCAAACAACTATATCTCTAAAGACTGAAAAAAACAGAATTTTCAGAGTGCCAGAAAGCAGTCAACGTGTACATCTGATCCACACATAAACCCAGACTAAAAAATGATGATGGATTGAGAAGAATGAGCTAGATACAGAGGAAAAATCCACGCTGGTCTATCAGCAGGTTTAGAGATCAAATCGTATTACTTTAAGGATAAAATCATGGAATGCAATCATATTCCTCTTGGTGCCACTAAAAAGTGAATTGGATTAACCACAGTGAAATGCAGAAAGAGAAGCGGTTGTGTCATTTTACTCTGTCACAGGAAAACATTACTTAACTTTACTAATGCTTATAATGTATCTAAATTAAAAAGTAAGTTCCAAACCATCTGTATTTCTCTTTAACTTACTTCAAACAAGGGACATTGTCCCGAAGCCCATCAGATGAACTGCTACTGGTAGAAGGATGAGACTGAGGAGGGATGGGCTGTGGATTGGCACTCCCAACCGGTGTTGGCAACGGTGGTGCCTGTTCACCTTCTGGGGTTTCCACATCACTTATCTCATACAACAGTCGAACTTCAAGCATCTGTTGTAAAATAAGACAGTTTACCCTCTCCTAACAATTACTGTTCATTTTGTTAGTTTATACATACACACATGTACACTACAGTGGAAAGAACATTTTTAAAGGAGAAATTTAGTGAGGTTACTAAAGGTAAAGATTTCACAAAGGAAAAAAATGTTTCTGACTCAGCTTTTTAAAAATGATTGTGTGTTGTGTGCAAGTACATTCACACATATACATTATGATTTCAGAATTTATGGCACTCGTGTTAATACTAAATTAGATTAGGCTCATATTAGCTTTCCTTAAATGAAACAGAATGCATTTAAAGACTTAAATAAATGTTCAGTAAAAAGATATAATAAAAGTATGCCTTTTCTTCAGAAAAGGTAAATGCACTGTAAATACTGAGGTGTTTTAAAAATGACTACAGATAGTCTCCTAAGTGATTTGAAAACTTAAATGTCAGACATTTGACACTGAAAATAATTAAGAGACTACTACCGGAATGACTTCTGTAGTCACTTCTTGTTTGCTGAATCTATAAATAATGACATGAGCTGAAACTCCAGCTATGCACAGCATTCTACTTTCGGGACACCAGGAGATGATCTGAATGGCATATGGATCTTCATCTACAATGTCTGTGTTTGGCTTCTCATCTTTATTTCTTGACTTTTCAAATACTTTAGATGTCTTTAGTTTATATAATACTTGTAGAGTTACTGAAAAAAAAAAAAGAGGATAAAATATCTTAGTACAAAAAGAATAAAAGGGAATATTTAATCAGTCATACCACATCAGAAAGACAGCCTGTTTTTTGAATATTTTTATTCCTATGTCTATATTTCTCTCATTTTTTTACATAATGTATTCATTATACTTCATTGATCAAAGAAGGTACACTCATTGTATTCATTCAAAAAAAAATCACCATCACAATGGATTTAGATTATCTAAAAAAAATTAGTAACAAACAGACTTTATAAAAAATAAAAGCATAAATATAAATAATAAAGCACATATTTTGCTTTACAGAATTATTTTCTCTCTGAAAGGTACCACTATTATCTAACACACTTCATGATGAAACATACCCTGAGTTAACTAGATTCTAATTTTGTAATTAGTAGTGTTTGTACATTACTCATTCAAAGCATTCTTTCCTTTTTGCTAATGTAACCACTGTATATAATTCACACAGACAGCATAAACTTTCATGATATAAGTTTAGAATCAGACACTAAAATTATTGAACAGATTTTGATTTGAAACATAGTCTCACTTCTCTTATCTCTGAGTTAGGAAGAGAAAGTTTGAAAAAATACTGAAGAAAGGATTTGAGTATTTCTGCTGAGACTTATTCTTGATTTACTAATTAACTCCTTCAAATATCTTCATCTATTATAAATTCTATTCGAATACTTGATAAATCAAGCATTAACTTTTCAGCCTCTAAATTTCAAATTAAATGTTAGCTATGCAATTATTACAAAACAGATTACATAAAAGCAATAATTGCATAGCATGTAACAAATAATATTCAGAATACTTACTCGCAGAAGCATCCCAGAACTTAATCGACCCATCAGCATGCCTGTGAAAAGCAAATGAATTAAGAATGTGTTGAAGAAAAAATTTACACTATTTTTCTGTTTGAAGTTAAATATATTATTACTTAAACACAGTTACCAAAATGAGGAAAAAGGTAAAATTTAGGATAAATTTATAGGTTCTATACAATAACTTATTACTTATGATGTTACTGTATAAAGAAAAGCACTACCTGCCCAACTAATTAATATTTATGTAGTCCTAATCATATTTAGTTATTAATGATTTTTTTTAAGGAGAAAACAGGCTTTTACTTACCCTGTAATAATTATTTCTGCGTAGCTTTGAGCACCCAAGCCCCAATTACCTCCATTAATGGGCCATTCCTATAAGAAAAGATTATTGTATAAAGCAATTTTCAAGCATAGCATGTGTCTTCATAATATATTTATGACAACAGTAAACAACACATTCCATTTCCAAAAATGCTTAATTTCTCTAGAAAAGGTATCATTATCAACCACGTCAAGGTGAGAAGTATAAAATACTGAAATGCAAAGTAACAAGTAAAATTAACATTCAATACCTTTTTGCTGTAGCCTTGACGTTTCTGTCTAGCTCCAACAGAATAAAGTGCAGGAATAAGGTCCACAGGACAATCAGCAAAATATTCGCAACATGTAACAGGGGATTCATGTATACTCAAAGGGTAGGGATTTTCAAATATAGGATATCTTTAAGAAGAGGAAAAGAAAAAAATATTTGTTAATGAATGATTACCTATGATTAATGAAACAATGAAAAACATATTTAAACTTATTTAATAATAGGTTATTCTAGGGCTATCATTTGAGATAATGTTTTTAAATTCCTTTGTTCGACATGGTCTTATTATTTTCAAGAAGAAAAAAAAATCATTATTGCAGCTAGCACGCACTAAGTTGACGTGAATTTTGGAATGCCTTAAAGTAAGGTAAATAATACCATTCACTTACACTTTAGGGTTTTCCTGTCTCAGTACCATTTCCATTTTGGATCAGACAGCTTATTATGGGGGCTGTCCTGTGCACTGCGGATGTTTAGCAGCACCCCTGTCCTCTACCACTAGATGGCAGGAGCACCCCTCCCCTCAACCATAGATGTCTACACAGACATTGGCAAATGTCTGTAGGGGCAAAATTGCCCCCAGCCCAGAAATACTGTATGGGTACTCACCTAAAACCATATTTAATGATTATCTCTCAGGAAATACAACTAATATAACACAATGTTCTTCCATTCAAAAAATTTATAAGTAAACATGCTATCATCTAATCTAGAACAAGCAGAATATTGGAAATAACCACAAAAAGTTGCACAGGATCTATGGTGAGAATTTACAAGTCAGTTATGATATATCTGGTTAAGAGAGAATAGGAAAACCTTGAGGAGGAAAAGAAGGCCGCTTTGAAATAGGAAAAACTTGAAGAGGAAAATAAGGCTGCCTTTGAAAGTTACGTGGATTTTTGATGTCAGTGACACAAGTGGAACGTTTCAGCTGCTGGGAGCTACGTAAGAAAAGACAGGGGAGGGCGATGCTTGTTTAACACACTGTTCAGTTTTCCTAGAGAACAGGTGCCAGGTTGGAAATGTACGCTCCATAGAGTAGCAGGCTGAGAAACTGTTTTTACATAAAAAACAGAGATCCAAAGGGATTTAAAGAAAAGAGTAACAAGACTGGTGAAGTGAAGTGAAAGTTGCTCAGTCATGTATGTCTGACTCTTTGCGACCCCATAGACTTTACAGTCCATGGAATTCTCCAGGCCAGAATACTGGAGTGGGTAGACTTTCCTTTCTCCAGGAGATAATCCCAACCCAGGGACCGAACCTGGGGGGATTCTTTACCAGCTAAGGCACAGGCGAAGCCCAAGAATATTAGAGTGGGTAGCCTACTCCTTTCCCCAGCAGATCTTCCAAACCCAGGAATCGAACTGGGGAACAGGGATAGGCTACCCATTCCAGTGTTCCTGGGCTTCCCCTTGTGGTTCAGCTGGTAAAGAACCACGCTGGGTTCGACCCCTGGGTTGGAAGATCCCCTGGAGAAGGGTTAAGCTACCCACTCCTCAGTATTCCGGCCTGGAGAATTCCATGGACCATATAGTCCAAGTCCATGGAGTCGCAAAGAATTGGATACGACTGAGCGACTGAACTGAACTGAACTGAGCGACTTTCATTTTCACTTTCAGGGTATTCAAGTATTAGGTTGAATCATAAAAAATTTCAGAAATTCAACAAATTTTGACTTAAACTTGGATTTCTATATGAGTACCATAACGGAGAAATTTGGCAGGTAATGAGAAACGTATATCTATGGTTCTAAAAGGGGGTCCAGGTTATGAATATGAATGCAGCATTTTCAAAGAAATGAAATAGTCAATCCTAAAGAGACTCTTTCTTCACCACATACTAAAGTACCTGTTCACCAAATTTTATTTCTTACCCATTTTGTGCAAGGTCTATTAGTACTAAATCCTTTTCTAGTAGAACCACCACAGCGTATGGTTCTTGAAAATCTGGAACAGGAAAACAAGGCATGAACAATAGTTACAAATATGCAAGAGGGCTGCAGATTAGATAACAAAATATGTTGGTGTGGTTTTTATTTTATTTTGTTCCATTCACTCAAGTATTTAACATTCTGATATTGTACTTCATATAATGTAAGGGCAGTATGTATTAAATGAGATAAATCTATATAATACCCCATAAATAATTATTTGTTTTGTAAAGATGAGTTAGACAAGTTCAGTACCTTCCATGGTATTGCAAAGTCCAAGACAGTACATGAATAACATATTTCAAATTTAAATCTGAATACCCTTAAGAACAACTCTCATAACTGGATCTCATAGAAATCACTAGATTACCACTATAATATTATAACTCTTTCTTGGGTATTTTCTATGTGCATATCAACTATAAAATGTATTACATATTTACATCTCAATTAGCTTTAAATAAAAGTAAAAAAGATCCAGCTAAATTTTCCCTGAAAATAATAACATGTCAATGATAGTGATTAATTTCATGTGTTAGCTTCTCTCTACTATGGTGCCCATTTGTTTGGTCAAACACCAGTGCAGATGTTGCTATGGCATTTTTTAGATGTGATTAACATTTAAGTTAGTAGACTCTGAGTAGAGTAGAAAATTGTAGATAATTAGGGTGGGTCTCATTCAATCAGTTGAAGGCCTGAAGAACAAAGACAGGAGGTGTTCTGAAAAAAGCAATTTGCCTCAAGATGGCCACTTGGAAATCTGCCTGGGCTTCCTGCCTTAAAAATTCAGATTCAAGACTGCAAATCAAACTCTTTCTTGAATTTTCAAATCGGTAGTACATTTTGACGACTCCTTTAAAATAAATTCATATTTCTGCTCTCGTTCACCTTCTAAAATCTCCTATTGGTTCTGTTATTCTGGAAAACTGTAACTGACACACTAGATTTTTAGAGGATTTTTAAGTTGCTGTTAATGTGGACAGTTTTGTCTATCCTTCAGAGGTACTTACTACCAAAATTTAGAATGAAACAGACACAGTTTATTAAATAAAATTTCTCAAATAAAATTTATAAAGTTATGAAGGCAGCATTCCTTCCCCAGAAGAATGAGCACAATGGGATAAGTTAACTGCTTGGAAAACCAGGAGGTCTTGATCTGAATAAGAGACATATATAGAGACTGAATTTTAAAGATACAACACTTACCATTTGGGTATGGCGTCTCACACAGCGTCAGGAAGTCAACAATTGAGTAGTCCATCTCTAGCACTGCAGTACTTTTCCCATGCATCACTGTTAAGCAAGGTCTTCTTCCTACAGTATCATATGACAAACCTCCTGATAAAATAATAAAAGGTTCCCTGAAAATAAAACACACAGGTTATAAACAGCACAGTGGAGTCTATCTTCTTGCTGTATCATAAATTTTTTTAGTGAAATAATAAGGTCTTAAATTTTAACATTTTTAGGCACCATCTAATTGATTACTCATATGTAGATTTTTAAATTGCAATAGGTAAAAACCAGGTGAATTCTTAAAAATTAATCCGCAGTGCATATGAACACTGACCACATTCTACTCTCATATCTCCTTTTGGTTCCTTTTTTTTTTTTCCCTTTATCTTCTTTATACAATTTTCAAAAAATTCTCTCTGGGTTTCTCCTGTTAAGTCTCTTAAATGTACTGTCATTATTTTCAATCCTAATAACCAGACCCTCTCAACAGATATTCTAAGAGGAAATGTGAATATCCTAAGGCACTCACTGTATGCAATGAATTAACTTCTCAAAGATGCATCAAGACTATACTAGCTATAAATCACCCCTAAGAAAACTGAAAAAAATGGTCACTCAAATCATTTTCTGTAGCGCTTAATTCTCTCCTGGAAGCTTGGCTGGTATCCTCAGAAATACAACTTCCATGCACATCTATCAACTGCCCTTTTGACACTTCTAATAAGCCCTATAACTTTGTCTCCTTATTTGTCATTAGTAAATGTAATGATTTACTTTTAAAAGCTACATATTTAAATATGAAAAAAGAAAAATACCTAAATATCCTTTCATATGCTTTGATCTATGTGTATTTTTTGACTTCCCTGCAGATGTTTTTCATCCATCTTTTATTGGATTAGCATCTTTTCTAAGTGTTTTCTAAGAGTTCCTTGCATTCTAAGGAAATCAGCTCTTGATCTGCCACGTATATCATCCCATTTGTTGGTGGGAGCTGTTTATGGTGCATCACACAGATGATTTAAAATGTTCCTATATAATCTTCTTAAATCTCTTCATTCATAATTTTTGAGGTAGTTTCCTAGTGCTTCCTCTAGGTCCAATGTATCTATCCCCCTCCTCTCAGACCTAGTACAAGTAGTATGTGATAATATGCAATGTTAAACATAGTAGTTCTGGAACACTGCCTCTGTTTAAATCTCAGCTCTGGCTCTACTTTCCCCATGACACTGCATAAGGTGCTTAATCTCTCCTTGTCAAGTTTCTGCATCTATATAACATGGAGCTAGAGTGGTATGTATTTCAGTTCAGTCACTCAGTCATGTCCGACTCTTTGCAATTCCATGGACTGAAGCACACCAGGCCTCCTTGTCCATCACCAACTCCCAAAGCTTGCTCAAACTCATATCCATCGAGTTGGTGATGCCATCCAACCATCTCATCCCCTGTCATCCACTTCTCCTCCTGCCTTTAATCTTTCCCAGCATCAGGGTCTTTTCCAATGAGTCAGTTCTTTGCATCAGGTGGCCAACGTATTGGAGCTTCAGCATCAGTCCTTCCAATGAATATTAAGGACTGATTTCCTTTAGGATTGACTGGTTGGATCTCCTTGCAGCCCAAGGACTCTCAAAAGTTGTCTCCAGCACCACAGTTCAAAAGCATCAATTCTTCGGCACTCAGTTTTCTTTATGGTCTAATTCTCACATCCATATATGACGACTGGAAAAAACAGCCTTGACTAGATTGACCTTTGTTGGCAAAGTAATGTCTCTGCTTTTTAATATGCTGTCTATGTTGGTCATAGCTTTTCTTCAAAGGAACAAGTGTATTTATCCTCAGACAATTATTGAATTAATTAATATACACAAAGCACTGGGTTCAGTGCCTGGTGTAAAGAATTACCTATTATTATTATCATTATCTTCAAATCATCATTCATGGAACTAATTATTTTGCTTATTGTTTTCCTCATGAAAACATGACCTCCATGAGGGCAAGGGTATTTATCTGTTATTTTCACTGCTATATGCAAAACTGTGTTGTTGGTAAATAAGTATATTAACAAAAATGTATGTTATGTTAACTACTGTCTAGCTTACTAACATTTAGATTTTTCAGTACTAAACTGTTTTGGGTAACAGACCTATACCCATACTTTCACTATTCTCAATTCTTGACTTACTGTGATTATTACTATAGTCAGGAAAGTATATTTAATTTTCTTCTACTTTTCATTACAGTGAATAAACAATATAACTAACTTGAAACACAACATACAACTGAATATAAAATACTAAAAAGGGTGAAGACTCTAACAACTTACACTTTTATAGAATGAGAAGCATGGGACACGTATTTAATGTGTAATATTTCAAAAAAAGTCTGACAAGTTTGTTTTTATATATATATGAAACTTGCATTATTAATACAAGAAGTATGAACAGGAAGATGCTAAGGTACATTACAGAATAAAATTCCCATGGAGATACCAAGTAGGTACTGACAGGTAGGTAATCAATTTATTAGACAAACTCAACATGGTTTAAATAACATCATGGCATTTTGTCAACTTTGTCCTCAAAATGCAACTATATGTTTGCTCAGTGGCCTTGTAAATGCCTATACTTCTTTTGTAAATTTAGGAGAAAAAACAACAACAACAAATTATGTGTAAAAATACATGAATAAGAAATAGTTTGAAAAGAGTATCAAGGTAATATTACTTTTCATAATAATAAAAGTTTCCATAATTCAGAAATAAATGCATGTGTATGCATATTTTTTATCTTATGGGATGTTTTAAAAAATCACCTCAGTTTGCCAGGCAGGAATCACTTGATTTACAAATTTAATGTCCCAAATCTTGAGGCATAAATATTAAGGAAATAAATATTTTACCAGAAGAAACCAGTCTTAAATACAATGGCAAAATTGAGTTAAATATTTTAACATTTGACATATAAGACTATAAAAATTCAAAAGTTTTGTTGACACTTGGAATTATGTTCAAAGTTCTAGGAATCTAGATTATTTCTAGATAACATGTGAATTGTGAATGTGGATAATCTTTTTTTAAATAAATTATCCTTTTTGATGTCATAATAAGGTCTAGAAGTAATATAAGTTTTATCCAAGAGTCTGCCTATAGGTTAGGAAAGTATTAATTTGAACTTTTTACAATTTTGATTGTTATTTTGAAGAGCCTAGACACTTTGGAAAGTATACATGTTTCCTGACTCTGATTAAGCTCCCGAGGCTGGCTTTGACAATAGATTTGGCTGAAGTTGTGTTTCCTGGTTAAGCATTCTTCATTTTGTCTACTCAAGAAGTCATCTGTATAACCAATTTGCTTAATTCAGTCCCATAACACTACCCATTCATTTGAGCACCTGTACTCCTGATCAGCCCTGGGATTTCTTTGGAAGGAATGATGCTAAAACTGAAGCTCCAGTACTTTGACCACCTCATGCAAAGAGTTGACTCATTGGAAAAGACTGATGCCAGGAGGGATTGGGGGCAGGAGGAGAAGGGGACGACAGAGGATGAGATGGTTGGATGGCATCACTGACTTGATGGACATGAATCTGAGTGAACTCCAGGAGTTGGTGATGGACAGGGAGGTCTGGTGTGCTGCGATTCATGGGGTCACAAAGAGTCGGACACAATTGAGTGACTGAATTGAACTGAACTGAACTCCTGAGAATAAAATGGTGCTTTCATGCTTGTTCTAGACAGACAGTTAACACACTGTGACAAGTATGAAGACAATAAAACAAGGTAGAGTGCTGAATGTGAAGGAGGGACTAGAGGGGCTACTGTAAAATAGAGCAGTCAGGAAAGGCCCCTAAAGTAATGACAGGTTAACTGGAATCAGAATGAAGAGGAGCCAGCCAATCAAAGATCTCGGAGTTGGAAGAGAAGGATATCCAGTTTAGACTGCAGGAATAACCACCACAAAGTCCTCAAGTCTAAAATGAACTTGGGCTACCTGAGGAACTAAAAGGCCACCATAGTTGCAACACACAGAGTAAAGCAATATGTGGCAGATGACATGACCCCAAATGTTGCAAACACATCCTATTTACACCATAATGATCTCAAGAACCTGACTGTTCTCTATTTCATCTTCTTAATCAACATGAGGTTCTGGCCCTGATAACCTCCAACTTATAGTCTTACAATAGCGTTTTTGTTCACTGTCTGAGATATACTTGTCCCTCATTTTGTGTTGGGCTATATCTATTTCTCCTTTAAAACTTAGTCTAATCCATATTTTTCCTGACCCATCCTTCCTGAGCTGGATGCCCTTCCCGTGTTCCTAAGAACCCTCCATATACCTCTTCTCAGCATTTCCACACGGAATTTTCATTATCTACTTTCCATTTATATTGTGAGCTCCTTCAGGACACAGAATTGTATTTAATCTCTGTACTCATAGGCCCTAGGCAAGGTGTCGCCAAATGTTTTTGTTACATACATTGTAAACATCACTAAACCTGCTGCTCAGCTGGTCAGTGGTGCTAGACTTACTGACTCCTGTAGGAGAAGCCCCACATCTCAGTCAGATTGGAGAAGGAAATGGCAGCCTACTCCAGTAATCTTGCCTGGGAAATTCCATGGACAGAGGAGCCTGGTGGGTTATAGTCCATGGGGTCTTAAAAAGAGTCAGACACAATTTAGCAACTAAACAACAACAACATTGAGAAACACTGTCTAAAGAAGCTTGAAATACAACTGTCGTGCTATTCTGATACTCTTGCATAATTGTATTATTCACAACTCCTATATATTTTTAAGATTGGAATTTAAGTTCTAAATACGTAATCTCATATGCCATTGATTTATACTACTAATCTTATCAAATTCCCCAAGTTTTCCCAAATGAAGATATGCCATTCTATTTCAGAGGTGTGTGCTGTGTTGTGCTTAGTCGCTCAGTCGTGTCTGATCCTTGTGACCCCAGGGGCCCGCCAGGATCCTCAGTCCATGGGATTTTCCAGACAAGAATACTGGAGTGGTGTAACATTTTACATTTGGTGAGCAGAATTGTACCTTAGCTCTTGAAAGCTACCAGGTAACAAATACCTTATCCTTACCATTCTAATCTCACAGCTTAACAAGAAGTCCAAACACACACTTATTACTGACTGAATTAATAATTATTAATTTTTATAAGGCCCTATATCATATTTCTCAGATTCTTAGTTCACCTTTCAAATGTAAATTTGTATTATCTAATTTGAATAGTCTAAGGGAAATTGTGCAATTATGACCTTTTATTTGGTGTCAAATTAGAGTCACCTGCACACATGGTTACAGTGGAAAACAAATTGTGAAGCACAGTCAATAAGTAATACTGAATTCCTTCTGCAAAGCTTTCGAGCCAAGAAATCAAAATGGAATAAGCAAAAACAAAGGTTTCAAACATGTGAATGTTTAATGTAAGGGCCAGGAAAGAAAATAAAATTGAAAATACAGGCAAATGGGACTTCCTTGGCAGTCCAGGGGCTTCCAATGAAGAAGACGTGGGTTTGATCCCTGGTGGGGGAACTAAGATTCTGGCATGTGGTTGGCATGGGCAAAAATAATACAAAATAAAAATAAAAGAAGAAAACATTGGGAGATGAATTTCTAATCATATAATGTTACAGTCTCAAACAATGCTGCTCAAACTATCCGTGGTCAAGAACTATTTAAAAATTTTAAAATTCACTGGAAATCTATGCTTTTTGTAAGAAAAACTAGTGTGTAGTAGATGTTGTGGCAATGTCAAATGAAAGTTTTAATAATCTACTCTTGATTTCTATACTAATTTTGTCTCAGATCAGTTAGCAGAGTGGACTCATTCATACATCACACTTTGAGCAGTGGAGCACTGAAAGCTGAGCCTCCTACACTACTAGTGTCATTAAGGATCTCGCTATAAGACCCCACACCCCTTACACTCTGCAGTCTTCAATCAGAAACCACAGAACTCTTTAGCTGGACCTTTATGGACAGAGAGGCTGATCACAAGAACAATTCTTTGATAAAAAGAGAACTATTACTTAGTTATAAGAAGTTTTCATCAGGGTATCCAGAGAAATACCTGGGTACCATAAGAATAAATCACTATGGTAATGAGATAATTTGCTAGTATGATGAAGATGATGTTCAATTATATTTCCAGTTCACATTGTACATCTGCCAATTTTAAGAGGACCCTTTGGAGCCAAGAGAGCCACTTCCAGACCATGTTTCACTAGCGACTAACCCTAAGAATCTTTTGCTAATACAGATAAAAGTTATGAGTTTGAAGTAAAAATAAAAGAAGGTAACATTTAAGCAAGTTTCTGTTCATTTCATGAACAGAATTTAACATGACTAATTTAACAATGATAATACAGTTTTGGTAGAGTTTTGGGTCTGTTATACTACAGTATTGCATGAAATACAAGATTTTAATTTTGTGTCAAATATTTTATTATAATTTTTATGTTGTTAAGAGTAATTGGATTTAATACACATCCTTTAAGGTAATAAAAATATGGAATCTCAAAATATTTCCTTTTGGTTAAGTCCTCTAAATGCCTATGTGACATGCAACAGTGATTCTTACTATGGTCTGTGATGCTAGGGGTTCCCAAGACTCTTTCCAAAAAATCACTAGGGGTAAAATTATTTTCACTGTAATATTAAGACATCACTTGCCTTTTTTACTATGTTGATATTTGTATTGATGGCAAAAAAGTAACAGTAATTGAATAAAACTCGGGTACCTCAGACTGAACTGAATCAGCATGAATTAAAACAGTGGCCCCAAACTCTCGTAGTTATAGTCTTTACTGCCACAAGTCAAGGAGGACTTTTTTTCCCTCACTTTAAAGTGTCCTTGATGAAGCAGTAAAATGACTACTTTTAAATTTTGCATCCTGACCCTACGGCTTTAGTTTATTAAAAGGGGTTCTATTAGTACCATGGAAAGAAATGTCCAACACTGTGCTGAGAAAATGGGAGCAGATCTGAGTAGTATCTGAGTAGCAGTATGTTGCAGTAGTATGTTGTTGTTGTTCAGTTGCTAAGTCGTGTCTGACTCTTTGAGATGCCATGGACTGCAACACTTCAGTCTTCCTTGTTCTTCACCATCTCCTGGAATTTGCTCAAACTCATGTCCATTGAGTTGGTGATGCCATGCAACCATCTCATCCTCTGTCTCTCCCTTCTCCTGCCTTCAATCTTTCCCAGCATCAGGGTATTTTCCAATGAGCTGATTCTTCACATCAGATGGCCAGTGTATTAGAGCTTCAGCTTTAGCATCAGTCCTCCAATGAATATTCAGGGTTGATTTCCTTTAGGATTGACTGGTTTGATTTCCTTGCTGTCCAAGGGACTCTCAAGAGTCTTCTCCAACATCACAGTTCAAAAACATCAATTCTTCAGTGCTCAGCCTTTATGGTCCAACTCTCACATCTGTACATGACTACTGGAAAAACCACAGCTTTGACTATAAGAACCTTTGTCGGCAAAGCGATATCTCTTCTTTTTAATCTGCTGTCTAGGTTTGTTATAGTTTTCCTTCCAAGGAATAGTATAAGAGCTGTAGTTTATTATTTTAGACGTTAAAGATGTCCAAAATAAAACAATTCCCCTAATTTTTTTAGAATGTTAAAGTATATTAATACATATTTTTAAAATTCTAAACTTTATTTCTGATATGGTATCAAAAGATAAAAATCCACAAAAATAAAAGTTCTTTTCGGTTCTTCATAATTAAAAGTGTAAAGGATCCTGAGATTAGCTTGTGGTTAGTATACATCTAAAAATTAAGCCCACACAAAATAAAATATGCAATGACAGGTTTTCATTTTAATAAAGGTGGTAACAGTTAATGAGTTATTATAATTACTAAGAGATTATATAATTACATAAATGTATTATAATTATAAAAGGTATTAGTAGTGGGCTTGGGTTTATTAGCAGATTCTATTAGTACAATACAAAGAAATAAGAGTGGCATTCTTCTCTAAATTATCTTCTTTTGACCATTAGTATAGTGATATTTATCAAAGTCCTATGACTTCTGTGATTAGTCACTCAGTCATGTCAGACTCTCTGTGACCCCACAGACTGTAGAATGCCAGGCCCCTCTGTCCATGGGGATTTTCCTGGCAAGAATACTGGTATGGTTTGCCATGCCCTCCTTCAGGGGATCTACACAGCCAAGGAAAATGACTTCTCTTTATACTAGTCAAATTTTAAAGTCTTCCCTAATCATTTAAGAATTTTTAAGAGTTATTTAGCATTGGTCCTCTAATATCTGAAACTCTCATTTAAATAACTGCCCAAAATCACAAATTTAAAGATAAAGGCAGAAAAATCCATGAATTCTAAAGTCCTTGCTTAATTATGAAAGGGAAATAGGATATCAGAACACCATTCCCACATTGGAGGCAAAAACTTCCTTAAGTGCTACTATGAACTGATAATTTCATGAACCATAAAAACTTCAGAAGAATTACAGTAATTCTCTAGTAGCCCATAAAGGCTGATAATGATACTAAAAGCTAGTATGATGAAGTTGCCATGCAATGGCAACATAACTTTTCTCCACCTGTGCTTTTTAGGACACAGCATCAGTTGTAGTGTGAAGTTAAACAGAAAGCAAAACAGTAAGCACCATATGGTAAATCAATGAGATAAAGATACAGAGTTTAGTAGACTACCCTAACCATACAAATTCCACAAAACTTATGCTGTGGATTTTACAGTTTTTACATACAGATTCGTTAGGACACATAAGATTTATAAGGACATAATAGTAATTCATATCAGTATAATACTCTGGTTTTTTCTTGTATCAATATACATAGAAAATTTTGACTATGTAACAATTAGATCTTTTTTTCCCCCAAAAGAAATCTAAACTTTTTAATGTAGTCTTTGCCATATGGAATTAAATTATGATGAATCGTATATGTGGTTCACAGTGTCACAAGTATAATTTCAAAGCTTATTTATAAAACTACATTTAAAAGTTATTTACTGCAAACAGTCTTACACAGATTTTATATGTTGTCTAGGAAAATATAACCTAAATTATGTAAGCTAGTATCAAAATATATTATAAACATCCAAGTAGTGGGCTCCAAAATCACTGTGGAAGGTGACTGCAGTCATGAAATTAAAAGACAGTTGCTCCTTGGAAGAAAAGCTATAAGAAACCTAGACAGAGTATCAGAAAGTAGAGACATGACTTTGTTGACAGAGGTCCATATAGTCAAAGGTCCAGTAGTCATGTATGGATGTGAGAGTTGGTCATGAAGAAAGCTGAGTGTTGAATAATTGATGCTTCTGAATTGTGGTGCTAAGAATACTTGAGAGTCCCTTAGAGTGCAAGGAGATCAAACCAGTCCATCCTAAAGGAAATCAGTCCTGAATATTCATTGGAAGGACTGACACTGAAGCGGAAACTCCAATATTTTGGCCATCTGATGCATAGTGTCAACTCATTTGAAAAGACCCTCATGCTGGGAAAGATTGAAGGCAAAAGGAAAAGAGGACAGCAGAGGATGAGATGGTTAGGTAGCATTACTGACTCAATGGACATGAATCTGAGCCAACTCAGGGAGATAGTGAAGGATGGGGAACCTTGGCATGCTGCTGCAGGACATGGGGTCACAAAGAGTTGGACACGACTTAGCAACTGAGCAAAAACAACAACCAGTGAACTATCACTAAGACACTGAGTCTATGTACAGATCACAGTGAAGTCATTTTAGGGATAGGAAAAACTGTAGATTAGGATGATGAATAAAGATGGGAAATATACTCTTAGATTAGCTTGAATAATACATAAGGCTTTAAGAATGCACTAGAGAAAGAATTTTTTTTGGCTTTCCTGGTGGCTCAGAAGGTAAAGAATCCATCTGCAATGTGGGAGATCTGGGTTCGATCCTTGGGTTGGGAAGATCTCCTAAAGAAGGAAATGGCAACTCCAGAATTCTTGTCTGGAGAATCCCCATGGACAGAGGAGCCTGGCAGGCTACAGCCCATGGGATTGCAAAGAGTAGGACATGACTGAGCGATTACCCACAGAGAACCAACTTACATGAAAAGTAAACATGGCTCTAAAGGAAACTGTGGGAAAGCTCAGAATGAACTTCAGTAGTAGGCAAGGTAAAAAAAACCAACTAGAGGCAGTATAAGAAGGGAATGTCTTAATAGCCAAAAAAATAAGCAACAATTTTGAAAATGACTAGGTTTCAAATAAAACTTTGTATTTTAATAAATAATGCATATACAAAACTATAGACAAGTTTATGAATAATTTCTGGTCCCTGTCAAAACATAAAAGCTTAGCTGGACAAATGCTTACAAAAAATTAAATTAAAAGTTTCTATGAATCATTGCTGCTTTGCCTGCATATAGAAATAAATTTAACTTTAACCTCCAATTATGACAGCATGCTGCCTTTCCATTAACAGTATTCATTTAGGAGTTCACATTATGGTTAGAGAATTAAAGATAATTCTAAAGCATAAATGCTGATTTTAAGGCAGTAAATTAAACAAAGTCATACTGCATTGATAAGACTATGAAATTATTATATTTTATACTTCTTTATAATTTCAAAAAGAAATTTGTCTATTTGTCAAAGTTCCTAAAAATATTTTATCTTCAAATTTTATCACTGGAAATTTACTGTAAAGAAACAGTATAATAGCAAAAATCTTCTGTTGAATTCTCTATAGAATCATGAGAGAAGATGTTCACTACTATATTAGTAATATCATAATTTGATTATCTATAATATGAAAAACTAGGCACTCTTCTTTGGTGGCTCAGAGGTTAAAGCGTCTGCCTCCAGTGCGGGAGACCCGGGTTTGATCCCTGGGTCGGGAAGATCCTCTAGAGAAGGAAATGGCAATCCACTCCAGTATTCTTGCCTGGAGAATCCCATGGACGGAGAACCTTGTAGGTTACAGTCCACGGGGTTGCAAAGAGTCGGACACGACTGAGCGACTTCGCCACCACCATGAAAAACTAACTGTTTGAAAAAAGGGAGGCATGTCTCAGTAAACTACACACCCTTTGAAATTAATTTTAAAAATTGATAAAACTAGGATACTTTAGACAGAGTAAGAGGACAAAAACATACCAAACTGAATATCCTCAAAGGATAAAGTTAAGTGAAAATGGATATGCATTTGAAAAAAGACTTAGGGAAAATGAACACATGAAAAAAATTGTTTTAGAATAGTGGATTTACAGGTCCTATATTTCTCTTGTTAGGATTTTATTTAATGTCACAAATTAAAAAAAAATCTAGATACTTTCAAAAACATTTCAGAGAATAAGATAGTAACAGTGGTTAAAATGAAGTTAAGTTTTTGTGACTAAACTTTTTAAAATGCATTTTTTCCTATGAAATATCTGAAGAGCTTGCCAATTTTTAATGTCATGTCCATATCTCTTATTATACTTTGTATTAAAGTCCTGCTAAAATGTAGCTTATGCTGAAAATTTTTCTGCTTTCTAGATCACTCAAGAAAAAGCAAATTAAGTCATGATACTATTATGTTTTATTCATTCAACTATCATTTAACTGAGTGCTTTATGTGTGGAAGTCACTGTAGCAGGGGCTAGGAATTCTTTTCCATCCTTTAATTTCCGTAGTTTCATTCCATTTTTCAACTTGTGTACTCCCCTCTGCCACACTGTTTATTCTTATCATCTACTTCACCTACGTCAGTGTTACATTTCAGGATCTAACATCTATATAAGTCTAAGATTTTTGGTTTTGTTCACTGTTTAGTTGCTAAGTCATGTCTGGCACCAAAAAATTTTCTAAAATAATAGATCACATAATCATATAAAAATGCTTTCAAAATTTAAGAAAGAAGGTTATCTTCTCCATCTGTACTTTGGAATCATTATTAGAAATCCACTCTAAAACTTTCCTCTAAACATATTTCATTTTCAGTGTCTCCTATTCCAAAGGCTCTTACTTTTCTGCCATTAGTCATATCGAGGTCTTCTCTAATTTAAAGTGAAAATAAAAATCTGCATCTTGGGACTTCCATGGTGGACCAGTGGTTAAGACTCCTCACTCCCGACATAGGCAGCAAGGGTTTGATCACTGGTTGGGGAACTAACATCCCACATGTTAAGCATTATGGCCAAAATAAATAAATATTGCTTTCTACTCTCAAAAAAAAAAAAAAAGAATCTGCACCTTACTCTTCTTGATGACACATAATTGCTACTTATATCTATTGGTGAATTCACTAAATACATGTTCTACATGAGAGCTTTCCATTATGAATCCAGTCACTTCTTTTTCCTTCTTTTAACATCCCTACATTCCGCTTCATCTTTGAAATGATACTATTCAAGCACCTTTTTACAAGTTAATCTTTTCTACAATATATCTTCCTAACTTTTCTTCTGTTATCTTTCTACAGAAGTAAACAATGCTTGCTTACTCTTTCCTAGAAACAGTTCAAGATTATGATTATCTTATATTTCCATTCCCCCTGTTTGGAGTCTGCTAGTCTTCATTTCTATTTTATTTTAGCATCTTTCAAGGTAAAACACCAGTGCTGGGAGCGTTGGTGCTACAGGGTTCTGAGCTGTCAGGGAAGCATCCTGTATATGTTGCTCTGTTTCATACTGAAGCAACATCACCTCCATTTTAGCAACTGCCACTGGTTAAATATACTTTGAAGACTTGATAACACATCTACTTTCCAAAAAAGTTAACAAGTAAAATTTGCTAAGGACAGAAAAATGGATTTGGATATCAGTAGACTTAATTAAATATGGATATAATTTTTAATTTAGCTGCAATAAATTAAATATTAATAAAGATGCTTAAAAACAGAAAAATCTTACTACTTTAAATTGATAGATGCCACGGACAAAACCCAATCTTGAGCATATACTTGCTGCTAAGTCACTTCAGTCGTGTCCGACTCTGTGCGACTCCATAGACAGCAGCCCACTAGGCTCTGCCGTCCCTGGGATTCTCCAGGCAAGAACACTGGAGTGAGTTGCCATTTCCTTCTCCAGAGCATATACTTACATAGCTACTAAATGAAGTGTTCTGATGTCAGAAGAAACAGCTAACAATCCAATAGTCTCAGTGTTCTAGCTACATGGGATTATACAATAATGTTAAGGCACTGCAAGTCAAAAGTTATGTTATCATCAAGAAAGTGAATAATAACTTATACTAGTTAGGTATGAGGTTTAAAGAGTAAGACTGGGAAAGAATGTTTCACTTGTGAGAGAATGAAAATAATATAGATAAATCTGCAGTGGGTCATAAGAATGTCTCTGAAGACAGTGATAAGATGAAAATCAGCCAATCTGAGATTAAAACTTGCTGACTTGATTGAAACTTTACTTGTAAAAATAACAAGTAAATAGGGAAGGTTATCTGACGAGACACTTGAAATTTTAAGAGTCCGTGGATTCAGAAAGGTCTTTTCCTATTAGGTACAATTAAATATAAATCTGCTTGTGGAATTTTCCACAATATGGGTATATGACCAAGTGCTATGATCATGCATAGATACTATAAAAAACAGTGGGCATCATCAGGTTAGAATTAAATCTGCAGCCTGGAAGCAACCTACAAAGCTCTCTGGTCATGAGTAGCTAGGGTTATTTGCATTAAGTTATCTAGGATAAGAGGCACAGACAGATTCCTCAGCTCACATTAGTGTGATTATGTGTACCAAGTATGATTTAATACTAAATTTAAAAAGACAATCTGATAAGCTAGCAAATATAAAAAAGAATGCAGTTCTTGGTGAACTGAGTGACTTATGAGTGATTAGTGTAATCCAATCCTAACCCAGGTTATCTGTGAGCATGTCCAGTAAACTGATTAAGAGCTCTAGCTCTGGGGTCAACTGGGGCTCAAAATCGGCTCTATTACTTCATGGGTCAAGCTAGTTAAGCTTTCCATGGTTCATTATTTATAATCCTAAACGCAGACAATAAAANCAGATATGCAGATGACACCACCCTTATGGCAGAAAGTGAGGAGGAGCTAAAAAGCCTCTTGTTGAAAGTGAAAGAGGAGAGTGGAAAAGTTGGCTTGAAGCTCAACATTCAGAAAACGAAGATCATGGCATCTGGCCCCATCACTTCATGGGAAATAGATGGGGAAACAGTAGAAACAGTGTCAGACTTTGTTTTTTTGGGCTCCAAAATCACTGCAGATGGTGACTGCAGCCATGAAATTAAAAGGCGCTTACTCCTTGGAAGAAAAGTTATGACCAACCTAGATAGTATATTCAAAAGCAGAGACATTACTTTGCCGACTAAGGTCCGTCTAGTCAAGGCTATGGTTTTTCCTGTGGTCATGTATGGATGTGAGAGTTGGACTGTGAAGAAGGCTGAGCGCCGAAGAATTGATGCTTTTGAACTGTGGTGTTGGAGAAGACTCTTGAGAGTCCTTGGACTGCAAGGAGATCCAACCAGTCCATTCTGAAGGAGATCAACCCTGGGATTTCTTTGGAAGGAATGATGCTAAAACTGAAGCTCCAGTACTTTGGGCACCTCATGCGAAGAGTTGACTCATTGGAAAAGACCCTGATGCTGGGAGGGATTGGGGGCAGGAGGAGAAGGGGACGACCGAGGATGAGATGGCTGGATGGCATCACAGACTCAATGGACGTGAGTCTGAGTGAACTCCGGGAGTTGGTGATGGACAGGGAGGCCTGGCGTGCTGCAATTCATGGGGTCGCAAAGAGTCGGACACGACTGCGCGACTGAACTGAACTGAAGGCTCCTCGGATAACAAGGGACAGAGATGAGACACAGACTCAGGTGCTATGGGATAGAACTGGATGTCACACCAGAGATGTTGCAGAATGGACTTCTCTGTCAGTAGAGGCTCATGTTTTCATTCATTATGTTCACAGTTTCTATTACTAAAAAAAAAAAAAGTCATAGGAAGAAGAAGGCAGAAATGAAAGATGTAAAATGGAGACTTTGAGCCAGCCAACCATATGACTGTCTACACAATGAAGTCAGGATCTGAAATGCATGGTCCATAATTGACAAGGGAGTTTCCCGTAACACAGGGGCAGCTCTATCAGTGAGCTGGTACAAGTGGGGAAAGCCCAGTATGAACCCCTAGAGAGAGAAGGTTTGGACAAACTACCACCAAGAGCTCAGACTATTTATACAGATTGCTTGTTGATCCAAGGACTATGGACCCTCTACTGCCTCATGCCCACTAATTAATTTAGGCTTCCATTTGCTGGCTGCCTTTGAACCTATCATTCATCCATAAGATTTTCTGGTATGTCTCCAGCTATTGAGAAGCAGTGTAATCTAAAGGAGATAACAATGAACTTGGAAGCCAGTGACCCGAGATCAAACTTAGTTGAGCTGTTCATCAGTTGTTGGGCTTCCCTAAGTGGCTCAGACAGTCAAGAATCCACCTGCAGTGCAGGAGACTTGGGTTTGATCCTGAGTCAGGAAGATCTCCTGAAGAAGGGAAAGGCTACCCACTCCAGTATTCTTGCCTGGAGAAGTCCATGAACAGAGGAACCTGGCGGGCTACAGTCCATGGGGTTGCAAAGAGTCAGACACAGATGAGCAACTAACACTTTCACTTTTCATTAGTTGCATGACTTTAGCCAGAGTCTTTCACCTCTATAAACTTTAGATTCTTCCCTTATAATACTGAAATAATAATGTCTACCTCCTAAATTTGTTGGGAGATCAAATGCAATATATATTTCTGAAGCATTTAGCAAACTGGCATGGCTCACAAATACTACTTACTCTTCTGAATAAGGGAATGGACTCTCAGTGCTATTCAAGCACATCATTAGCGTTACAGGTTAGTCATGTGTCAAGAATCACACAGTCCTAACTGTTCAACATGCATGCCAGTTGGCTGGACTACTACCAAGTCACCAACAGAGGCCTTTTCCACCGGAACTGAAGCCTCACAGTGAAGAGTTTCCTTTTTATCCAACTCCCATGGCCTTCACCCAACTGGATGGATTAATCCACTATTTTGAACATCTAGGTCAATAGCCTTCATTGTTGTCGCAGAAAATTGAGAGCTGCTCTAGGATAAAAATAAATCTTTCCCAAGACCTACATTCCTATATGGAATCTGAGATGCACTGAATTGCTCTTGATCAACACATTTTTCCATTGCCAAAACGGATCTTCTTCGTACAATAACAGCCACGCAGACAGTCATTTCACCAACCATATCTCTGTGCGCGGTTGTCATGAATGATGAAACATGATTAGCAAATTACAGTTCTCGTGTTTTAAGAGAATTTAAGGAAAATGAATGAACTGAGCTATTTTGCATTTTTCAGTGGGCTCATTTAAAAGAGGTGGGAAACAGAGAACTCAAGACTGATGGCAAAAAAAAAAGGCACAAATAATGTTGCCACTTCACAACCTATCAGCATAGCTGATCTGTGCCTCCTGTCCTGAGCAGTTGTGCAAGATTGTTATACAGCTGCTCTTTTTTCTGGCATCTTTATTTTAGTACTGGATGAACTGACCTGGAATTTGTAAAAGAATTACTTTCTATCTAAAGGTGTGAAAAAGACGAGATCATTATCATATTTCCCATTGTGCTTGCTTTCTAAGTTAGGTCACTTTTAACAATATCTCTGTGACTTGAGTAATGAACTAAACTCCTCTGCAAGGTACAGAGTGTCTTGTTTTAATCACATCTATTTTACAACATACTGTACTGTGGGAAAGGTTGGGGTTCTTAGAACTCTTGTTAAAAATAAAAGCTGCTTTCCTACTTTCGAATATCTTTTATTGATGACAACAGTGCTTTGGCATTGCTAACTTTTTTCTGTCTTCAAGTCCTAGGCTTATAATTCTTATATCTCTCCCATGAAGTTGGCAGTAAAGCAAAATTCTATACAGCTTCTTTTATTTTCCCACTGATAACCATTATAAAATTAGAGGAACATTTCTAAGAAAATAATTTGGCCCTGAAATGTAATCAAAAGCACATTTAAGAATGCAACACATATTTTAAGTACATGTTTTAAAAAAATAAAGATAACTTGTGTTAAGCAATATTCAAAATAGCCATACAACAAGGGAAAAGGCATTGGACTTGGGTTTGACACTAAGCCCCAACACTTAGCAGCCATGGGATTTGGGGGCAAGTTATTTACCTTGACAGTTTTATGTTTTTTTTTTTTAACCGGACTAAGAATACTTACTTTATGGGTCATCATAAGAATTAAGGGACATAGTATAATATCTGTTATATAATATAGTTTAATAAGTATTACTCAAAGTGAATGAATAATTAAATATAAGCTTTTAAAGTAGATACATGAAGTGGTAGCCATGATTTAAAAAACTGAGTTTCTGAATATTTTTAAAATACAAGCCTAGGATTGTCCACATTTTAAAAATCTTGGTTGACTTCTTCACAAATTACACATGTAATACAAAACTGGACAAAATAAAACATTTCAGAAAAACACAATACAAATAATAAAAGTTTATCATAATAATGAACCCATAATTTTTGAGCTTGCAGTCACACCCAGCCAGGTCCAACGAAGGTGACTATCCATTCTGCCTTACCTGAAGCTATGTCAGTTTACATCTCTCAACCTGGAGTAATTATGAACAGGGTCGCCTTCACATTTAAGCTGTCTCAGTATGGATGATACGTGTCCCCTGAACCCATATCCTACCTCCCAAAAAGAACCACCACCAGCATTTGGGTGCCATGTTCTTCATCTCTTTGCTCGTCTTCATTATTAGGTACCCTTAAAAACCATTATTTGCTTGTTTTCCACAGTTTATTTTAACTTTTTCTCTTATTCTACAGATTGACTTTTTGTAGAAACATAACTCCCATATGTGTTGATTTTCCTATTTGAAGTAAGACTGCATAATTTTGTTTTAAATGCACTTTGTATTTCCAAGAAAGCATGCTACTGAGCAAAACTGAAACATGATACTAGTTAATGCTGACTTTGTAAAAGTTCCATGAAAAAGGTAATTTTATTTGAGTTCTGCTCTGTAAATCTCATCCAAGTGAGCATAGATGCAGAAATAAACATTATTCAAATAAGTGAAGTGTAGTAAAATCTCACTAGTTTGGAATCCAACAATTTGGAATCTGAGATCACTCATAAAAGACCTGAATTGAAGTTTATTCTTGCTTAAGAAGTCATTTCTTCATGACAATGAAAATGAATATTTTCAAGTAAGATCTTAGGGCCAAATATTTAAGAGATCAAGCTGCATGTTATAAAAGAGTTATAAAAGAAAAATATATGGTTTAGTCTAATTTGACGACGCTTGAGCTTAAAAGTTTTTTGATTATCTATTATACAACTCTGTAATCCAGGGTATTCATTAAATTATAAGGTCTATTGAGATGCGAGTGCAAACTTCATTGATTAGGTACTCAACACCCACCTTCTCCCTTGCAGCTAGATACACTCCTAGCCTGCTTTGCAGCCAGCGATGAGCCGGTCCTAACCAGCGATGAGCCGGTCCTAACCAGCGATGAGCCGGGGTAGAGGTAGAAGGGAAGAGCACAAGGTCTTCTGGGAAGACTTGCTTTCCGGAAGCAAGTGGCTGGTGCTGCCTGCCCCCACACTACCTGCCTTGTATGTTTTGGAGTTGCAACTGCATCTCACAAACACAAAGGAAAGGCGAGGAGCAATGCAGAGATGCCAGCTCTAATAACATCAAGCAACCAAACCAATACAGGCAGCTGCTTTGCTCCAAACTTCTTACTATATGAGAAAAATAAACCCGTGTTTGTTTAAGCTACTGTGAACTGGATGTCCTGTTACTTGGGGCCAAGTGCATGCCTACCCAATGCAAGGGTTTGGGGACCGAGGTTCCCACAACATTTCAGTGCCCATACAGGCAAAGCAAAAGCAAAACTGTGTACAAACCAGTTATGTGGTGGTTTAGTCACTAAGTCATGTCCTACTCTTGTGACCCCATGGACTGCAGCCCGCCAGGCTCCTCTGTCCATGGGATTCTCCAGGCAAGAATACTAGACTGGGTTGCCATTTCCTTCTCCAGAGGATCTTCCTGACCCAGGAATTAAAACCAGTTATGAGATGCCTTCAAACTGTCAGTGCACAGATGGAAGTAATAAGGTTGACTCCAAAGTAGAGTTCAGAAATCCACAGACTCTGACACACACACACACAGAGTACAAGGGGCTGAGCGCTAGCTAATTCTTAGTCAAGAATTCAATAGAATCTTGCTGAAATAAGCCTACTTTACTTTAAACTGTGTTTTGCATCCTTCTAGAAAGTAATATGGTTTCTTTCCAGTCATTAAAAAAAGAAAAGAATAATTCCTCTCAAATCAGTTTAGCCTTTTAACTTCAATTTGGACTCCACTATTCTATTTTGAAGTAAATGTTCTCAGAACAACAGGCAAAGCTATATTCAAACATAAATGTTAAACCTATTCCAGATGTAATTCTTTTTATTATTAACTGCCATTCTACTAAATCATGGTAATAAACATGGGTTCTAGAATTGGAATGCCCAGTTCCCAACCCTACTTCTATCAGGATGGACTCTGTAAACTGGAATTTGAACTTCTGTGCCTTAGTTTTCTCATCTATAAAAAAGAGAGAAATAGAGTTCCTCTTTAATGAGTAATTGTGATAAATTACTGAGATGTACCATGTTTGAAAAGCATATAGAGTAATAAGCACTCAGTAATATTAGGCATTATTATGACTATTCCAAAGTTGATTCTGTTTCTTATGTAGAAATACACAGACTATGCATATATGTGTGTGCACATGTGTAAGCATGTATATGTACAATCATTTTTGTTTTACTCTGTATTCTCATCTGAGCATGGATTAACATAAAAATCAGATTATCCAACCTCCCTCACCCCAATGTAAATCTAGACTAAGCTATAATGAACAACTTGCCCTTAATCTCTTTTGCTTCTTTTTTATTATTTTTTTTTAAGTTCTGTGTCTAAATTCATTTGGTTAAAATTTGTGTAATGGAACTCTAAAAGCCATTTATTCTCATTTCCATGAAAAATCTGAAAAAGTATGGGCCCTTCTTGGAACGTCTTCTTGGGCTAGCCCTTTTGAGCATCAGCTGTCACTATCACCCATGAGCAAACATGTTTGGGGGTGTGTTTGATTGGATTTTGTCTTTTTATCTTTCCCCTTCTTGCAAAATTGCTGTTAATATCTATCTGCTTCTCACTGTCTTCATCTGTGCCCTGGAATCCCTTTCCACCTTTAAGGTTAAATACCTGACCTTTGTACCTCTTAGCATCATGCTCTTCTTAATATTTATTCTCCATCTCCTCCTCTGAACAAAGTGCCTCTGGGTGCTTCCTCCTCCCGTGGGTCAGGCTCACTGCAGGCTGTTTTCTCCACCGGGCTTCTTCCCCACATCCCAGCGTTTATCATCCTGAATGATCCCACTGCGAGATTACTATCTTTCAAATTGCCTCCCTGAGCTGCAGCTGCCACCGCTCCTCTGTCCTGGTCAGTGTCGAGTCTAAAAGACCTGTCCCCTCATCGGCTTCCCTATCTCTCACATTAAAAAGTTGTCATCTCACATTTCACTTGTCAGCAACATGATGCGTGAATCAGATATTTCCTTTTATGCTTTCATCTTTGCCACACGTAAGAATTAGGGTCTAATGACACAGAGGCGAAAAGTTAATGGAAATTTAATTGAAAAAACTACCATCCCAGCAGGAATTGAACCTGGTGGCCTTAACACAGACGGCAGATATTTCATCCACTAGGCTCTGGAATTTGGTTTAGCATGCTTGGAGAAGGATGGTATCACTTTGGTAAACAGATAATTCCCACATTTTCCTAGTACTACTTGAGTCGACAGAATAAAGAAGGGAGTGAGTTCTGATTTAAATGTAAGGGCTATCCACTTTCAAGATTCCAAACAGGGGAGTTTTAATGAAAATAGGATTTAATTTCCTGTAAATGTTTGAGTTCTTCAACCCTAATATATAGAAATAATGAATATTTGTGCACGTAAAACATACCTGCCTCTTAGAGCAGCATTTAGTCGCTTCTTCCCAGAAGAACTCCAGGAGAATTTTTCAAGGGTTATAAGTCACACTTCAGATTTTTCTGGAGGAAATGATGCTATCTGAACACTTTTATCCCTCCTCCTTTCATATTTTTCTCAAGGTAAACAGTTTTGATGATTTAACAGTAATGGAACTCTGCAGGAATTTAGACTATCAGGCTATCATTACATATCTTTATGTAAGAATAAATTAATTAAGCTTAGCAAACATGTATTATCCAGATTAACCTAGAGCTTTCACCTAATGTGTAATATTCAAGATTGAGTGAGGCTTCCTGAAAGATTGAGAGAGGTATCTACCCCTCAGCCCTTGGTTTGCATTCAGCATTTTAGAACATTTTGCTATTTCCCTGGGCCTGGTTAAGCAGCTGTATGCACCACAATATGTAACTTTAACTAACTTAACCTTCAAATCATTGAAAAAAAAAAATAAAAGATTCACAGAAAAAAGCCACAGGTTGAAAGTACTGCCAGTAACATCAGCCCAAGCAAACCATGAGAAAATGGCAAAGCTCGCAGCTTCAAACTTTGACAAGCTCTACAGCAGTCACATCACAAGTGAACAACATTGAAGCCTTCATTTCCAAAAGGTCAAATAATAAAAGATCTCAAAGTTATTTTTTAAAACTTGTTTACAATGGGGACCAACACCCACAGTCATTAACACTGAACCTTGCATTATGACTTGAGATATTAGCCAGTGATGGTATGGAATCTTGGTGATTAGCAAGACATTAAAAGGAAAACACACAGAACTAGAAAGCAAATGTCTACAGTTTTAATTAGGCTTAAATTTATAAAACTTTATTAAGCTTAATGATATTTAAAAGCCTGTCTATTGCAAGGCAAAAATGTTTTTGAGTCGCTAACAAATAGAAATCATGTTGCTTTCCCAGTACAGGGCACACCAGTAGAGAACACAAGTTGTGTTTTCCCAAAAGGACATGGATCTCATTGGCTTACACAATGTAACATCCTCATGCAAACTACTGATCTAACATTAACAGTAAACCCATATTCCAATGATAGCCTGACCCTTCCAACAAAAATCATAAAATCCATCGGCGTGATTTTCTGTTAATGAAAATTAGGAAGACGCAAGCTCTTCTTTTTTTCTCTTTCTTATAGTTCACAATGACATTCACTGACTTATAGCTAGCATTTGTGAAGCCTACAGTAAAGTGACATCACATGTATGTTTAACTTGTACATACTCACTATATCCATTCAAGGGAAAAAGCAGTGTGAGAAAGAGGAGAGGGGGACACACAGGGCAGCAGTAAGGAGAGAGAGGAAGGGAGGGGAAAATTTTCCAATAACATGAGTGATTCTATCCACCCTTTCTCTCAGTGTGTGAATGCCCCGGAGAGCACAGGAAAGGAGAGATGTGAATCTACTCTGCCCTAAATCAATCTTTGCTCCTGCTTATCTCTCGGAGCCTCTTGCTGAGATGCTAATGTTTAAGGATCTGGCGCTGAAAAATTAAATATTTCGTACATAGTCTTTAACTGTATACGTGTTTTCATATATACTATATATACCATGCTATAAACTATGTATACTGCATGAAAATGGGCAAATTATAACTGAATTTTAAAAAATATAATAGCTTCTCACCTATGCTGACTTTAGAACCTCATCCTCCCACATTGTGTGCTCCCAGTGTATGTACACTGGGACTGAAAATTCAGTTGGGAGGTTGGCAATGGTGTGTGTGTGTGCTCAGTCATGTCTGACTTTTTGCAACCCCGTGGACTATAGACACCCACCAGGCTCCTCTGTCCATGGAATTCTCCAGGCAAGAATACTGGAGTTGGTTGCCATTTCCCTCTCCAGGGGATCTTTCTGACCCAGGGATCGAATCCGTGTCTCTTGTGTTTCCTGCACTGGCAGGCAGGTTCTTTACCACTATACCACCTGGTAAGCCCAGTGGTGTAAGAATGGGGAAAAGGAGTTTCACCATCTGGAAAGCAAGAGTATGGCTAGCCTTAGCTTCAGAAAGAGAAGCGGCGGGGTAGGGGGCGGTGGTAAAAAGCATTGCCGAAAATGAGTACAGCTTCAGGGTTTATCCTCAGAGGGTGTCCCCAGGATGTCTTGTTCCTGTTTTGAGTTTCCTCATATGACTAAATCAGTTACTTCCTTCTCTCTGCCTCAGCTACTCCTCCTAAGAAACAGGGCAGAATAGCTACTCTTTGTTTATTGTCACGAAAGAATATAGTGGTTAGTGATTAGCTCTAATTAGTAGGTCATCTGTTCACTGATGCTGAAGTATTCAGCACACTGGAGAATCTAAGAAGACAGTCAAATTTTCACTAGAAAAACTCATCCTGTTTCATCCCCCAAAGAGGGCTGAACGTCAAGGCGTAGAGACAGTTATGATATAGTGAATGTCATTTTGCGTGACAAACATCACAGTGATGCCCTTCCTTAATTCAGTGCATCAGGAGAAGGTTTTTCCCAGTGTTAAACCCAAATCCAAAAGGCTTCATTTGAACTGCTTCAGCTTCCTAATCTCAACTGAGTGATATCCAAAATACATAAACAACCAACCAAACAATCTGGGAAATCTTATATGAGCGCCTGCAGTCTGAAAAGCTGCCATGAGTAATAAGCCCTCCTCACTCCCCCTGCCCCGAACTCTGGGCCCCTTGCTGCGTTCCACAGTCCTGTGCTCTCCAACATGCCAGGTTAATGCTGAGAAGGAACTCAAACCACAAAGGATCAAAGAGCAAATATTTTTGCCCAAAGCTAATGTAGCAAATTACATGCAAGATCTCAACTCCAAGAACCTTTTAAATGGTGCAAGTCTACACAAACACATAGCATCCAGTCTGCCAAGACTTAAAAACTAAATTAAATCTAAGTCAAGTCCCACTGGGGGACTTATAGAACCAGTTTCAAAGACTGGGGTTCTGGTCTTGGCAGGACCGCTAGCTTACATCGTCCCCTAGGTAGCTGATTTCTCTCATTGGGCTTCTGTCTGACTGCTATGAAGCCAACATTCTACTCTGAGCGCACAGTGACTGACGGTAAGGCGAGAAGGTGGGCAGGGCACTCAGAGCTCCACTCAAGAAAGGTGTCTATGCATCGTCAGACAATCTTCTACACGCTCTGTCGCCCTAACTGGGCTGCCACGGATGACTCTGTAGTCTGAAATGCAAAAGGGCACAGGGGGAGCTAAAGCCAAGCCTCCTTTCCCCTGGAGCAGGGCTTCATCCAACTAGAGGAAAGGGTCTTAACCTTCACACCTGGTACTTTGTGTCTCCAGGCCCAGACAAAGGGGTTGATGTTTCAAAATGCCCTTAAAGATAGCCAGGCTTCCCTGGTGACTCAGACACTAAAAAGTCCACCTGCAACGCCAGAGATCTGGGTTCAATCCCTGGATCAGAAAGATTCCCCTGGAGTAGGAAATGGCAACCCACTCGAGTATTCTTGCCTGGAGAATTCCACGGACAGAGGAGTCTGGCGAGCTGCAGTCCATGGGGTTGCAAAGAGTCAGACATGACTGAGCAAAGGGATGAAGGCTTAAAGATACCTAACAGATAGTGTTCCAAGCCCTAACTGGGGATGGAGCAGCGGTCAGAGTTATGTCATTTTGCAGAAAGCAGAAGGAGTCATTTACAAACAAAGCTGCTCTGGTGGCAGTCACGTTTGCAACGAACGTTTGTGGTCAGAAGGCAGGAAACAAGCAGAGACCTTGAATTCAGAGCCATCTTGGCACCAAGGCCCCACCACCCCGCCCAGGCTCTCCACATCCTGCTCCTTTGCCCACAGCTGCTGCTCCAAAAAGCAAAGCAGATGAAGTTAGGGAAGCTCAGGGAGAGAAAGTAGGTGCAGTAGGAAAGCTGGCTATGGTGACGGGGCATTGGAAAGCCTGGAGGTCGACTGGCTGTGCCTGGCTTCGCTCCGCCACACACTTGGTTGGACACCAAGCAGCAGCGGTGATTACTTTTTGAGCACTTAAGGAAAAATGTATTTTTGTAAGTCAACGTATGTCATCAGTTCTACATCATTCTCATTCCTGACTCTCTTTACGCTTAGATTTCAAACTGTATTTCAATGAGGCATTTTCATCTTTGTCTATTAGTAGGGAAATAGACAAGCATAGATCACAGACTTCCATGGATACTGTGGCAACAAATGTGACCCTGAGAAGCCAGGTTACTAGTCTATCCTCCAGTGCACGGGCAAGAGCTTCAGTGCCGAGAGCGACAAGCAGCTGGTCACCAACAGAAGGCCCAGGAGCCTAACCTAGATTCAGGTGCAGAAGGGTAGCAACAAGGAAAATCTCACATATACTACATGCTGGTCAGATACTGTCATCCAAGCCAACACACAGATCTACCAACAAACTGTGTCGGATTTTTGTTTGTTTGTTTTTGATTTTCATGGATTCTGAATGTTTCTGAGCTGGGGCGGAGGAGGAGAAGATGTAAGAAACAAAAGAAGGGTATTCCTCACTCCTTGATACAAGCCAGTATCAGGAAATTAGTAAGAACAATTACACCTCTGACAGCGGGTTATTTTTGTCATCTCTAGTCTTTCCTGTGCTTCCCTAATTTTCTACCACAAATGAGTAGCTTCTAATAAGTGAGAAGTGGGGGAAAAACCCTTCATTATCTAAATTTATTTGATGCCCAGTGTGTCTCTGGACAGTGAGTTTGGAGAGAAGGCAATCTATTTGGTTCTGAGTTTCAGAAAACAAGACTTGAGATTTCAGAAAGTGATGGATTTATCTGAATCAACTTGCTCCCAAAGTTCTGAGAGGGAAAATTTGGATGACCAGAGGTCAAGTAGCAACAGACATCTACATTGACCTTTGAATAAACAACCCTTTCCTACCCCTCTCTGCACATAAGCACCAAAAGTCTACCCTGGTGGGCAATTTTGCAATGTCTGTCTCGAAAAGTTTTAGCCCACAGTACTTACTTGTAGGGGCTTCCCTGGTGACTCAGAAGGTAAAGCGCCTGCCTACATTGTGGTAGACTCGGGTTCAATCCCTGGGTCGGGAAGATCCTCTGGAGAAGGAAATGGCAACCCACTCCAGTACTCTTGCCTGGAAAATCCCATGGTCTGAGAAGCCTGGTAGGCTACAGTCCATGGGGTCTTTTGTTACCTATAACAAAACTTTACACATTTTGGTTGCTTCTTAAGGTAAGGAAGTTTCTGAGGTGAGTCATCAGTTCAGTTCAGTCACGCAGTCGTGTCCAACTCTTTGTGACCCCATGAATCGCAGCACGCCAGGCCTCCCTGTCCATCACCAACTCCCAGAGTTCACTCAGACTCACGTCCATTGAGTCCGTGATGCCATCCAGCCATCTCATCCTCGGTCGTCCCTTTCTCCTCCTGCCCCCAATCCCTCCCAGCATCAGGGTCTTTTCCAATGAGTCAACTCTTCGCATAAGGTGCCCAAAGTACTGGAGCTTCAGTTTTAGCATCATTCCTTCCAAAGAAATCCCAGGGTTGATCTCCTTCAGAATGGACTGGTTGGATCTCCTTGCAGTCCAAGGGACTCTCAAGAGTCTTCTCCAACACCACAGTTCAAAAGCATCAATTCTTCGGCGCTCAGCCTTCTTCACAGTCCAACTCTCACATCCATACATGACCACAGGAAAAACCATAGAAACAAAGAATGGAGGACATCACAACTGATGTAAGTTTCTCTGTCAAATCCACACAACGGAAATACCTGAGAACAGTTATGGTTTAATCTGTGTTCTCTCAACTGCTTTGTCAGTGATCTGAGGTCTACAGGCAAAATGTGTTAGGCAAAGATGAAGCATGATTTCTTGGCCTCAGCTCATGAAGTCTTCACTTGTGCTTTAGACAAATTAAATTAGAGAGAACAAAACCGTGGCCAAACCCATGACTGTTACAGACTGTCTATGCCAAGGAAGTAGAACTCATCAAGAACCTAAAGTACCAGAAGGGAGGGCTCATGGGGGTCGAATGAACACAGTATTGCTAATATTCCTCAAAAAAAAAAAAAAAAAAAAAAGAGGTAACCAGAGAACCAAAATGGTTTCTAGAAAAGTGAAAGGGGAGATCAGACCCCTTGGAGAAGTTCTCCTCCTTTAATATCTCCTAAATATATTTGAACTTTGTTTCCTGCTTGGACTCACTCAATCTCCCCTGATCTGTTCCACAGATGTGAGTTATACTTGGAAACACAATGCAGGACTGCATGGTTCTGACCCACGTGCTGGGCTCATGAGCACCTCGAATGATTCCCACGGCACTGATGTCATTCACTGTCAGTAATGCCCACTTCCCTTCTGGCAAAGAGACACGTGACTCAGCAAACAGTGACCCCTGACTCAGTCACTGTGGGAGGAGAGCATCACCCACGTCTGTGTGAGAGAAAGATCCCAAATGGCCTGTGCAGACTGCTGGGACTTGCCAAATGGCTCCTCTAACAGGTTAATTCCCTCATCCTCCCTTATTGTGCTTAAACATGGCATAATTTGTAATGAGTCAAAAAAACCCCACACTGGCTGACTTATAGTTACCTGGGCTTAGCACTCCACGTTCCAAATCACAAATCTAAGTAGACGTGTTTACAAGTGAGCAAGGCGTGCGGAAGGACAGAGGTAATGGGGAGTTGCCAGGGCTGAACAGTAACTTGCACTGAAACACACAAACGCCTCTGAAATCTGATTTTAAAATAACAAGGGTCCCCATTTGTTGAAACCTGATGTTTATGCTCATAATAGCCCCAAGAAAACATACTGTCATTCCCATTTTAGAGATGAGAAAATCAACAGCAGAAAATTAGGTTAAGTTGCCCCATATCTCAGTTAGAAAATGATGGAGCTGAGTTTTCAAACTAAGTTGACTCTCTGCTCTTCTAATCTCTAAAATCTAACAGAAATATTAAGCCACAAGTGTTAAATAAGTTTGGATGGAAAAAAATGTAAAGAAATTTAGAGAATGGTTTGATCCAAGATATTCTAAGTCAGTTGTCTCATCATCATGATTTTATTCATGCTACTGTTGACAACTTAATTCAACCTAACTTCCTTCATACAGAGGAATATCAAACACTGGGTGCACTGCTTTCTTCTTAAATAGCTTCCTTCCAGCTTCCCTCACACTTCTTCCTCTCAGCCCACTGCTTGTGGGCCAACAAGGTCTCCCCAGGGCCGCATCAGTGCAGGATTGCCTCTGCCCCCTGCTCTCCTAACCCGGCAGGCCCTCCTCCATTCCTCAGAACCCACCCACCTGAGCCTGGGGAGCCCCGTGCTTAGCCGTAAAAATGCCGCCTTCCTCAGCACCCGAGACTTCGTCCTCTCAGCCCTCCCTTCAAGTCAGCCCCACCAACTTCCAACCCTGACCTCCTGAATCAAAACACACAGCTGGGGAAGGGCTCCTAATCCCTGGCTCAGCCCACTCCAGGCTAAAAATGGGCTCCACACAGTCTGACCCTGGCACATGCTTAGCAATCCTGCTATTTGCCCCTCATCTGCACATGGCTCCTTTTCCCAGTATAAATGCTATAGACCTTTTTGCCTTAAGACCACATCCCGGCCAAATGCCCATTTCCTTCACCAAGAGTCGGACATCTCTGAGAGTCAGCCTTGCACTTGAGCTCCCTTCACCTGCCATAATCCCTTTCTTCTGCCTGTTTCCCTCCTCTTCCCTAAGGCCACGGCCCTTCAGCACTCCTCCCTCTACCGCCCCTGAAGTCCTGAGGCACGTCTTGGTTGTACCTCTTATCTGACTTGCGAGGGAGAGTTGCCAAGTACTTCTTATCTTTCTGCCTTTGAATCATCTTTTAATATTTTTAATTGCACAAACAACAGTCTGACTTATCTTTCTGTGCGCACATATCCTGTCTGCCCCACTGGATTGGGTGTCCTCCAACGCTCCGTCCTTTCCCATCTGCTCACCTCCCTCTCTAATGACTCCCCCGGAGAGAGCTCATCCACTTGCGAAACACCGTGTGTGCTGCACATGTTCATGCCACCAAGCCCTGCTTAGACCTGGCCTGAGGGGCCTCTCATTTTCTTATCAGTCTAAACCCACACTCTTTTCTCAGGCCACTTCAAATTCCACTGAAGCTTTTTTCAGCAAACACAGATCCACGGTTATCTACTTTCTCTCCGAATTCCTATAGCACTCCTAACTATACACATTGTGATGCTTATGAATAGTCCTGCTTTACTGTGTCTATGAAAACTGAAAATGAAAGTTGCTCAGTTGTGTCTGACTCTTTGCCATCCCATGGACTATACAGTCCATTAATCTCCAAGCCAGAATACTGGAGTGGATAGCGTTTCCCTTCTCCGGGGAATCTTTCCAATCCAGGGATCAAACCCAGGTCTCCCGCAATGCAGGTGGATTCTTTACCAGCTGAGCCACAAGGGAAGCCCAAGAATACTGGAGTGGGTAGCCTATCCCTTCTCCAGCAGATCTTCCTGACCCAGGAATCAAACCAGGGTCTCCCACATTGCAGGTGGATTCTTTACCAGCTAAACCACAAGGGAAGCCCATGTCTATGCCAGTGTAGCTTCTAGTTCCCTAAATAGGTTGGGAGCTTTCTGAGGACAGTAACCAAGTCTTTGGTTTCAGATTCCCCACAAATATCCAGCACAGCGCTACGTACCCTGAGGGTACTTATCAATATCCTCCTACTCACATACATCCTATATTTCAAAAATTAAAATGTAGATCAGATTTCTTGTTTCAAATATGGCAAGTAAACTAAGGTTGCAGTAGCTCTAAACTACTTTTCATTGGAAAAGACCCTGATGCTAGGAAAGACTGGGGGCAGGAGAAGAAGGAGGTGACAGAGGATGGGACAATTGGATGGCATTACTGACTCAATGGACATGAGTTTGAGCAAACTCCGGGAGATAGTGGAGGACAGGGAAGCCTGGTGTGCTGCAGTCCATGGGGTCACAAAGAGTTGGACATGACTTAGCAACTGAACAACAGCAGCTCTAAGCAAAATCTGGAGCCAAAACTGAGCAAAATCTTAGCCCTTGAAGTTAGAAGTTTCATGTGCTTAATGCTCTCGTTTCAGAGGACACCAAGTTTGGTGACATTGTAGACAGCACCCAGCTCCACAGGGTTGTCTTGATTAGTTATTTGAGCCCCAAGATACAACACCTTGAAAGAATCTGTCTGAATCAAGAATTCAGCCTTCATTTGCCCCAGTGGAAAGTTGCACATAGCCAAGCAAAGCTGACCTGATGAAAGCCAGTGTGTTCAGTCTCCTTTTCAATCAGCAACCATAATTGCCACTAGTGTTCAACACGGCACGAACCACACCTGTGTTCTGGGGCCAAGATCAGTGGCCAGCTCAGCACCTTCCGAAGCCCAGGTGGCTGAAATCCAAGGCAAACAAGACTGAACAGATGAACCACGGCAGGGAGAACTGTGAAGTGCCACTGTGACTCAGGGAGCTTCCCCACGATCCAGCAGGGCAGGGCGTGCCCTGTAACATGCTAGATTGTGGGTGCAGTTGGCCTCGCACCCTGGGAAGGTGGGTCTCCACTAACTGCTAACGTGAGGAAATTCTCTTGCCTCTTCCTGGCCTGAAAATGTTGTTAGCCCTCTTGAATTAAGAAGCTAAGTGAAAGCCAAAGTGTTAACCACTCAGTTGTGTCCAACTCTTTGTGACCCCACAGACTGTAGCCCACCAAGGTCCCCATTAAGAACTAGGCCTCACCTTCAGAGCGAAGTGTAGCAAGCCCCTCAGCAGACCCAGACTTGAGAGATAATTCTATACACAGATGATAACGAGCCAACCACCAACATTCTCAGGTTCTTTTGATATGAATTAAAGTCCACGGGAGCTGGAAACCACTTAGAATGTTCCATAAAATTATCAGGATAGTGTTCTAGGAAGGCAGCCCCTCAACATCTATTAGTTCAAAAGCCAGAGTGGAGAGGGAAGGTAAAGGGGAGATACCATAGACTCAGCGGACTGCAAGTAATGAGACACCATAACTCAAATTTTGTTAGTTGTTTTTCGCTTTGTTTTCCCCAGGTCAAGCAATAGCAATTGGTAGAAAAGAGAGAAGAAATGTAACTTACTCTTCACAAGTACATACACACAAGCCCATGCACAGTGGGGCTACAGACACTGCTAGTTCCGCCCCCTCCCCCTCCCCCACACACACAGCAATGGAGAAAGCACTTATTCATTTTCCTATGATGTCAGCATCCTCTTTACAATCCTCCCCGAGGCATGAGGACAGAGTCACCTGTGCCTAGGGCATCTTTGTCTAAGTCCTGAGATTCTAGAACTCTAATCACTCATCCACTGGACCAATATTTATCAAGCATTTATTCTGTGTAAGGCCTGTGCTCTGAAGTCTGGGATATCCAGGCACTAAAGAATTGATGCTTTTGAACTGTGGTGTTGGAGAAGACTCTTGAGAGTCCCTTGGACTGCAAGGAGATCCAACCAGTCCATTCTAAAGGGGATCAGTCCTGGGTGTTCTTTGGAAGAACTGATGCTAAAGCTGAAGCTTCAGTACTTTGGCCACCTCATGCAAAGAGTTGATTCACTGGAAAAGACTCTGATGCTGGGAGGGATTGGGGGCAGGAGGAGAAGGGGACGACAGAGGATGAGATGGCTGGATGGCATCACCGACTCGATGGACATGAGTTTGAACGAACTCCGAGAGTTGGTGATGGACAGAGGGGCCTGGTTCATGGGGTCGCAAAGAGTCAGACATGACTGAGCGACTGAATTGAACTGAACTGATCCCATCTTTGCATGGGACATGATTTCATTTGAAAGAACAACTGATCAGACAAACTGTTATTACTTAGACTTGGTTATTAGGCAGATATTTCCCCCAAAATGAATGAAGTGGGCCTGTTACTTCAAAGGAAATAACTGACAGTGTGTATATAGCCCATGATAAAATTTGGAGAAATTTAGAATTCTGGAAAACTTGTCATTTACCAGGTAACTGAAAGAGGAAAGGACAGCAAGTCCAGGAAGATGTCTCCACCCCTAGGGCTGGGCAAGTGAAGGTGAACTATCAAAACCTGGAAGCTCCGGGCCCCTGCAGAGGGGGCATGGCCACTGGCTCTGATGTCCCCGAGGAGGCACAGCCAGATGGGTTCCTAAAGGCGAGGCGAGTGGCAAGGTGGGCTCAACTGCTGCTACAGGAAGGAACTGCCTCTGCCGGGTTGAGGCAATCGGGCTGGGGTACTACTCACAGGAGACGCAAGCTGACCGGAAACCTACAGATAGCCGAACAGGAGGGAGAAAGGCCCTTCGCCCTTCTCCTGGGTGTCGTCTCCCTCGAGCACCTCCTGCTGACTGAGCCGGACAGGGAGCCAGCTGACCAGACTTGGCAACATGAAGTCAAGTGCAGAAGGATGGGTTCAGGGCTGAGGGGCAGTAACTTAGTAACTGTTAGTGCTAGTTGCTTATTTGTGTCTGACTCTTTGTTAACTGACAAATTCCTCTGTCCAGGGGATTCTCCAGGCAAGAATACTGGAGTGGGTAGCAATTCCCTTCTCCAAGGGATCTTCCCAACCCAGAGATCAAACCCTGGTCTTCTGCATTGCAGGCAGATTCTTTACCGCCTGAGCCACCAGGGAGGCGAACGGCTACCCACCCCAGTATTCTTGCTTGGAGAATTCCATGACAGAAGAGCCTGGTGGGCTACAGTCCATAGTGTTGCACAGAGTCAGACACGACTGAGAAACTTTTTTTACTTACTTTTTCACTTTTACTTTCAACTTAATAACTGACAACCTGAATGGGACAGGAAGGCACCGCAGGATTTGAGCAAAGGTGACAGAGGCTGACTCACTCTGAGGTGGGTGATGAGGACAGACAGTGGGAGGGCGGTGACAGTGGCGGGGGGGCAGAGGCAGCTGGATTCGGGATATTGTTAGTCCCGATGGATTTGCCGATGACGTGCATGTAGGCTGGGAGAGAAGCAGAGGCGTCGGGGTGACGCCCGCGTTTTGGCCTGAGTCACTGAAAGGAGACACATCGCCGGAGAGATAGGAGACCGAGCAGGAGCACACTTTGGAAAAGGGAGGGCGATATGGGGCTCTGCGTGGGGCAGGCTAGCTTTGAGGTGCACGCTAGAAATCCAGAGATGATGTGGAGAGGCCATCAGATACCTGAGCCTGGAGCTCAGGGGAGGGTCTAGGTTAGAGGTGTAAGAGTGAGAGTCACCCCCTGTATGGATGGATTTCAGAGCCAGGTGGCTAGACGAGGTGCTTCCCAGGTGGCGCTCGTGGTAAAGAACCTGCCTGCCAAAGCAGGAGACATAAGAGACGCAGGTTCAATCCCTAGGTCGGGAAGATCCCCTGGAGGAGGGCATGGCAACCCACTCCAGTATTCTTGCCTGGAGAATCCCTTGGAGAGAGGAGCCTGGTGGGTTATAGTCCATAGGGTCACAAAGAGTCAGACATGACTGAAGCGACTTAATATGCACACAGCATGTAGCTAGATGAGATCACCAGCGATGTGTCAGTGCGGCTCAGGACGCATATGAAGGCTAGAAATAAGATTTGGAGTCAGGATGATGCAGACTTGAACCCAACTCCATCACCACTCATAATCCTGGGCAGCTCTCCATCGAAGCCTGGATTCCCTCATCTGTAACATGAGATGAGAGCACACTGGTCCTATGTGAGGATCCAATGTGGTAAAGCGAGGAAAACCCCTACCGTTGCCTGACATGAATCCCAAGCTGGAAGAGGAGGCAGCAGTCGACTTTGTCCCCCTCAGTGAGAAAACTAAGCAGGGCAGAGGGGGACTTGAGTGCCTCCTGATGTGCACGGGCACGAAGGTGGAAGAAAGCTCCTCATACTTGTGAACGACTGGCCGGAAGGGCAGACAGAGTCACAGAAGGATGCTCTTCAAAAAAAAAAAAAAGCAAGACTGTAAAATGCCAAAACTGAGTTTGCAGGCTGAGAGTAATAGAGAAACAGAATCCTTGCTGCAGGATGAACTATTGAGACGTCAGCATGTGCCTGTCGTCAGCCGGGTGAGCTGCAGTTGAGTCAGGCTGAGCTCCGCATCACGACTCTCGGCCCCCACACACCACGCACTGCACGCTCCAGAACTGCCTGGGAACGGAGCCCCGACCTCCCGCTAATTGCTCACCTCTCATTAAGCATGCTCGCCTGAGACAGGCATTTCTTTCCAAGAGCTCAACTGCGGGGTTATGTAAGGCTCTACTGAATTCCTGGCCCGAGAACCATGACCAGCTGCTTACACAGGGCACTCCCCTTCTAGGGGCTCGGTCAGTTCAGGAAACCGAACAGCAGATGACAAAGCTCAGAAAACGCAGCGGTGGTGGAGTGAAAGAGGCTGTCTGTGCTCAGGGGCTGCTTTCCTCCAGCGCAGTGAGCACGCTGCTTGCTGGACCCTGGCTGTGAAATCAGAGGCCTCCGCACCCCGTCCACTCCCCTACCCCCCTGCCAAGGTGTGACAGACCTTCTAACAAAGTCTGTCCATGGTTACCTTGTCTGATGTCAACGCTCTTTATGCGGTTCTGCTTATGACAGCCTTTTCCCACACAAGTTCCCAACACTTTTACAATGCAAAAAAATTCAACCGTCCAGGGATGATATTCCAAGCAGCTGTTCCTGGATGCTAGGGCAGACCCATCTGGAGCTGAGATTCTTGACCTCAGCTGCAAGTGGAGTCTCCAGGGGAGACTTTGAAGTGCTGATGCCTCGGCTCCACCCAGGCCGATTGTTATGGGATGCCTGCCCCACAGATTCACATGTTGAAGTCCTAAACCCCAGTCCCTCAGAGTGCAACTCGTGTGAGATGGGGACTTTAAAACATGACCAAGGTAAAATGAGGTCACTAGATGGGCCCTCATCCAGTACGACTGGTGTCATGACAAGAAGAGGAGATCAGGGCACAGACATGGACAGACAGGGCTGACCACATGGAGACACAGGGAGAAGATGGCCATTTTTGAGTCCAGGAGAGAGGCCTCAGGAGAAACCCAGGAGGCCAGCACTTTGATCTCGGACTTCCAGCCTGCAGACCTGTGAGTCAATAAATCCCTGTTGTTTAAGGCATCCAGTCTATGGAACTTTGCTATGACAGCCCCAGGAAACTAACACAGCAATCAAGTCAGCATCTCTGGGAAGGGGGCCCAAACATCAGTATTTCAAATTCTTCAAGTGTTTTGACTGTGCAGCTGTATTTCAGAATTTGCTGTTCTAGACTATAAATCCTCTCTGCTAAAACCAACGACCCTTAAGATCGTTTCGCTAACACTGTATCATGCCTGATGTTTGGTATCGTTTCCTTCCCTCCTTCCCTCCCATCAGTCCTTCCCTGACGACAGTGAACAGGGCAGATCACAGCCTTCACCTCAGCCTCAAGCTCAGCATAAACAAAGGGCCACCTAAAATCCTGCTGTTAACATTGGAACCACTCAGTGGCTCCTAAAGTGTTAGTTGCCCAGTTGTGTCCCACTCTTTGTGACCCCCATGGACAATAGCTCTGTCCATGGAGTTCTCCAGGCAAGAATACTGGAGGGGGTAGCCATTTCCTTCTCCAGGGGATCTTCCTGACCCAGGGATCGAACGCAGGTCTCCCTCGTTGCAGGCAGATTCTCTACCGTCTGAGCCACCAGGGAAGCCCAGGCAGCTCCTTTATTTCTAATAAAGCCAAGGACCTAGAAAGGGGCTCTAACCTGGCCAAAGACGCCAAATGAGAGCAAAGGCTGCTTCAAAGACAAACAGGGAAAGACGAGGCAGTACCGTCTCTCTCTGGGGAATGCTGCTGCTGAACAGAACGTATTTTTTCTTTTTTGTCAACAGTAATGTTGTCCGAGGAATGGTCAAATGGTCACCACGAGTGCGGGCAGACACAGACTGAAGACAGACCTGTGGGATGGGCCAGGCCTCATTTTTCTGCCCCTGGTCACCACACGTCTGTAAATAACGATACCAAGAGGGACTGGAGAGCGTGAAAACCTCCTCGTCTGCCCTCGCCTCTGTGTGCCTGCCCTTAACACAGACCAGGGATCTGGACCTCGAGCACCACTGGCAGGAAGGCGAACTGCCAAGAGTTTTAACCCTCGTCCTTTTCAACAAGGGAACCTTATCCTCATGTGTTTCCCCAGCACGTCTGTGTCATCCCCTCCCCCTCTCTTTTTTTTTTTTACTCATTCTTGAAAGCTTCTATTATTAATCACTGCATGGGGTAAATTTTCAAATCAGCAGTCAGGGTTTTTAAGCCTCATGATTTTTATTGCAGTCAAAAGGAGGCAGGTGACCAACATCGACACTGTCTCCAAAATCCACCAGCAGCTTACTTCCTTAGTGTTCATTCCTTCATTCTCATGGCCTTAGCAAGGCTGGGAATTTCCTCTCATCCAGCCATTTGGACCTTGGTGTCTGACCTCATCTCACGCCCAGACCCTGCCTTTCACATGACATCCAGAGGTTAAGGAAACCTTCCTATAACCTTGAGGCCACCCCATTTTAGGCCACTGAATGTCCAAAATCTTCCCTGCAAGTTCAGGCAATTCAGGTGGGCAGCCTCACTGCTTGTGATCCCCACACTTACACATGCTGCTTCTGGGCTGCATCCCATTGACCCCTCTATTCAATCCCACTCCTACAAAACTGTAAGTACCAAAGAGAGGGGAGCAGCTGCTGCTGCTGCTGCTAAGTCACTTCAATCATGTCTGACTCTATGTGACCCCATAGACGGCAGCTCACCAGGCTCTCCCATCCCTAGGATTCTCCAGGCAAGAATACTGGAGTGGGTTGCCAGTTCCTTCTCCAGTGCATGAACGTGAAAAGTGAAAGTGAGGTCTCTCAGTCGTGTCAGACTCTTGGCGACCCCATGGACTGCAGCCCACCAGGCTCCTCTGTCCATGGGATTTTTCAGGCAAGAGTACTGGAGTGGGGTGCCACAGAGGGAAGCTCTCTTATCAGGCACAGATGAAGAATCCATGATGTGTTCTCAAATCCTTCTTGGTGACACAATCTGGGCGCAGATGGCAAGGTTGGTTGTTGATGTTCAGTCGCTCAGTCATGTCTGACTCTTTATGATCCCATGGACTGCAGCACACCAAGCTGCCCTGTCCATCACCAACTCCCAGAGCTTGGTCAAACTCATGTCCATTGAGTCAGTGATGCCATCCAACCATCTTATCCTCTGTTGTCCCCTTCTCTTCAGCTTCAGCATCAGTCCTTCCAATGAACGTTCAGGATTGATTTCCTTTAGGACTGACTGGTTTGATCTCTTTGCTATCCAAGGGACTGTTTGACCTGGGGCTTCAGAACCCCATGAAGAGTATGAAAAGACAAAAAGATATGGCAGGGTTGGGGGGGTTCCTCTTTCTCTGCCCTCCTCTGGCCCAGCATCCAGCTCTCTCTAGGATTTCCCCCAGAAACTTGAATCTTCTCCCTCCACTCTGGAGAAGAGCTGAGGAAAAGCCTGTAGACAAAGCCCAGCACAAAGGTTTCCCTTGTACAACAGCCCGAGGTCTCTCTGTGACGAAGGAGCCCCGCCTCAGGCAGTTCCTTAACCAAAGGCCACCTCCACCGCCCAGGATCCTGCCTCCACCGTCCTCTGACTGAGGAGCACCCCAGGGTCAAACAGAAGCTCTGCCCGGAGGGAACCAGCGCCAGGCGGTAACCCATCTGGTCACATCGGGTCTCCCAGGAGGCTGGGTTGAGGGCTCAGTCACAGCCGAGACAGGCTGCCACTGAAGGGGTTCAGGGAGCAGCAAGCCAGCCTGGAGGCACACCTGGGAGATGCGGCAAGCAGACGCCAAGGAAGTCTCAAGGCCCAAGGAAGAAATCCGTGAGGAGTGGAAGGAGATCCAGGAGAGTCTGCAGTCGGGAGCAGAGGCCAAAGCAGGAACGGAGAGAGCTGCCCTCACAAGACCAGGCCAGGTGCTGTGAATGGAAGAGGCAGCCCTTTCCCTGCTGCTGACTCCATGTCCTGGGCTTGCTTCCTTCCCCGGGTGAGCAGGCAATAAATCCTCATCTCCTCGGCACCCCAAGGACGTCTCCGCCCCTGACAACCTAAACCCGGGGGTCCAGGGCCCCTGCTCCAAACAAAATGAGCACTCGCTCCCTGTCTGCCTACCCCCGCTCCGCCCTGGGAGCAGGCTCTGCTTCCAGGTCAGATACACAAGCTGAATTCACAGCCTCCAGCACAGAGCTGCCTCTCAGAGTTAAGTTTTCTTCCATCCAGCCCTCTACACCACGCCTGGGGGTGCGACCCTAACTTCCTACGATTCCTCATATGCCATGAGGCGAAAATAAACACTGTATAAAAATACATGCCCCAAAATAAGACCTTCAACCTTCCTCCTCCAGGTTGACAAGCAAACTGCAAGGGGTAGTTTAAACTAGAATATCAACCGGTGCCCATGGAAGGAAAGCTGTAGGAATACAAGCTGCGATTCCTTCACCCTCACACTTGGGGAGCCATCCCATCACTGCAGCAGCAAACTGGAGATGTGGGGGACAACTGGGGTCTCCGGGGTGAGGATGAACTCTAGGATGGGCAAGCTGTCCTTACTTCAAGTACAAAAAGTAGGAGTTTTCTGTGTGTGTGTGTTAGTCACTCAGTCATGTCTGACTCTTTGCAACTCCATGGACTCTAGCCTGCCAGGCTCCTCCGTTCACGGAATTCTCCAGGCAAGAATCCTGGAGTGGGTTGCCATGCCCTCCTCCAGGGGATCTTCCCAACCCAGGGCTCGAACTCAGGTCTCCTGTATTGCAGGCAGATTTTTTACCACTGAGCCTCCAGGAAAGCCCTAGGAGTTTTTTACTTCTCTCAAGGCCATTCTCCACAAAAAAAAAAAAAAAAAAAGGAGGAGCTGATTCTGCAAAACTCAGAAAGGGAGAAAATGGATCAACGAAAGCTATACAGGAAGATCAAGAAACCCTCACGCCTACAGGGGTGACCCTTACATGGGATGGGCTGATGCCAAAGAATCAGGGCCAGCCTTTTGCCTTCAGTCAGAAATGTATCAAAGAAACAGACTTCGGCTGTTTTTTTTTCCTGAAGGAGACCTTTCTTCTCTGTTTTCTTGAAAATTTATGACTCAATAGCTGATGTGTATATATAGTTTATGTAGGTTCATGAAACATGGCATTTATATACATAATCTCAATTGAGTCTCAGCTTCAGAAATTCAGATTATGGTGGGATTGAAGTATGTAGACCCATTCTCCACCATCAGCCTCCTTCCTTCCTCCCCATTAATTAGAGAGGTCCAGTAGCCACTCTCCAAAGGAAACCAACCCCATCCTCCCAAGGTGAGTTGTGCAGACGCAGCCTCACAGCAGAATTCTGCATTTCTTCTGACCGAGTTCACAACCCAGATGATAAGGGGTATGTTATAATAACAATAAGATGATATTGTTCACACCAATATGGCCCCACAGGCATGCCTGCAGGCCAGATGGACACCACCCCTTTCTCTCCCAATCAGGGAAGGCTGCTGGAACAGGAGAATCTAAAGAGCAGTATTTTTAAGGGGATTCAGTCTAAAATGCATTGCAATTTATCAAGAGAGTAAGTTATTCAAAACTTTGATATTTCAACAATTATCAGTTAACACATTCCCTCCCACATCCTGTGTGGACACTGTGGGCTGAGGACACTGACTTCTCGGACTCCAAAGCTGCCTACTGCTAGAACTGCAGGCCTCTGACTACAGAGAAAAGAGAATAAATGCTGCTATTAACTGACTCATGGGAGATCCCAGCACTTTAGAGGAAATCAAGACACCCGTCCCTTTCTCAGAACACATTCACAAAAACAATATACTCTCCAATGATGATAGCAAATGTAGGATTTCCCAAAAAAGGATCTATCACCCTTGAAACAAAGGAAATAAGATAAAGCATGACACCCTTATCATCATTAAGGACAATGTTTATTTTATGCGGTCTTGTATACCTCCTGGGCTTCCCCGGTGGCTCAACAGAAAGAATTTACCTGCAATGCAGGAGACATGAGTTCGATCCCTGGGTTGTGAAAATACCCTGGAGAAGGAAATGGCAGCCCACTCCAGTATTCTTGCCTGAAGAATCTCATGGACAGAGAAGCCTGGCGGGCTACAGTCCATGGGGTTGCAAAGAGTCAGACTTGACCTAGCAACTAAACAACAACAAAAACTTCCTAATCCCCTTAAAATAAACATCTGTTACCTTTTTAATGGAATATTGCTTAACATGTTATGTAAAAAACAAAAATATTTTCAGCAGTAGGAATGGAAGCTCATGGGATTCGAGGAGATTCTACAGGGCAAGAAGAAGAGGGGGCATTTAAAAATATCTCCAAAGGAGGAGGCAAAAGATCAATCACTTTTTACAAAAAGATTTCTTGACTGCCTCTCAGTATGACAGATATTATAACAACACTCTCAGCTCTAAACAAACAAAAGACACCTCCTTCTAAGTGTCTACAACGTGAGACATGACCTGGAGGACCCACTATTTCGATACATGTGTACATGTCACCTACGGCTGAGCTCCTGTGAGTGAAAGGCCCAAGCTTCTAGAAAAAGATGTCCCAGTATTGGCAATGAAAGCTAATCAAAGGTACACATGCTACTGCTACTGCTAAGTCACTTCAGTCTTGTCCGACTCTGTGCGACCCCAGAGACGGCAGCCCACCAGGCTCCCTCTTCCCTGGGATTCTCCAGGCAGGAACACTGGAGTGGGTTGCCATTTCCTTCTCCAGTGCATGAAAGTGAAAAGTGAAAGTGAAGTCGCTCAGTCATGTACGACTCCTTGCGACCCCATGGACTGCAGCCTACCAGGCTCCTCTGCCCATGGGATTTTACAGGCAAGAGCATTGGAGTAGGGTGCCATTGCCTCACTACTAACCAACACCAAAACCTGTCTGGTCACTGAGAAAACAAAGGCTCAGGTTATTTCCTCCCCGCTGTCTGGGCAGGCAATCAGGTGATTAAGATGCCAACAATCCTAAAGACCACTGAATGCTTTTCCATAGAACTCACCATTTCTTGTGCTAGAGGATCTGAGCTTTGAGGTTGGGTGGTAGCTAGGTAGAGGGAGGAGGGTAGCAGGAAATGAGGGCACAGTTACATGGAGGCACATGGTCACTAGAGGAAGAAGAATAAGAATCAAGAGAAAGAAAAAAGGAGGCTAGAGATAAAAATGAAGACAAGACTAGCATTCCTTGTTACCAACATTGGGAAGATGTTCTAGGTTTGCCCTTCAAATTCATCAGGAGCAGGAATGGTCACTCACAAAAGTCAAAGGACGGAGGAGGCCCCAGGGTGACAAAGACTTTGTAATAAAACACACCGGGGCAACCGAGTTTACAGATATTTTGCAACAGAGTTGGAGGGAACCTCCACCATCTCACAGTCTTAGTCCTGTCAAATGACAAATACCTCTTTTATGTGAATATCAAACAATATCGGAGGCAGTACCATAGGCAAGACTTCAATGACACTGATTTTGCATGTTCGTAGAGTTGTTTCTAAAGAGGAACTCCCTTGACGGCCGGAGAGTTTCTTCACCTGAAAACTGCGATTGTGCAGCTCACTTAGCCACTACGTACAGGCCAATAGGAACAAATTCATCCAGCCCTTCTGACAGCATCATGCTGACACTTCAATTACCTGATAACTGCAGCCATGTTTTCCTGGCTGAGCAGGAAAACTTCAAAAGATCTTCACCTTTCTTCCTCTCCAGCTTCCGCTAACCTTCCACCTCCTTCTGCTTTCACGGCCGAGTCTCCACAGTAAGGTTGTAACCGACACACAGACAGAATACAAAGAGGCCAGACCTAAATGCAAATCCTGATTCCACTGTTTACCAGTGGCATGACCCTCGTCAGGACTTGCCTAGATGCTAATGAACTTCAATTTTCTCATCTGTAAAATACAAGTTGCAGTGAGAAATCAACTAAGAACTCTTTGAAACACATAAGTACTGTGGTGATTCATTGTAATGCCAATAATAGCAAGAAAATAAGGATTCAACTTTACTCTAAAACTAAAAGGAAAAGTACATTTCTTCTCACCTAAAACGTTCACTACTTGAGCAGGTTATATGTAGCCAATCTATCTTTGGTTTTAAGTAAAAATAGTCTGCTCCAATTATCCTGAAAACTTCTCGAGGGAAAATTACTGTTTAATCTGATAACATCATCCTCCCAATATAAGCAAAACAAACAAACAAAAAACAAACAAATTTTCTATGTTCAAGAAATAATTATAGGTGATTAACATGATGACAACGTTAATGATAAAGAAAAATATGGTAGAGTCAACACCCCAAATTTACTTATAAGGAGCTTGGGGTTTTGTTCAGTCTAAAGATGGCAGCAGAGAATATTACAAATATCCCTGGGCTCCACTGTACTGTACACAAATTTCTTTCTACTAAAGCGACTGAAGCGCTTTCACTGCATTGGTTTGTTTGCCCCTCACTGCAATGTGAGCTCCTACAGGTTAAGATCTACATCTTGGTAATTTTTATATATCTGATATTTGGCTCAGAGTGGGCCAGGATCATGCATAGATGGTCAATCCACCTGCACTGACAAGGAAAATAAGATACAATCTTAAAACAAAAGCTACTTTATAAGTTTATATTATACTTATATCAGTTAAGATTAAGCTCAGATGCAACTATCAAAATCTTAACAAAAATGGCTTAATCAAAACAAAGGTGTATTTCTCTCTTACACAGAAGTCTAGGGGTGGTCTAGCTCCAGCTCCACCTTGCCAGGGACTCATGTGCCTTGAATCTCATTTACTTACTGTTCAGCTGTGTGTGGCTTTCATTCCCAAGTTTACATCTTGGCCCAAGATGGCTCTGAAGTTCCACTGCTACATCTGCAATCCAGGTAGCAAGAAGGTGGAAGACAGGTGTGCATGGGTATTTGGGAAACAAAATGAATAACATGTCAAAGAATGCAATTTTCTTTTAATATCCATTTCTTCCCTTTTAAATACTAGACTCTCAATTTTCACTCTAGCTAATTGCCATCCAAAAAAAAAAAAAAAAAAAAAATACTATATTCCCCAGCCTACCCTGCAGCTAAGTTTGGCCATACAATTAAGTTGCAGACCATAAGATATGAGCAGAAGAATTGTGTGGAATTTCTGGGAAGTCCTCTTCTTTAAAAGGAAGACAGATATGATGGCTGGAGTCCTAGCAGCCATCTTGGACCATAAAGACAAAAGCTACATTCTAAAAATGGCAGGCTAATGAACTAGAAGAAAACTGACTATCTGAAATTCTCATAGAAGAACTGTACCAGCTATGGACTGCCAACTCTGAACATCTTTTAAGTAAGACAGTAATAAATTTTACCTTTTCTATGCTACTATTATATTCCTGTTTCTCATTAAGCTGAATCAGGAAAAAAAATTTTTTTTCCTCCCCATTCCTATCTATCAGTTTCCAGTATCATTTTCTCCACCAACAATGGCCATTACTGAATGTTCTTTCTCTATCTTAACCTTTCTCACAGGGAGTAGGAAATAAAGGACACATAGCTCGTAACTTTTATTTTTGCAAACTATGAAGATTTTATAACAGAAGGAAATAAAACATGAGCATCAACAATTCCCTGTACAACTGTTGTGAGATAAAATTAAAAGAATTCACCTCCAAAATCGCAGAAGCATTTCCCATTGCTACATAATATCTATGGCCATGTTTTCAGTATGTACCTGATAAGGAAGAGAACATATCTCTAGGTAAATGGTTCTTAATTAACTAACATACTTTAAACTCAGCAGGAAAAAATAAGTTACTATTCTATATCAAACAGGTAGATCAAGACATCTTTGCAATCTGACCTAAAACCCATTTGAGCAAGATTATTTCATTTTATTTCCTATAAATCCCTATAGTAGAAATTTAAGACATGTACATTATCAAAACAATGTTAGAAATAAGCTGCTGTACACATATCATGAATACTAAAAATATTTTCCACACTAACAGCTATCTTCCCTAAGATTCAATTGGAGTTATGCCTATTGCAATAACCTCAATTCTTGTTTTATTCTATCTATATTTAAAGGAGTTCAGTGCATCCCCAAGTATAAGATAAAGACATTTCTAAATTGACACCATGGAAAGATCAACATTAGTAAGTTTTACGAAGATAGTGAATTGGTGCATCTCAGTTGCTTCAGTCATGTCCAACTCTTTGCAACTCCATGGACTGTAGCCCACCAGGCTCCTCTGTCCATGGGATTCTCCAGGCAAGAATGCTGGAGTGGGCTGCCATGCCCTCCTCCAGGGCTCTTCCCTACCCAGCGATGGAACTTACATCTCCTACACTGCAAGTGGATTCTTTACCTCTGAGTCACTGGTGAATCGGTAGCTTCTTTGAATCTTTCTGCAAGGTGGTCTCTGACTGCCAATGATCACTACAGATCCTGTGGCGGAGGAGAAAGACTGGTGGACCTAGAGTTTACTTCAGTGACCTGGATTCTTGTCCTAATTTCACTTCCAACACCTTGTGTAAATTTGAACAAGTGTCTTAATCTCTTCAGCCTCTTTTCTTCTAAATGAAAATAATACCAACTTAATAATTTTGATGAGATTCAATCAATAGCATGTTGAAGCAATTTATAATGCTAAAGAGTTGCATAAATATATTATCTGTATGCCTGTATTAGTTGGTAATGTTTGGGCTCTAAGTAGCAGAAACTAAATTGTGCCACCTCAAGTGTTTATATGTGTGTCTAGGCAGATAAGTGTGTGCGTCAAGTATACAGAATGTCCTGGGAGAGAAGAAAACAGTAGTTATTACTACCACAACTGAGGGTTTTTTCCATGATAAAATGCGAGAGGGCCAAAGCAAAGGGATTTAGAAATAGCAAATCCCTTATTTCTGCTCTTTCAGGGATAATAATGAGTCCCCGTGTCTACAGTCCTGAAGGTCCCTACCCACGTGACCCACACAATACCCACTTCAAATGCATGTTAATGGTAGGCTGGCCCCTGCAAGAGACAACAGGAGTTAGGAAACAGAAACACTTAAAATCACTTGAAGAAGCCCCTGAATATTCAACATGAGGGTTTTCTGGCAGTCAGGGCCAGCAGCACCCATGTTTCTGAGGACCACCTTTGTAGGCAGGCAGCACCTCTTTCTGCACAGATGCTACTGGAAAGCAGTGTGTGGCCTCCACAATTGTTCAGCGGCTTCTCCTTCCCTCTGTCTTCTTCACTGTCTGTTCTACAAATACCCCCAACACTTTAAACTAAAGCCCCGTGGAAAATTTGGAGGTGATACGCTAAACAGGTGTTACACCTCTGAATAATACCTAGTAATCAAGGACCCCTTTGCCCTCCATTCTCCTGTAAGTAACGCAAACTCATTCATCTTTGTGCAAAATAAGCTACTCCTGCTGCCTTTACCGCAGTCTCCAGTGTCCATTGTGAACAGCCATGGCTCCAGCCTCTGCTGCCTTATCGGCTCTAAAGCCCCGAGGACAGCCACCTAGAAAATCCAGAACACTGTCCTAACAACGGCCATCACCTCGATCCACCTCCTCCTCCCCCAAGGTCACCCAGGATGCTGCTCAGGAGGAAACCGTTCAGGTGAAAATGATGTCAGAATGGAGATACTGCTATCAAAAACTGAACGGCGGTTCCTCAGAAAATAAAAACAATACTACCAGTTGATGTAGCAATTCTATTTTTGAGTATATACCCCGAATGACTGAAAACAAGTCTTGAAATGATATTTGTATACCCACGCTCATAGCAGCATTATTACTATAGACAAAAGGTAGAAGAACTCAAGTGCCCATGGGCAGATGAGTGGATAATCACAACATGGTTTATACATACAATGGATATTATTCAGCCTGAGAAAGGTAGGACACTCTGACACCTGCTGCATGGCTGAACCGTAAGGACACAATGCCAAATGGAAATGAGCCAGTCACAAGATGCCAAGTACTGTATGACTATGTATATGTGGTACCCAGAGCAGTCAGCTCATAGAGACAGAAAGTAGAATGGTGGTCACCAGGGGCTGGGGTAAGGCGGAGTAGGGGTTATTGTTTACCGAATATAGAGCTTCAGTTTGCAAGATGAAAAGAGTTCTGAAGACGTTACAAAACTATCTGAATGTATTTAACACTACTGAGCCCTATACTTAAAAATGACTAAGATGGGACTTCCCTGATGGTCCAGTGGTTAAAAATCCACCTGCGATGCAGGGGACACCAGTTCAATCCCTGGTCTGGGAAGACTGCACAGCTACCGAGCAGCCAGCCCATGTGCCACTCCTACTGAAGCCCATGAGCTTAGAGCCTGAGCTCTGCGACAAGAGAAGCCACCACAGTGAGAAGCCTGTGCGCAGCAACAGAGGGGAGCCCCACTTGCCATGACTAGAGAGAGCCCCACACAGTGATGAAGACCCAGGGCAGCCAGAAATAACAAATAAATAATAAAAATGTTTAATTTGGAAAAGTGGTTAAGATGGTAAATATGATAATATGTATATTTTGCCATAGTGTTTTGTTTTCTTTAAAAAAAAAAAAAGAGGCCAGAATCTTCTATATCCTCCCCTGGAGCCATGAGCACCATAAATCCAGCTCCGTAGAGCCCAACCTCAGAAAGCCAACCCAGCTCACACTCAGATCCTGCCATGACCCAAATCCCTTCGAACCGATGGGAACCTTTCCACCACTGAACTTCTATAACCAGGTAACGAACGCAATCTCGGCCCCAAACTGCGCTGTAGAATACTTTCAGACGTGACAAGGTCTCCACGTGGGCAGGACTTTAAGAAACTGCAATGATATACTGTTTCTTGACCTGGGAACACACATGAGTGTGTTCCGTCTGCAATGCTTCATCAAGCTGTATCCTTGGGGTTAGGGTTGTGCGTTCTGCTTTGTGTAAGTACTTTCTTTATTTCTTTAAAGTTTTTAACAAAATTTCAGCCCTACTCTGTTACTGCTTGTTTTATTCGCATGATCCTTGGTCTCTGGCAGGATGAAATGTCCTTGAAGCCCTCACAAGAGCCTAGCAGAGCACCAGGCTTCTATTAAGAGCTACATATTTGCCTACCGATTTCACTGAAATCTGGAGATCCCAGGCGAATCAGAGGGAGCAGGCAGGGCCTGAGGCAGTAGAATGGTTTTCCAAACTCTTTCAGCATTAGGGAAACAAAACCTTCCTGATCCCAAAGTTACAGATTCATAGGACAGCCACAGCAATCCAAACGGCTCACAGAAGGAAGTAGGCTGTGCTGATGACAACCCACACCTTGGGAAGGTAACAATTTTGATGAAGAAAAAGATACATACATACACACATGTGTATACACACACACACAAGGGCAGTGTCAGTAGAGTCTGACTCCAGCCTTCCCACAAGAAAAATTAACATTTTGCTGTTGTTAACTGGTAGTACCTATATTGAGAAGTGTCTTAAACCAAAATAGATCTGCAAGTGGCAGGCTCTCCTGAACAATATGGTAAGTCCATGATGGCTGATTCTCAAGGAAAGTCAGCTTGAGTAAGAGTTCCTTGATCTTGAAAATGCAGATGACTACCGTTTACTCCAAGAAACACAAGGGCTGGCCCCAAAGAAGAAGACGGGCTGGATGCAAAGGCCCCTGAAAGGGTAAGATGGAGCCCCCAGAACCACTGGTAAGAAGCGGTCAGTTTGAGTCTCCAGTTGGAGTCTTCCGGACTCTAAGATGCTAAGTTTTAATACATTCTTGTGCACTGGGAGGTGGGTGGCGGGGTTGTTTCTCTTTCCACTGTTTCTCCGGCTGCTGGGGAGCAGAGTCCTGTCCGGCAGGGCTGGACTGTCATCTAACAAGCAGATCTGGCTCCAGGAGAAGCTGGGAGACTCCCCCAGGCTCTGCCCTTGCCCCTCTGTGCCTGGGCAGAGAGGAAGGAAGGGGGTGGAGGAAAGCAGGGGGAGGGTTTGGGGCCAGGGAGTTGACTAAGTCTGACGAGAACACCATGCGTCTGTGGGACTCGTGAGACAGACAGGTGTTCTCGTCGTGGGGCAGGGAAGCCCCCTGAAGCTCATCAGGGGAAAGGCGCATTCAGCATCCGGGTCAGTCTGAAGCGGAAGGGGACCCGAGATGCCCTCGGCTCCCCTGTTTCTCTCTCTTTCTGGTTTTGTCTTGTTTGACAAATCAAACCGAATCCCAAAGGACAAGCATGGGAGGGGAGGAGAGGCCTCCTTCTCCCCGCAGATTTATGGCATTCTGGATGCAGCTTGCGTCTGTCGGCCAAAATGGTGAGGGTGGGCTAATAGAGTAGAATTACAGCTTCCTATAATGGGGAAAGTTAAATAGACAAGCTCTCCTACCCCGAGGAGAACGAAGCAGAGGTCAGGGCTGCCGCCTTTGAACGTGAATGGCCCCTTCCCCTCGGCTCCCTTTCACATGTGGCCCGGCAACAGTAGCAGACAGATGCGACACAAAGACAGACACACCTGATTAACCATGAATACGACAGCTGTCGCTTCCCCCCGCCGCCGCTGCCCACACCCTGGCTCTCTCCGCTGAGCTTTCTCCCCTCCTTTCAGCCCGCGTGAGGAAATTAAACCTGCCATTAAGACCCAAGTTAGTGGGAGGGTGTCAGCGGCGGCGGGGGCCTTTGTTTCTCTGCTCACAGACTTGTGATAGGTACCTTCTGATTTGTCCTTTCATCTGAGCCAGCGTGGGGGCCTCAGTCAGCTCGGGACCCAGAACCCAGGGAAAGGCCAGCGATAGGTGGGGTGGGACCGGGCTGACTCAAACAGGAGGGAAAAAGTGGACTGACCGAAAGCGGCATGTTTTGTGCACCTGAAAGTGGGTCTCCCTACTCCCCCCCACCTACCTCTCCGTTTTATTCTCTTGCCTCCAGCAGCCAGAATTCCCTGTTGCTAAAAGCCCCCACCCTTAAAACAAGCTGGCCGCCGGGAATGGACCCACAGGAAGTGGCACTCAATGAAGCATTGTCTTTCCGTGAGAATTCACTTATTTTGCCCTACTGTGAGCTGACCTTAATACAGAAGAACCAAGGCAGGTGTCTGGGAGTTTTATTTTTCCCCTTCTCTTAGGCAGCCAAATCCTTGAGTTCCAGTTAACTTCTAAGACCTCGAGAATCAGGTACAGGAGGAAATCTAAGTGTTGAAAGGCAAATTTATTTCTAATGACATAAAGTGTAATGTGATTATAAGAGTGTCCAGAAACCTTTTCAATGGTAATTACAGCCTTAAGTGTGAACCCTGAGTGTTCCTCAGAATTTTTTTTTTTTTTTTTGGTAAGCTTGGGTTAATCATTTGACTCCTGTAAGCTTGCAATTCTAGACCTTCAAAGGTTTTCTCCAGTGTCAGAAAGTCCCTTAAGTATTTGCAAAGAGAGACTAATAAAAATAATCAGAAATCACTCAGTGAACATCCAGCCTTATAACATAATGATAGGGTGGTAACTGGGTAATTTAACTTGTTGAGTTAAATTCAACAAGTATCCCCGATTTCCTCATGAGTGGAAACATGGTGAAATAATTCAAGCCTACACCTGAAGGCTCAGTGTTTCTCAAGAAGCCTCAAGCCCTCTGTGTGCCTCTGACTCCTAAGAAATCAGGGAGATATTTCCATCAAGGCAATCAGGGAAAGGGCTAACTGAATTGCCTAGAAATTTTTGTTATATATAACACAGTAAAAGTTCCCCAAAGCCCTGTTTTGTAGGACACTGGGATTTGTTCTAGAACACAAAGGTAGCCTACGGGGCTTGGTGACTTGAGGCTCACCTTTCATCTCACTGATGAAGCGCTATATCCACTGTTATTAATAAACCAACTGAGGGTGTCTCACCTCAGAGCCCTCTGAAAAGCCCCTACTCGCTTTGCCTTCCAAACCGTCTCTACAACTCTTCTTCCAATCTCCAATCTCCTTTTCTTGCTTCACAGAGCCCACAGTTTAAGCAGAGTAAGCCTGTCTGTTTTCAATTCTTAACTTTTCACACACACGGCAAATGAGAGGAACTTCTGAACACTGTGATCATCTGGCTGATGAGCAAGCTGTTTTCCATTTCTGGCAACAAATACTCTTGGCTTATCTTGACGGGAAGAAAAGGGATGAAAATATACTTTGGTTGGATATCGTTGATAGCATTTGTCATCTTTGCAGCTAAAAAAAATTAGCTTAGAGAAAATTTCCCTCAGTATTGCAGAAGATGGCAAAAGAATTGACACCACCACTGAGATGCCAGCTGAACCGAATTCATAAAAGAAGTAACCTACTGTGATATTTTTCATAACAAACACAACATCTCATCACGAAGTGGCTGAGGGCTGGACCAGCAGTTAGGATCCTTGGGGCCTGGGCTGGGGGGGGGCTATGGGGGCACACAATACCCTTCAAGGCTCACTTTACATGTTTGTAACCTGCCCCCCTTTGTATCAGTTTGCTGGGGCTGCTGTAACAAAGTACTACAAACTGAGCAACTTAAACAACAGAAATGTATTGCCTCATAGCTCTGGAGGCTAGAAGTCCAAGATCAAGGTGTTGGTAGGGCTGACTTCTCCTGAGGCCTCTCTCCTTGGCTTGTAATCACCCATCTTCTGTGTCTTTAAGTGGTTTTCCCTCTTTATGTTTCTGGCCCTAAGCTCATCTTCTTATAAGGACACCAGTCATATTGGATTAGGGTCCGTCTTAATGACTTCATTTTAACCCGATTATTTCTTTAAAGACTCAATCTTCAAATACACTCTTGGGTACTGGAGGTTAGAACTTGTAGGGGGATGCGATTCAACTGCTATGACCCTTTGAGGGACTCAGCTGAATAAGTTCAACTCTATCTCAACTCGGAAAGACTCTGAGCCTGTGGTCTGGATCCACAAATAAAGTGAGTTGAGTAGGCATATGGCATCACTCTTGCCATGATTTACTCACAACAAAACATGAAGGAAGTGAAACAGATGGGCATGTCGTTTGAAGGCAGGAGAGTCCATCTCGTGGATTCCAGGGGCCGTGAGAATCACAATGCCACCTCTCAAAAGAGTCAGGAAGACCAATAAACGAGATTACTTCCGCTCTGAGGTGAAAGTGTTTTATGACTGCATTTTCTCACCCTCATTGACCATGCCCATTCACCAAAGCCCAGAACAAAAGGGTTTTTCCCCCATTACATTTAGAAACAGCAAAGAGCAGAGAAATGAATCATCAAACAGGCAGAACACTCTTCCTACGACTTTGTTACCTGAGTGAAAACATTACTTCCTGAAAGAGTGAAAAAAGAGAAAAGTGGCAGGAGATGACTAACAGCAGTGACAGCGTTGAGGCAAAGAACTTTAGGACAGCTTGAATTTAGAAACAGGCAAGGCTAGATGATGAAACGCGGTGGCTAAGCACACTCCCTCGGGGAAGCAAGGCTTGGGCTGGAGGGGAGGAACTATGAATAAGAGGTTCCCAAAAAAAGATGTGTGTGTGATTTACTTAATAGTTCCACCAACGTGCAGCCGTGGGTTGGGTACGATGGTTCTAAATACCCTGTGACACATATTTACAAAGAAATTGGGTGGCTTTACTTAAATGACACCCTCTTATTCATCACTGCCTCCTGCAGCACTGCTAGTCACCAAGGCTCCTGGAGCAGCACTGTTTAGTCATGAGCCACGTGCTGGCAGTGGCCCGGAAGTGAAGAGCAGACCACCAGCTCATGACTGTGGAGTTCCACGGGAAAGATGTAGCTCTCATGATGGCGTGAGTTGTGAGTTGATTTGTGTCTCCCAAAAAGATGTGTTGAAGTCCTAGCCCTCAATATCTCTGAATGGGGCCTTATTTCGCAAAAAGATCATTGCAGATTTAATTAGTTAACATGAGGTCACACTACAGTAGTAGGGTGGGCCCTTAATCCAATATGGCTGGGGTCCTTAAAAGGATAAATCTGAGCACAGAAACAGAGATATACATGGAGAATGTCATGAGATGATAGAAGCAGAGCCAAGGAATTCCAAGAATTGCCAGCAAATACCAAAAGCTAGGGGAGGCAAGGAAGGATTCTCTCCTACCAGGCTCAGGTGTCTGCCGACACCTTGATTTCAGACCTCCACCCCCCAGAACTGTGAGGAAATCACTTTCTGTTATTTAAGGCATCTGTTTGGTTGTACCCTGTTACATGGCAGCAATCAGTTCAGTTCAGTTCAGTCATTCAGTCGTGTCCAACTCTTTGGGACCCCATGGGCTGCAGCACGCCAGGCTTCCCTGTCCATCACCAACTCCGGGAGCTCAAACTTGTATCCATTGAGTCGGTGATGCCATTCAACCATCTATTCTTCTGCCGTCCCCTTCTCCTCTTGCCTTCAATCTTTCCCAGCATCATGGTCTTTCCAATGAGTCAGTTCTTCGCATCAGGTGGCCAAAGTATTGGAGCTTCAGCTTCAGCATCAGTCCGTCCAGTGAATATTCAGGACTGATTTCCCTTAGGATTGACTGGTTGGTCTCCTTGCAGTCCAAAGGACTCTCAAGAGTCTTCTCCAACACCACAGTTAAAAAGCATCAATTCTTCGGCACTCAGCTTTCTTTACAGTCCAACTCTCACATCCATACATGACCACTGGAAAAACCATAGCGTTAGCTTTGACTACACAGACCTTTGTTGGTAAAGTAACATCTCTACTTTTTAACATGCTGTCTAGGTTGGTCATAGCTTTTCTTTCAAGGAGCAAGCATCTTCTAATTTCATGACTGCAGTCACCATCTACAGTGATTCTGGAGTCGAAGAAACTAATGTCTGTCACTGTTTCCATTGTTTCCCCATCTATTTGCCATGAAGTGATGGGACTGCATGCCATGATCTTACTTTTTGAATGCTGAGTTTTAAACCAGCCTTTTCACTCTCCTCTCTAACCTTCATCAAGAGGCTCTTTCTGCCTCTTCGCTTTCTGGGTGGTCTCATCTGCCTACCTGAGGTTATTGATATTTCTCCCAGCAACCTTGATTCCAGCTTGTGCTTCATTCAGCCCAGCACTTCTCATGATGTACTCTGCATATAAGTTAAATAAGCAATATACAGCCTTGACGTACTCCTTTCCCAATTTGGAACCAGTCTGTTGTTCCATATCCAGTTCCAACTGTTGCTTCTTGACCTGCATACAGATTTCTTAGGAGGCAGGTCAGGTGGTCTATTATTCCAGTCTCTTTAAGAATTTCCCACAGTTTGTTGTGATCCACACAGTCAAAGGCTTTAGCATAGTCAATAAAGCAGAAGTACATGTTTTTCTGGAATTCTCTTGATTTTTCTATGATCCAGTGGATGTGGGCAATTTGATCTCCAGTTCCTCTGCCTTTTCTAAGTTCAGCTTGAACATCTGAAAGTTCTCAGTTCACATACTGTTGAAGCCTAGCTTGAGAATTTTGAGCATTACTTTACTAGTGTGTGAGATGAGTGCAATCGTGCAGTAGTTTGAACATTCTTTGGCATTGACTTCCAAAAGAAGGCAATGGGATTGAAATGAAAACTGACCTTTTCCAGTTGTGTGGCCACTGCTGAGTTTTCCAAATTTGCTGGCATACTGAGTGCAGCACTTTCACAGCATCATTTTTTAGGATTTTAAATAGCTCAGCTGGAATTCCATCACCTCCACCAGCTTTCTTCATAGTGATGCTTCCTAAAATCCACTTGACATCACACCCCAGGATGTCTGGGTCTAGGTGAATGATCACACCATTGTGGTTATCTGGGTCATTAAGATCTTTTTCGTATAGTTCTGTGTATTTTTGCCACCTCTTCTTAATATCTTCTGCTTCTGTTAGGTCCAGACCATTTCTGTCCTTTATTGTGCCCATCTTTGCATAAAATGTTCCCTTGGTATCTCTAATTTTCTCGAAGAGATCTCTAGTCTTTCCCATTCTATTGCTTTCCTCTATTTCTTTGCATTGATCAGTGAGGTAAGCTTTCTTATCTTGCCTTGTTAGTCTTTGGAACTCTGCATTCAGATGGATTTATCTTTCCTTTTCTCCTTTGCCTTTCACTTAACTTCTTTTCTCAGCTATTTGTAAGGCCTCTTCAGACAACCATTTGCCTTTTTTCATTTTTTCTTTTTGGGGATAGTTTTGATCACCTTCTCCTATACAACATTATGACCCTCCATCCATAGTTGTACAGGCACTCTATCTAATCCCTTGAATCTATTTGTCACTTCCATTGTATAACCACAAGGGATTTGATTTAGGTTATACCTGAATGGTCAAGCGGTTTTCCATACTTTCTTCAATTTAAGTTCTTTGCAATAAGAAGTTCATGATCGGATCCACAGTCAGCTCCTGGTCTTCTTTTCACTGACTGTATAGAGCTTCTCCATCTTTGGCTGCAAAGAATACAACAATCTGATTTTGGTATCGAACATCTGGTGATGCCCATGTGTAGAGTCTCTCTTGTGTTGTTGGAAGAGGGTGTTAGCTATGACCAGTGAATTCTCTTGGCAAAACTCTGTTAGCCTTTGCCCTGCTTCATTTTGTACTCCAAGGCCAACCTTGCCTGTTATTCCAGGTATCTCTTGACTTCCTAATTTTCATGGCAGTCATAGAAAACTAGAACAGCACACTGCACACTGTGGTGAAACCCATAAGACTCCCCGTGATCTTCTGCTCCATGGCTTCTAAAAAGTACCCTTCCAAAGGCCTCCACTTTCAGGAACTTGGCTTTTTTCCAATTTTTAAAAACCTTTCCTGGCCTTCCACCCTCTCATGCTGACATGTCGCACCCTCAGTAGATCACAGCTGGAGACAGACTACCTGTTTTCAGTGGTGACTTCTTCTGTAATCTTATCATAAAGACCTTGGGCAAGTCTGTAGGCCTTCATCTCTTCATTAGAAAATGAAGGACTTTGAACTATAGTAACTTCTAGTCTGAACCACTGAAGACCATAACCCCTATTTTTCTTCCTCAGTATTTTAGACTCCAAGAAGATAAATGAGAAAGGGAGCAAAAATGTGATGTTTCCTTCTCTCTTGTGCTATTTTTAACGTCTTGTCACAAAAATTAAATGAAAAATATTTCTTGAATAAACTGTTTAGCAAGCTGCAAGAGGAAAGAGAAAGGATATCAAATCAAAGGAGATGTTTCAAACCACAGAGCTATCAGTTAATCAACCACATGTATTGATGCCTAATGAGAGACAGAACATACAAATGAACAATGGCCACATCATGCATAAAAAGTAGAGTTCTGACCTACACGCTGCAGTAACCAGCCCAGGAAAACAACCCATTTTCTACAGTAACCAGTCCAGGAAGTCAGCCTGCTGTGTTAGGCTTATAGAAAGTCAGACTCCTATCAGCAGTAACAATCCAAAATGACTAGAGCTTAATAACTGGCAGCTTTTCTTATTTTTGTTCACACCCTTCCAACTTAGGAGCTAAGAAAATCAAATATACACCCCTACCTGATTCCCAGGACGCCTTGCTTCTAGTTTCCTGCCTCCAGGTTCCCCAAGCCAACAGTCTACAATTAAGACACGCGTGAAGCCTTTTCTTTTTTCCACTATAAATCTTTCCCATTCTTTCACTTGCCTTTGAGTCTCTGCCAAAACATAAGTGATGGTGGCTAATCCCCTTGCTAGATCAAGTTCTAAATAAACACCTTTGCTCATTCTTATTTGGGTGGTCTTCATTTATTTCCAAACTAACAAATACAAATAAATCCTAAGGAGACTCTTGGCAGGTAGGGAAAAATACAAGGAGGTGTAAGACGTGGTCTTTATACTTAACAAACTTTTAAAACCTTGGGATTTGAGATAAAATGCACAGAGAACGAGAACATCTACCACAACAGACAAGCAAGTGATTACTTTATTACTAAGCAAGTAATAAAAACAGTCAGGAATAATCAGTCCCGAGTGTAAGTTCTAGGCAATGAGTGTAGAAGTCTGGAGGAGAGAGATTACTTTTGACTGGGATGATCAGATATGAACTGGACCTCAGTATTCAGAAAGGAATTATTACAGTAAGTGAGTCCCCTTGATCACATGATTACTTAATCTCGGAAGTCTGGAGAAACAGGAAGCTGCCCTAGCAGGAAACCTGTTTGTTCCATGACTACTTTGTCACTTAGAGGAGGGTGACTTATCGGGAAGCCCCCTCCTTCCTCTTCATAAGCTCCAGATGAGTAGACCTTCCCTGAGTCACTCAGACTGTAGATGGGATGAACTCGGCCAGCTGGCCTCTGTGTTTTTGTCTCAAATCTCTGCCACAAAATTTTGGCTGCCCATTAAGAGAAGACCTATATCCCCAACCAGGCAGTTGTTGAAGGCCAAGCAGAGGGGTTCTCTCTGATGCTGAGGTTTTAGGGAATCAGATCAACAGGACCCTTCTTTCCTGACCAAGTTGTGGGTCAATTAAGAGGCATAAGTTTAAGACAGAGGTAAGAAATTGCATCTTTTTTTTTTTCAAATTGAGAACGTCTTGATTAGAGACATGACTTTAGGTCTGTGGACTTGCTAATACTGTACCACTGAAATGAAATGCCCTAGCCAGCATCAGGCAATGCTGGAAGACAGGAAACTTGGCCACATGAGGAGCTGCCCCTTAAAACTTGAGACTTAAAGGAACAGAAAATGTTCACTTTCTCCAGTCAATTCCCACACAGAGGGAGGAGACAGTGGGACACACATCTTCAATGGATTCTCCCAGACTAATCATTTTCCTCTCCTTCCAATGAGGTGAAGGAGAGGATGGAGAGAGGTCCGGGGGTTTACTCACTGGAAGCACATTCCCCTGGAAACAAGAGGAGTGGAGAATAAACATTCCTATGTCCCACCTACAACAAGCAGGACTAAGTCTCTGCAGGTTTGAAGTCTTTCTCTCTCACACATACACACACACACGTGTGCACACATGGCTATCAATGCCGTGGTCATATTTTTTACTTTTAGAATTTATGACAACTTTTTTAACTCTAAGAGGAACAAACGTATTAATAGAGAAAATCTCCCAAGTAAGGGACTGCCCTCAGCGTGGACCAGTGTTAAGTGCAGACCCCGAAGTCAGGTGTCTAGTCCCTGCATTTAGTGGCTCTGTCCCTAATTATGCACTGGGACTCGTGGCACTTGCCTTGCTACCTGTGAAAGGTGGGAGATAAAATGAGAGGGTCCCCACATAGTCAGTTCTGTTTCCCAGAGGCACTGAGATGGGCTCATATTAAGAGAAAATAGTCATTTTTTTCCCCTGAAATTTGGGATAAATGTGGAACAGCCTGGGGAGAAATGAACAGAAAAATGAAGAAGGAAGTAGAGCTGAGGAAGGAGGGAAGAAAGAAGGGTTAGTCTTACAAATACAAAACAGGAAGAAAGAAAGGAGGGACAGATTTGGCATTTGCCAAGGTTCCCCTGAAAGGAGATACAGGGACCTCGAAGTCAGAACTTCATTCATTGGTAGATGCACAGAAAGGCTCGGTGGGAAATGCAGCTTCAGCTGGAAGGGCATAGAAGGACTGCGCTTTTCCTTTTGTTAATTAGGGACTCGTTCAGTTTCTCCACCTGTTCTTCTCTCTGCCCTCCGTTTCGCTTTCATGTGCTTTCATTCAACACAACTAGGCACCAGATGCTGTGACAGGTGCTGTGCACACAGAGAAAATGGACTCTCCCTGCTACCCGCAGGGGGATTCAGGTCAGGTAGAGAGGGACGATGGCACCCCGACTCCAGTACTCTTGCCTGGAGAATCCATGGATGGAGGAGCCTGGTGGGCTGCAGTCCATGGGGTCGCACAGAGTCGGACACGACTGAGCGACTTCACTTTCACTTTTTACTCTCATGCATTGGAGAAGGAAATGGCAACCCACTCCAGTGTTCTTGCCTGGAGAATCCCAGGGACGGGGAAGCCTGGTGGGCTGCAGTCCATGGGGTCGCACAGAGTCAGCCACGACTAAAGCGACTTAGCAGCAGCAGCAGAGAGGGACGAGAGCCGTGTTCTGTTACAGTACGATGGGATGGGTGCAGACGGAGACACAAACAAGAGGCAGCAGGGACCAGAGGAGAGGCTTGAACTTCGGGAGCAAGGGAAGGGACCACCGGAGGGCTCCTTCTCAGGGCTCTCCAAGACACAGACACAGAGAGGAGTGGGGAGACGTGAGCCAGCAGGGTGGGTAGCCAGGCCATAAGGAGCCCCAGTGGCCACACTGGAGAGTCTGGATTTTGCCTTCAAAATAGGGAGAAGCCAGCAGAGGGTTTTCAATACGGCTTACAAAGTTGTTTTCAGATTTATACTCACAAAGTTTGGAAAAAGAGCTAACTACAAAGGATAAAATAAAATACACCCCAAATCCCACCACCCAGAAATAACCATAATTAATATTTTGATGGTTTTCCTTCTGGTATTTTTTACTATTTATAGCTCTGTGTATCTAGGCAAAGAGAAAAAGGTTTTCAAAACATCAGACAAATTATACCATGGCTACAGTTCCATATCTTGCTCTTGTGATTTATACCATAAATACCTTCACATCATTAAATTTTTTTCCAACATGTGATCTAAATAATGACACAGAATTCTATTAATTGGATTTAACTAATGATTTCCTTATCATTAGACAGTTTGGTTTCTTTCCAGATCTTTAACTCTTATTATATCCCTAAGATAAAATTTCCCCCAAAAATGAAATCATTGAGTTAAAGGATATGAACATTTTAAGATTAAGAGCACCAATATAGCAGGTTTAAAAGATAAAGATGGACGCATAGAAATTTATATTGTTTATTTCCTTTATGTTCTGTTAACTCACTTATTTGTCTTCAGTGAAAGATAAGGAGAAAGATCTAAGCCACTAACGGGTGTTTCAGTTAATGAAAGGTTCATTATGATTATGAGGTTATGACAGGAACCCACAGGGATCACATTCATGCTCTGACACTCTTGAGGTTGCAGAGATCCCATGGGATCTAAAATTTAATCTGTCCTGACCCTCAACCAATTGGAGTACTCAGAGTTCATGTTTTCCTTCCTGTTGGAAAAAAATCTGAAGGTCCAAAGCCCAGCCTTTAAGGTTCCTTTTCCTGCTGAAATTCTCTGATTATATCTCGTGAATGTTCCTTACAAGTGAGCTACATTATTAGCAGTGCTTTCAACATGATGCTTCTTCTCCAAAGGCAGACAGAAGGAAGAACATTTAAGCCTTCTATTGACATAACAGAAATTTCTCAAATGCTCTCAAATTTGTCTTTATTTGTGTGCTGCTGCCTATGAATTACTTTCTTGTGGGGTATGGTTTGAATTACAGAAGCAATCCATCCCTTCCCCAGGGTTACAGAATACTTCTTTGTGATGTTCATATCCTAATTGTAATCCCACTGTCATGTTTTGCTGATGGTCCCTGGAGCTTACATCAGACATAATTCTTGGGCAACGGAGGTTGGGTTCCGGTAATATGACCAGTTCCGTTCGTTAGAACCCTTCTGACAACAAGCTCTCTCTAAACAGCCTTTCTAACATGTGTTTATAATCACTTGGAGTTATCTCTATGGCACTTGAGTTGGCCTTCCATCTGAGTGGTCCTTAGGGTAGCGCACACTCATCCAGTCTGCCCCTGGCTTTGTGGTTTTTTAATCTGGCATCTCAGGAGGCAGAGTGCTCTAACTGAAAAAGCACCAAACTTGTTTCAAGAGGTCTAGAGTCTTGGCCAAGTTCTGCCACTGACAACCCAAGTGACAGAGGAATCTGCCTCCCATCCACCCGTCTCTCAGAACTGTCATGAGGTGTAAAACCAAATGCTACTCATCAAAATAGAAAACAATGCACACATTTGCCTTGATGAAGTCAGTACAGTCAGTTCCTGGACTCCCTGCGGACACCAAACTCTGAGGATGTTCAAGTCCATTATATGAAACGGGGTGTCCAGTCAGCTCTCCATATCCACGGTTCCACATCTGCAAATACAGAGGGCTGACTATATTTTATTGCAGCAATCTCGTTTGTATGAACAGTGCAAGAAATAATACAGTCCATAAAGAAAATGTATTTATTCAAAAAATTTATTAAGCCCACCAGGGATAACAGCAGACACTTGGCAAACCAAGAAAAGCAGAATACCGTTCAGGCAGTCAAGGGGTTCAGAGGGAAGTTGGAAAACAGTGCCTCTGGCCATGAGAAGCATTTTATTGTGTGTAGCAGGATGTGGGGGTGCAGAAGAGCAGGCAAGGAACCTGCCTGGGGAAAGTCAGCAAAGGTCACCAGGTGAGGTTTGAACAAAGTCTTGAAAGATGTAAAAGACAGTGTCCAGGCAGAGAAGTCAGAAAAGGAAGCATTGCTCAAAAAACCCCCAAGAAGTAAAAGGACACAGCATGGCCAGGAAACAGCTAGTCCATCAGGGTGAGAGAGTGCAAGAGTGTGTTGGGAAATGGGAAGGCTGAAGGCTTGTTTTCTGGGCAGGACAGAGCCAGTGATAAGAACGGTTATATTAGTCATGGTCCAGGCAAGAAACATCTGGCACACTGAATTCAGTAATTTAAAAATTATTTACAAAGGGATTACATTCAAAGGTGTGGGTGGGGTGTAGGGAAACTACATGGGGCCTGTTGCCGTCCTTAGGCCTGAAGGGTGAGGGTAGAAACACAAACTTGGAGGAGAGAGTCATGTAGAGACGCCATCTGATAGGAGTTGTGCATATCAGTCGAGGGATGCAGCCAGTGTTTGGAGACCTCCAGGGAAGCGGGCAGGGGTTGGAGGGAGGTTCAAGAAGAAGGAGATATATGTAGAGCTGATTCACTTCATCACACAGCAGAAACCAGCACAACAATGTAAGCTATCAGATATGTCTGAGCTTAAGAGTGAAGTTTAAGAGAACATTTCAGATAACCGTTTTCCCCTATAAAAGTAAAAAATGTCCTTTTTTTTTTTTTGAATGTATCTCTTTCTAAAGTGGCTCAGTGTTGAAGAATCCATCTGTCAATGCAGGAGACTTAGGAGATGAGGGTTCAAACCTTGAGTCAGGAAGATCCCCTAGAGAAGGGAATGGCAACCCACTCCAGTATTCTTGCCTGGAGAATCCCATGGACGGAGGAGCCTGGCAGACAACAGTCCAGGGGCTCGCAAGGGTCAGACTGAGCAACTGTGCACGCACACGTACGCATCTCTAAATGCCATCCATTTATAAATCAAACACAGAATCTAGCTTCCCTTCTATATAGCTCAAGACTTGCTTCTTCTTACCAAAAGCAAGTTTTCCATCTGAATCCAACTTGTCCCCATCCTCATTAGTCTAAACCTCTAAGCATAATTCCATCCTTCTTGTTCCATGGGACTCAATTCTGGCTAACAAGATGGGAGAGCTAAAAGCTTCCTGGGAAAGAGGTTCGTAGCTTTTCTGCCGGAAGTACTAGCGACTAGCTCCCTCTGACTCACACGCCCTGGTCACGGTAAGCGAGCACTTAGCACTAACACTATTGGCAAGCCTTCTGTGCACGTAAGGAGAGCCAGCCTGACCATCAGGTCAACACTGCACACGCAGAGATGGGCATAGCGTGAGTTCTTACACTTAGCACCGAACCACTGGCTCAGCCTTTCTGGAGTCTCTAGATGTCTTTACCACTTTAGCACTTTCACCTTTTCTATTAACTGCCAATGCAAGCACCCTAACCCATCCAGGTGTCTCCTGATTACCTAGACCCTTCTGGTGAGGCTCCCAGGAGTTGTCATTTCTTGGTGACAACACGACAACGTGGCTTAAAGCCCCTAGCACGGAACTTAGCACAGGTGGGGCCCTTGGCAAGTGCCCACTCCTGTCCTATTGGCTTGCTGGTCAGCCTTGAGCACTCTCCCACCCAGATCCCCACCACTATTTCTGATATGCTTTGTGTGCCAGGAGCCAGGTCCCAGCAGGCCTCCGGATAGTTGAGTGCTCAGAAGCCTCACCACCTTGATGGAACTCCATGACCCAGAAACAGCAGCGGACAAGCCACCTTCCTTATTCAACTGCCAGCACGGCTAGTCACAGAGATTCTTACTCTTTAAGGCACTCAGATATGGTGGAGTAGCATGAATACCACCATTAGAAGCTCAGAAAACTTGGTTTCTGGTCATTCACAGCTAGTTCAAGATGTTCACACCTGAGTCATCATTGCCAGTATCAGTCCTCGCATTGCAGATGTGCAGAAAGACTGATTAATAAAGAATTCTGATGACTATAATGTTCACAGTATCACTAAAGGAGAAGGCTGAGACGCTAACCAGTAATCTCTTTTGAAAAAGATTCCTCTGAATTTCCCCTCCCTTCACCCTGAATGTCTTAGTTCTGGGATTTTGGCCCATCAGGAGTTGAATAAATCCTCATTCAGAAGGACGTCTCAAACTTCCCTGAGCTACACCACTCGAGAATAGCCCATACTATGATAATGCATCCTACGAAACCTTCACAAAATGGGCAGGTTTTTGTCCTTTTGGTTTTTTTGGTTAAAATTCACTTGCTTGACATGGGACCCTTACATGGGCCTCTCATACAACTCGTGAAGAGTCCTTCGGGTACTGTGGAAGCAGGCGCTGAAAACACTGGTCTGGGGACACCAGCTTGGGTAGAAAGCGGCTTCCCCATCTTGCCAATGACACTCTGGTGCTCAGTGTTGTCACACCGACGCCCACTGTACCTCATCTTCTTCTGCCTCCCTGCAGGGAAAGCAGGGATTCATTGGATCAAGTATATAACGTGCTTTCAGTTTTCCAGATCCAAGTTAAGTAAACGTAAGGCCTTGTCATCTCCCAGGTGTTAAGGAAGCAGGATGGGGAGGATAGCAGGTAGGATCTTTCTTTCACAAAAGTGCTAACTAAGCCAAAGGCCCAGACAAAGCCAAGACCCAGAAACTTCTAAAATGGAGAGGATTCTGATAACTGCTTTAAGTATCAAGTTTCTAAATTTCCTGCAAACTTTAAGAAATCTCGATGAGTAGTCCAAATGTCTCTGTCATATATGTTCAATTCCTTTCTTCCTGAAAGACTAAAGTATCCAGCAATATTTTAATATTTACATGTTTATTTCTTTGCCATATAATCATATCAACTTGGACTCAGTGTAAATATGTGAAGTTTTAAACACAAAGAGAAGCCAGGTTACTCACTGAAGGGAAACCCTGTGTCAGCTTTCATTACCACATGCCAAAAATGTGAGGCAAACGCACTAATTTACTAAAACCAAGACAAAACCAGCCCACCCGCACTCAGGAGTTCCCTTTCAAACACGTGCACTGCTAACAAAGTACTGAACCTTAAACTCATTTGGAAAATGAGCTTGTGAATTTTTTTCTTTAGCAAATGCCACTGGCTGACCCCACCTTCAAGTCAAACAGCTGAAACTCAGCTTGTCTTGTTTCCCTTGAGTACTGAGTTGTAAAGGCCACTAGTTTCAATGCATTTTGCCAGAAATAACTTGAAGGCACTTCTGAACAGGCACTAAAGCTCTTGTAATGATGTAGTCATTTTAAATTAACAGCCTAACTTAAAATAACTAAACCTGATTTTTGTGTGTGACCAAAATTTATATTGGAACATCTCCATGGAGGTGAAATCTAGTGCATTCACCCCAGGCAGGGCATTTACTGACAAACAAAAATTGCAAGAGGAGGTTTCAATTCAGATGCCAAAAAAACAAACTGTTTCTGAAAAGAAAGGCTTATCTACCTTGTCAATCCCTCTGGGATGAACCTAAGCCTTGATTAGGTAAAAGGACCAACGCACAATCCCTCTTCCAAAAGATTTTCTTTACCTGCAAACATGTGCTAGAAAGTAGCAATGTGGAAGTAAAAAAAAAAAAGGAAAAGAGAGTGAAGATTCTTCGCATGCCAAAAACCTGGAAGCAACCAAAATGTCCTTCAATAGGTAATTGTTCAGAATACTACTCAGCAACAAATAGAAATTGACTATCAATACACACAACAACTTGGATGGACTTCAAGGGCATTATACTGAGTGAAAAAAAAAAAAAAGCCAGTCTCGATAGGTTGCATACTGTATTATGTCCTTTGTATAGTATTTTAAAAATTACAGAATTGGAAAAATCTTAGTGGTTATCATAGATTAAAGATGGTGAGTATGGTTATAACAGGTAGCATGAGGGAGATCTCCATGGTGATGAAATCATTCTGTTTCTTGATGATTACAGGAATCTACACAGGAGTGACAGAAAGGCACAGAACTCTGCACACACTGTACCAACGTCAGGTTCCCAGTGTTGATATAATTACCTAAGAGGCCACCTTAGGTGACACTGGAAACTGTAAAATGTATACAGGAACACTCTGTACTTTCTTTGCTATCATCACAACTTTTTACAAATCTGTAATTAATCAGCATAAAAAAGTAGAGAGCATCAAAAGGAACAAGGAAGGAAGTAGGAGAGAAAAGAAAAGAAACAACTGGGGGTGAATACTGACAACTTCAGAGAGGAAAGGTGACAGGGAAGACTTGAAGGAGAGGACAGTCAGAGTGAACATTAGAAGTTACAGTCAGGCAAGCTGACAACCAGAAACTGTTAGGGTTGTAAAACGGTAAATGAACTCAGTGGGCAGAGAAGGCAAAGATCGTTGGACTGTTCCCCTTGAATGACAAGGATAGAAATGAAGCACGGTGAGCAAGACGATAGGGAGTAACTGCAGCAGCAGGAGCAGCAGGCGGTCCAGCGGGGAGCGAGGAGCGGGGAGGCTGGGGGGTGGCGGCTGATACTCCTTAGCATATGACATATCTCAAATGACAGAAAAAAGGATGACTGGGACGATGTCTGATCTAGAAAGAAATACTGAGAAGGAAGATGTACCATGGAAATCAGTAAATTGAGAAAGAAGAGGCTCGAGCAGAATTACTGATCAAATAATGAAGACGTGATCAAAGAACGTAACATGTAGGTGAAACAGAAGGAGAAAAGAACGCACCCAGTCCTGGGAAAACAACAGAAAACAGGAAGACAAATGATGAACAACAAAATACAGTGACCTCCACAACGGTGTTTCCCACATGGGTTTCAAAGCCAACACCACCACACCTTGACTTTTCCAGATTTACTGAACAAATCTCTTTCTTCGGCAGCCTAGTTCATATCAAGTAAACATCAAGCCTGATTTTCGTTTCAGAAAACATGACCTTAATGAGTACATGACCTTAATGCAAAAGTAACACAAAACGGCAGGAGGGTGAATTCTGTACCGGAGGAAAGAGTTTACAAGCCATCTCTTGGGCAAACATCTTGGAATCTCCGGGGCTATGGATGAGCATCACTAAACTCCAGTGTCCCCAGGAGCATAAGCAAAATAACATTAAAATCAAGAAACCGATCGTGATTCCTGGATCTTTGAGATTCACTGTGGTCATAAAGGAGTTCGTAGCACACGGGGAGAAGTGAAGTTTCTGATTGCTGCAAAAGAGTGGGAAATTCCAAGGAGGCCAGCCCCTAAGGAGAGAAAAGGAGGAAAGATGGCTGGCCACTCTCCATGGGTGGAGAAGCTAAAAAAAAAATATACACGTTTCTCTCCCAGCTTCTGGGTAAATGTCGACTCACAATTCTTTGGACTCACTCACTCAACAGTGGGCAAAGAATTGATGTCATCCTGAAAATGCAGTTGGACAGGAATCCATATCTCTCCACTGCCTCCAAGCCCAACCTCTGGCCCCAGATAAGAGGTCAGCAAATAATATAAAAATTAGAACCTAAAGCATATGGTAAATGTTGCCAGACATTATTCCCCAATAAATTATGTTCCTGTGGCAATACAAAGAAAATCTCATTCTTCTTGGCAGTTTTACATGAATTCCTTGCAAGAAGCAGAGACATGCATTTTTGGGAGGAATGCTTTGATAAACCTGATCTGAGGCTAGGTGCCACAGGCTGTGGGTGGCTGGTGCCAAGGACTCAGGGAAGTGAGGAATGGCTAAATGTTTCTGCAGAGTCAAGGGTGAATGGAGGGGAAGAATTCTCTCAACTGGTGAAATTGAGAAGCTGTTTGGTAGAAGATTTAAAAGACACAAAGGCCAAGCACAGAGAATAAACTTGGGGAAAGATACCTAACGGCAGTTTGGGGCATGAAGTCCAAGCATTGTGAGATGTAAAGCCCCCTCATTGTCTTCCTTATAAAATCTTTAATAAAATCTGTATTCTCAGCCTTGAGGAGTAGATTTTCATTGAGGGGAACGTGAAGAAGAATAGAAGTCTGCTTCAAGGTTGGCACAAGGGCAAAAACATAGTCTGTAGCTGTTACTTATTTATTAACTATTATTTAAGATGGGGCTTCCCTGGTAGCTCCGATGGTAAAGAATCTGCCCACAATGCGGGAGACCTGGGTTTGATCCCTGGGTTGGGAAGATTCCCTGGAGAAGGGAATAGCAACCCACTCCAGCATTCTTGTCTGGAGAACCCCCATGGACAGAGGAGCCTGGCGGGTTACAGTCCATGGGGTCACAAAGAGTCGGACACGACTGAGCGACTAAGCACACACATTATTTAAGATACGAAGGACCAGAGGAAACAAAGCAGGGGGAAAGAGAAAGAAGGGATTGTTGTTGAGTACTTTCTTCTTTACCTTAACTTTTTAATTCTTGAGGCACTCGGTTTCCAATCAGGCTCTATGGGAAAAGTGTGGTCACCCAAGGTTCTCATTCATTCTCTCCAAACCCTTAAGCAGCTTCAGGTATGACAAAGATCCTTGTCGGCTCTATTATCCTTTCCCCTACCAGCATCTCAAAATCCTTGTCAGCCTCCTCAGAAACAAATCTAGGTGTCTTTAAAGAGATTACACATACTTCTGTTGTTCTGTTGCTTCTTCTGCCTATGGGTTATCATCTGATTACAATCTGAAACAAAAATGCGAGGCACAAAGTTCCTTACCACCAACCACACAAATATTAATTGACAAGAAAAGCAGTCTGTGACACTCTGCTCTCCCAGCTTGTCTACGATTTCTCTAAGTCAGTCTTTTTTTAATGTCGTCTTCTCTCTGCCACAATTCTGCATCTTCATTTCTCTGTATTTCCCTCCTCCAGGATATAATTATTCTTCCTGTTCTCAGAAGAAACAGGGCTACAACCATTTGCTATTAATGCAATCATCACGAGTGCTGGAGATGCCCTGAGTTAGGGGATGCTTGGCTGCTGAGTGGGAGGGATGGCAGGGTCAGGAGTTACCCAGTGTGAATATTGAGGCAGGGGTGACCCCATCAGAACAGAGAGTTGGTTATTTTCGTTATTGAAGGTGCCTTATTCTCCTTGTTCTCCCACACAACACCTCTAATATCTTCTTGGTAAAGTATCTTCCATCACGGATTCTCTGCTCAAAAATCTGTCAGTCATCCCAACTCCACAAATACCTATTGATTCTCCCAGGCTCTCCCTTAACCATCAGTCAAGATGATGTTGGCTTTACCCCAACAATAAAAGATCAAGGCAAGTGCTATGCCCACAAGCCTCCATGCCTGTCAGAAAGCTCCTTTTTCCAGTCTCTCCAGACTTCTTCCCAGTGTGCAGGAGAAGTCCTGACTGCAAGAAGCCATCATAAAAGGCTACCAATAAAGAAAACCACAAGAAGCAGTTTTCTAATGCTCTTCTGCTTTTCTGTAGTTCTGGAGCCAAGCTTTTCACTCTAGCATTAGAGTCTCTCATTGGCTTGTGGCCGTTCCCTTCCTGTCCCTTTTTTTTCACCAGGTCTGATGTTGTTTTGCATCCCCCACAGCTGTGAGCATGTTGCCTTGTACAGTGGTTGATTGGATTTCTCCTAGGATCTCAACTTGACTGGCTTGGTTCTTAGGCTTTTGACTCACTTGATGGGTACAAGTGCCAGACTTGGCAAAAAAAAATACAGAATGCCCAGCTTGATTTGGATTTCAGATACACAATAGACATTTTTATATGTTCCATGCAATATTTGGAGCATATTTATACCAAACAGTTCATTGCGCATCTGAAATTCAAACTGAACTGGGCATCTTATATTTGGTCTAGAAACCCTACTGGTGTATCACCCAAAACTGAGCAAGGGAGCAGTCTATACATAGTCAGTGACAGCTGGACAACAGGATGAGTTGTGTAGCAAGACTCGTAATCCCTGACTCCAGGAAAGGCAGGAGGAGGAGAGAGGATATACCGAGTTGTCTTGTAACTTGAACAGCTCTACTGAGTCGAGGTGAGCAAGGGTATTTTATGTGATGGTGCGAGATGGGTTGGGCAGAGAGGTGTGGAGGCAAAGATGACTGCGGAAAAGTGACTTGCAGCAGCCACTGCCCTTCTACAGTAGAGCAGTTCTGAAGAACCACTACAATCACAAAGTAAGTGATTTCTTCCATAAGATTTCCTGCTGTCTCTGCCTTGTAAACATGTCCTAAATCAATGTGGAGTCAAGGTGACCAGTGTGGTCCAGTGGGCTCCCTGGAAAGTCATCACCATCCACTAACACACCCTACTCTCTAGAGTCATAGCCTCAGGTATTTTTAGACAACAGAAAAGTGAACACCCATGACCAGAAATCAAGAGATCTCCAGAGATTCTGGGCAATTCCCACAGCCTCCCAGAGAGTGGGCAGCCTATTTTCTACCTAGAAGATGAGGACACTTTTTCTTTGGTAATGTGATTTCTTAGCTGGAGAGGAAGTGTTAGGCACCCTGAGATGCTCAGTAGAAATGCAAGATGATATTGTATTGTATTAATGTCACTTAATGGTAGCTGTCAATGATGGTGATGGAATAAATATGGAAAAGGAAATAACTGTAATTGATTGACAGTCTGAATCTTCTATATTTGACCTAATGAGAGAAACCTATGAGCAGCAGCTTCCAGTGCAGGCTATTAACGCAAATCATATGCACCGTCCTGGCATGCTGAATTATGCAATGCCATGTGAATGTCTAATCCATTTCACCAGGCTTGTCTTTATCCAGGAAAAAAAAAATTTCACTGACATGCTGATTAGTATATTAGGAGAGTTTAAGAAGTTTGGTGCTAAAGTAGGTGCCATCATGGTGTTATTAATTTAGTTCTGAACAAGACAAACAGCTCTGTGCAGCCATCAGAATCACTACATAAGTCTACAAGATAACTTTGTCAAGACTGATGGGAATTTACAGAAAAGTCTTGTGATATGTGGAAGGAATTAGCAAATAGATAAGGAGCACATCATTTTTCTAGAAAACCACTGTCAAGGACTCAGTACCCAGGCAGGACCAGACACCTGCCAAGACATCTACCATATCTGTACGGTCGCTTTTTGAGATGCTCAGAAACTTGTGGAAACTTAGAAGCAGAGGTAAGAGGTCAAACAAACACAGGTACAAATAAGGTTCAGGGCCTCCTCTGGAGACTCCACGGAGATTTAAGTATTGCCCAGGCATCTTCAACAACACAATACTCCCGAGGGGAATAAATCAATATATCTTACGTGGGAAGAAGTCTGCTGGGATAGAAGAATGAGTTGCCATTAATTATACATCCCAAGAATTCATAGCTTTGAAAACTCCATAGCTGTCAGCTCTTTACTCCCTGTACATATCAATTCTTAAATTTTGGATCAATAGACAACGAAGTGCCTAGACTCCTATCTATGTAACCCACAGCTTCCTACGAGTCAATTACGACCTGACTGCTCACAGGACTCCAAATGTCCCCACATTGGAAAGCCCTGGGATAGAAGAAAAAGAAAGAGAGGGTGTCGTACATTGAAATTTTCCACTGGTGGTCTCGAGATAGTCTGAGGTCAGTATACAGATAAATTTTTTATCTAATCTCACAAAAATTTTTTGAATACCTTTTAGTTCTAAGTACGAAGCTATCCCCTGGATATATAAGCACTGCCCCTGCCCTTATAGAGATTATATTCTTGTGGAAGAGGTAGATATGAGGGGATAATGACAAATGGGGTATGATTATTGTGAGTGTTACGCAAGACGAAGCCAGGCAATACAGCAGGGGGACAGACTTAGTTTGGGGCACTAGCGACTGTGTCATGGAGGAACGGGCGCTTAAGTCCAGACGCCATGTTTTTATCCTTTTAATTTTAATGATCGTCCAGTAATAAAATGTACATTGGAGAAAATATGCTTGACCGACTTATGACCTCATTGTCATATATAGCGATACACATTTTCCTTTTCAAGTAAACCAATTTAAATTTTTTAAGTGAGTCAATAAAGAAAATATTAACCAAATAATAGTGAGATTGGTATTCAAATACACCACAAATTGTGAATTTGGTACGTGAATGACTAGTTTGGGAAACCTGTAGGAGGGAAAATGACAAGAAAGATGAGGGCCTGCCTAGAGGGAGGGGCCTCGGGCACAGAGCTGAAATAACATACCGAAGGTAAAGAAAGGCAAACAGAAAGCTCCTTGATGTGCTTTCCCATATGTTGTTTCATTCTTTCACTATGGTCAGTCCCCCTGTGGTGTAATGTATTCCGTTGAATTTTCTGTAGAATAATTGAAGCCCTTATGAGGTTAAGTAAAACATGAAAGGCCATCCAGCAAATTAGCAGCAGAGGCAGATTCACAACGAAGGCTATCTCTCAGCCAGTGGAGAACAGTGCCTCTTGCCTCCAAAGTTCCAAGTTTTCACCAAGATAGAAAATGAAACTTCATATAAAGCAAGCTAAGTAAAACAGAGGACGTCTAAGGAAAAAATAAAGGCTGCAATTGTTTTGAAAAACCTAACTCTGCTTTTTTGAATATTCATTGGAAGGATTGATGCTGAAGCTGAAGCTCCAATACTTTGGTCACTTCTTTGATGCGAAGAGCTGACTCAGTCTCATTAGAAAAGACTCTGATGCTGGGAAAGACGAAGGCAGGAGGAGAAGGGGACAACAGAAGACGAAATGGTTGGATGGCATCACCGACTCAATAGACATGAGTTTGAGCAAGCTCTGAGAGATGGTGAAGGACAGGGAAGCCTGGCATGCTGCAGTCCATGGGGTCGCAAAGAATCAGACATGACTGAGCAACTGAACAACAACAAATTCTGTTTTTAATACTTGTGTGTCCTTTGAAATGACTCCATTTCAGGGTCCATGTAGAAGCTTGCATAATATTTGTTCTGTATCTTTTTAAGGAAAAGATAGTCCTGTAAAAAGCAAGGAAAGGGGAAGTCCACATCCCATGCAGCCCAATGGCTGGTTTTCATGGGGACACAAAGGGCATTTCGTGGAAGATGGGCTTGTCCTTCTTAATATCAACTTTACAGCTACGTTTTCCCTTCTCGGCTCCCCATTATCCAATAATTCAGTATAAGTCAACCTGTCATCCATCAAGCACAAGCTCCCCTTAAACCATGGGAAAGCTAGTTCTCTTTTCGAGTCTCTACTGATCTGGGTTTAATGAATTCCACACCCTACCCCTCACTGTATGAAGAAAGGCACTCCCCCAAAAGCACTTCAGGAATCCTGTCCTCTCCTGTTTTGTGGGCTGAGAACAGTCAGCAAAGTCCAGATGCTGTTAAAGTCACAGCCCTACCAGTGCCTCTCCCACCACATTTCATCATCTCTGCCTCCTCCCTGCCCTGTCTCCCTGCCTTTCTTCTCTCCCTGACCCAAGGCGTTTCACAGTTTTCAGTTCTGGGGTTAGGATTCATTTATCCAACCTATTCTGTGCCAGGCTCTGCTGTGAAAGTGAAAGTCGCTCAGTCATGTCCGACTCTTTGCAACTCCATGGACTAAATAGTCTGTGGGAATTCTCCAGGCCACAATACTGGAGTGGGTAGCCTTTCCCTTCTCCAGAGGATCTTCCCAACCCAGGGATCGAACCCAGGTCTCCCTCCTTGCAGGCGGATTCTTTACGAGCTGAGCCACCAGAGAAGCCCAAGAATATGGAGTGGGTAGCCTATCCCTTCTTCAGTGGATCTTCCTGGCCCAGGAATCAAACTGGGGTTTCCTGCATTGCAGGCGGATTCTTTACCAACCGAGATATCAGGGAAGCCTGATACAGGCTCTGCTGTAGATCCCGGGCTTACCACACAGTCCTGCTCCCATCAAACTCATGTCCTAATTGGAGGAGACAAACAGATAAACTAACAGGTTTTTAAAAATCAAATAGAAGTAATGCTATTTGTGCAGGGGTATTTTTTAAAGACTGATGTGACAGTGAGTGAACAAGTAGATTCTTTACTAGAACGCCTCTCTGAGAAGATCACATTTGAGTTCTGATTTAACCCACATAAAGAGCAATGGGGAACATTCTAGGCAGAGGCCCCAGGCGAGCTAGGGGTAATGGGGGCAGTTTCACAGAATGGACTCAAGGCCAATGTGATGCAGGAATTCTGGTGATGTGGCCATCAGTGGCTATATTGCGGGGGGCTTTTCTATGCATTTGGAAATTTCTAATATCCCTGGCCTCCCCTCCCATTAAATGTCAATAAAGCCCCTAATTTTAACCACCACCACTCCCACCCACTTTTCCCATTGCCATGTGGGCAGCTGCAATGTTGTCCAGTCAAGAAGCCCAGTGACTTAGCAATGAGCATAATTCAAAGGGGGGCCCTACAGGAAGGGGAGTGCAGACCACACTGGCTTTGTAAGCAGGAGTATTAGTTTTCGGAGACTGCCGTGAGGCACTGCAAACCAGGTGGCTTAAAGAAGAGACACTTACTGTCTCACAGCTCTGGAGGCTGGAAATCCAAGATCAAGGGTCTCATAGTTGTTCCTCCTGAGACCATGATAGGGAATCAAGAGATTCCCCATTCAAGAGCAGGCCTCTCTCCTGCTTCTGTGGCCTCAGGCATTCCTGAGCTTGCTGCTGGCTTTTGCCTTACATCTTCATTTAACCATCCCTCTATGTATGTCCATTTCTGTATCTGAATTACCCTTTTTATAAGGACAGCAGTCTTATTGGACAGGACTCTCTTAGTTATCCCATTTTAACTTGATCATCTGCGAAGATGCTATTTTCAATAAGTTCACATTCACAGAAACTCAAGACTTCAATGTCTTCTGGGGAGGGCATAGTTTGACACATACACATGGTAAAGACTCTGGATTTTATTCTAAATGCAACCCCTTGGAGGGTTTAAACATTTGAGTGATGAGATCTGAGTTTGGTTTCAAAAGATCACACGGGGTTTATATGCAGAGAGAGGCTTATCCTGGACAGCAGGGGAAGAGGGATACAAGTTAGCACAGAAATCCTGGCCAGAGCTGATGCTGACTTGGAAGAGGTGTCTCGATTCCTGCAGTTGCTTGGAAGAGGTGTCTCGATTCCTGCAGTTGCTCAGGTCTCTTCAGCGTTTAGCCAGGTGTGGCCTCTCAATGAATTGACCAGGCAATAGCCACTTCTATCTGGAGAACCTCTGCTTGCTGAGGGAAAGCTCTTTGGGGACAGTCCACCCCAAGAGGTTAACTGGAGTCTGAAGACCACCAACCCCCATGTAGAGATGAGAAAATGACTTGGACAGGTTTCTGAGTACAAAGGGCAAATTTCAAAGGTAATTTGAGCATTCTTCCAACTGTACACAGTACTAGCAATTTCTACAAGGACCCAAATCTGCCTCCTTCAGCAATCCAGGCCATGAGCAGGCAATGACACCTGTCTCCTCGTCCCCCTACTCCACTCCCAGGTCCACGATGGTACCTGCCAAGGCCGCACACGGCCACTGTCTTTTCAAAGCTGTGCTGATACACATCCCTTCCAATGAATATATAGCTCCACTTCAGTGAACAAAAGCAAGTTAACTCATGGACAGTGTGGGCTACCTTCCAAGGTTTGTCTGCTGACAGATTAAAAAGTGTGTCAACATGGCTTTATGTTAACAAATGCTGCAAGGCAGAAACCTTTGTTTCGTTTTGCTTTGTTTTCATAGTTTCACGGTTAATATTGGTGAACCCACCCCTGTTTCCATACAAAGGCAGATGAACTATGGTATGTCAGCCTGGCTGGGGCACCTTTTGGGAAGGACACGGTTCAACCCATAATGCAAGGTAGTGAATTTGGATTTAATTCTAATGTAACCCCTTAGAGGATTTTTAAGCAAGTGAGTGATGTGATCTGATTTCTGCTTTCAAAAAATCACTTGCGTTTATACATGGAGAGTGATTTATGTGGAATAGGAGGAAAAGCAGGAACACTGGTTAGCACAGAAATCCAGGCCAGAAATGATGCTGGCTTGAGAGAGGGGTCCTGACCCCAGCATTTAGCCAGGTGTGGCTTCTGAGGGGATGGCAGCAGCACAGGGACTCCTGACCATCTGGAGGACCTCTGTTCAGTGAGGACAAGTCCACCCGGGTAAACCAGAACCCAAGGACCATCAGCCTCCGTGCAGAGACCAGATAAGGACTTGGACGGATCATTGTAACAGTGTCGGCAAATGTCAGCAATCGGTGCCTCACTCAGGCCAAAGGAATCAGCCCGGAGAGCACAGCCAGGTGAGAGAGCGTGTCATTTCTTTATTAGCATTTTGGGGTGATGACACAGCTGTTTTAGGATGGCAACCTAACCTGTCATAAGATCCACTTTTAAGTCCCTGAATTTAAATTTCAGTATCAAAGGAGGAAGGTGTCAATGGAAGGGCTGAGGGCTAGGACAGTGATTTGGCAACTTTTCATGAAAAGTTTAAAAGTAAATAAGATATCTTTTAAATTATGTAACTAAGGCACTAACTCTAGGCCTTTTCTCACTCTCCACTGCCAGCAGCTGCCTGTTTACAAAGAGTGATCAACTGGCTAACCTTGATTCAATGTCACTGTACAGGCAAGGGGACAGAAATACTCTAAAGGGGGGGTCAGCCAACCATGGCCTACAGGGCAATTCCGGCCCCTGCCTGCTTCTGTACAGCCTGAGCTAAGAATGGCTCTATTTTTAATAGGAGATCAAAAATCATAAGACAAATGTAACACATGAATCACATTGTGTGTCACATGAGAATTAACATTCTATGAAATTCAAGTTTCAAAGTCCATAGGTAAAGTTTTACTGAAACACAGTCATGCTCTTTTGCTTCCTTATTAACTATGGCTGTTTAAAAAAAAAAAAATTTATCTATTTGGCTATGCCAGGTCTTAGTTGCAGCATGTAAGATCTAGTTCCCCAAGCTGAGATCAACCCCTGCATTGGGAGCATATTCTTAGCCACTGGACCTCCAGGGCTACTTCTGTGATACAACAGCAAAGCTGAGTAGCTTTGTCAGAAGCCACACAGCCTATGAATGCTGACTCTGGCCTTTTATAGAAAAGGTTTGCCAATTCCCCCAGAGGTGTGAGGAAGAAACCCACTGAATCCTAGTATGTGGTCACCCTGTATTTTCAATCACTCTCCTAACTCTGTGTGAATTACCGTTTTGTTTTGTTTCATTTGAAAATACATATTGAGCTCCTACTATGTGCCGGGCACTGAGCTAGGTCCAGGGGGCACAACTGGGAATAACAGCAGACAGTCTGTGCTCTCAGAGCTGAGTCCAGTAGAGGGCCGGTGTCGATGCAAAGGCCCAGAGATGCTCTAGACAGGACGTAAATGGAACTTTTACAGAAAATAGGCGAACTGGCCTCCTGTTCTGAGACAGCAAGTAAGACACAGCTAAGTATAGATTAATGATTGAGTTGGGATTTGGAGGAACTGTTGACGGTAACAATGAGACAGGAAAGAGAAAAATGCCCTACTTCTATTTCCTGAACACGCCACCCTTATAACTCTCCTCAGCCCTTTACTGTACCTCTGCCTGGGGTGGAATACAGAAATCCAGGGGGGTGAGGAAGGGAGAGGATGCAGAGATGGGAAGGGCCAGTGATACAGACATTTTGAGGCCCTCTGAAGGATTCTGTCTTTACCCTAAGTTTAGTTCAGTTTGGTTCAGTTCAATCGCTCAGTCCTGTCTGACTCTTTGCAACCCCACGGACTGTAGCACGCCAGGCTTCCCTGTCCATCACCAACTCTGGAAGCTTGCTCAAACTCATGTTCACCGAGTCGGTGATCTGTACCTCTGCCTGGGGTGGAATACAGAAATCCAGGGGGGTGAGGAAGGGAGAGGATGCAGAGATGGGAAGGGCCAGTGATACAGACATTTTGAGGCCCTCTGAAGGATTCTGTCTTTACCCTAAGTTTAGTTCAGTTTGGTTCAGTTCAATCGCTCAGTCCTGTCTGACTCTTTGCAACCCCACGGACTGTAGCACGCCAGGCTTCCCTGTCCATCACCAACTCTGGAAGCTTGCTCAAACTCATGTTCACCGAGTTGGTGATGCCATCCAACCATCTCATCCTCTGTCGTCTCCTTCTCCTCCTGCCTTCAATCTTTCCCAGAATCATGGTCTTCTCCAAGGAGTCAGTTCTTCACATCAGGTGGCCAAAGTACTGGAGTTTCAGCTTCAGCATCAGTCCTTCCAATGAATATTCAGGACTGATTTCCTTTAGGATTGCCTACCTAAAGAACACTTTACCCTAAGAACAGTGTTCTTTACCCTAAGAACAATGGGAAATTATACAAGAATATTCTTAGCAGCACTGTTCCTGCTAACAAAACTCTAGAAGCAACCAAAAGACCCATCTCCTATAAATCAGATAAATTATGGCATATTCATAAGATGAAATATTATATTATAAAGGTGTTAAATCTACTACACCTATGTGCAACACTGTAGGTGAATCTTAGCAATGTATTATTAAATGGAAAAAAGCAAGTCTCAGAAAATAACACATAGAATGATAAACTTTTCATAACATTCAAGGTAACTAAAATTTAACAGAGCACTTTTAAGGAATACATTTAGGTAATAAAACCATAGTTAAATAAAGCCAGGGAATAATTAAATACAAGGCTCAGAAGAGTGAGTTGGCAGCATTACCAGATGGAGCTCAATGCATAAGTAG